>VZRU01016270.1:91045-109022 GCA_013398155.1 Pedionomus torquatus
GGAAGGGGTCAGGCCCGGTGGGCCCCTCATGGATCCTCGGGGCCCCTCATGGATCCTCGGGGCCCCTCAGGGCTCCTCAGGGCTCCTCATGGATCCTTAGGGCCCCTCATGGATCCTCAGGGCCCCTCATGGTTCCTCAGGCCCCTTCATGGTTCCTCAGGCCCCTTCATGGTTCTTCAGGGTCCCTCATGGCTCCTCAGGGCCCCTCATGGCTCCTCAGGGCCCCTCATAGCTCCTTGGGTCCCTCATAGTTCCTCAGGCCCCTTCATGGTTCCTCAGGGTCCCTCATGGCTCCTCGGGGCCCCTCATGGCTCCTCAGGCCCCTTCATGGTTCCTCAGGGCCCCTCATGGCTCCTCAGGTCCCTCGTGGCTCCTCGGGGCCCCTCATGGCTCCTCGGGGCCCCTCATGGTTCCTCAGGCCCCTTCATGNAGGGCCCCTCATGGCTCCTCGGGGAACTTGTGGCTCCTTGGGTCCCTCATGGCTCCTCGGGGCCCCTCCTGAGCCCACAGAAACAGGCCATCCAGGGGGAAAGAATGCCATTTACATTCCAAATTTCATCCCTCAACCCTCGCCCAGAATCCTCTGCATCAGGTCAGGTAACTGCAGCTTGCTCTGAAGACTTCAAGCGGCAGTAAATTCACCACAGCTAAGTTATTCCAACAGTTAATTAACCTCACTTTAAACACTGCACCCAGCTTCTAATCTGAATTTGTCCAGCTTCTGCTTCTAGGCATCTGATCTCATTAGGTCCCTTGCTGGCAGATGAAAGCACGCTCCACTCTCCGGTATCGCTGCCAGCACATCTCCAGCATCCACACACGTGAGATGGAGGAAGCCTCCATTCTTTGGACACCTTTGCACTCTTAAATCCACCACACAGCTCCTCTCTGCATCACTGCCAATTTCTCAACATCCAGTATTTGGAAGTGAACCTCCGAAGACCATCTTTACCAATATCACAAGCAGAGTTAACAAACCTTCCAGCTTGTACTTCATGTTCCCCCCCGATAGATCCTGGTTGTCCACCTGGCTGGCACATCACACGGGGACAAATAAAGTGCTTAAAGGTTTCGGCTCTGCCCATCATTACACCGAGTAAGAGATATACCAGGTAGGAAGGCACTGTGCAAACTGGGAGAGAACACAGAGTTATGCAGTGCAATAAAGCAGAACTTTTATTGAGCCAGATTCCTCTACCCTTCACTCCCAGGATAAACCTCAATCTTTTCTCTGCATCTGCTTCCCTACAGGTATCTGTAGGAAGGAGGGAGCCCTGAGAGCACCTAACCATAGAATGGTTAGAGTTGGAAGGGACTTTGAAGATCACCTAGTTCCAGCCCCACTGCCATCGAGCTTCATAAGGCAAACTGAATTGATAAGGCTCTGCAAACAGCAAGAAAGCTAGCTAAACAAGGTGGCAGCAAAATGCAAGTATGCTTCCTTGCTTTTAAGAAAGCCAGACGCAACAAAAAAAGTCACTGAGAAACCATGGCAGTTCTCAACCCCTTTCAGACCTCAGCAGATTCCCAACACTCTTCACCTGCAATTTTTCAAGTGCTTTGTTGTGACATCACGTTCCATTTATGACATCAGCCTCTTCTGGCAGCAGCTCGGTCTGTCACCACTAGTCAGCCCTTTCCACAGGGATATTTCAAAATATCACTTAACAGCAACCAGGAGAAGTAGGGAGGAAAAGAAAACAATGACAACGAGAGCTAAAGGCAACGCAACCCATAGTTTCCTAAGAAGGGAGAACTGAACTCATATCCACATGGCACGAAGCATCAACCACACCAGCAGCTGGATCATCCACACACGTGCCATGTGTTTTGGGGGAAATGGGTCTGTCTTCAACAGCATTTGGAGTTGTCCAGTGGAGCTTGGGTCACATGGAAGCAGCAGAAGCCGTGCACAGGGCCAGAAAACAAATTCAAGCAAGGGACTGAAGGTGAGAAGTGAAGGACTGCCAGAAGATCTCAAGTTTGCAGACCGTAAGGAGGAGTTTGAAATCAAAGGTCTTGCCTTCTCTACCAGGGCAGAACAAGCCAGGTGATTACTCAGAACTTGATGCAATGCAAGCTACAGAGACTAGTTCAGGTCCTCTCCAGGCAAAGGAACCGTACCTTCTTCATTTACATTAACTCCAGTGTATATTCTGGGGACCTGTGTTCACCAGAACTCACAGGTTTCAACTGTATTTATATGGCAAGAAGTAAACTTGCAAATGAAACATTTGAGTTATGCTGGCATAAATGACTGATCGCTTGCAGTTCGAAGTATAATCACTGTGTATGAGAGTATCACCTAAATTAGAGGGTTCTAAATTAAATAAAAATTAATTTTCTTCATGAGATTCTAAGAAAATGTTTTAGAACCTGCTCTCTCAACTCCAACTGAGTCCACATCTTCCCTCCAGGAAGGATTCTACCCAGACCAAAAGGACTGCCCAGACAGTAAAGTACAGCTGTTCTAGCTGTAAAGTAGAGTCAGAATAGACCCTTTTCCCCATAGAGCCTTATTTATTATTCATCATCATCCCACAAAGAACCCTTCTGCCAAAGTAAATGCCTGAAGAGGTAAATATTGTCATCAAGGTTTCATTTTTAAGGTTGCACAGACTTCCCAGCTTGGACAGCCAACACAGGATATCTCCTCATTACAGCCCGGCATTTCAGCTCTTTCAACTACATTTATCAGAAAGAATTTTTCATTGTGATTATCCAGGTTCTTTGAGTCCCACACTACCGCTCAAAATCTTCCCCAACCCCTGGTTTATGGCCTACTTAAGAAATGGGCAGACTTGCAGGCTCTGTGTTCAAGGAAGCACAGGAATTGCTTCAACCCTGTTCAAAGAGGAGACAGTGCCCTGCTCCACTCCCAGCTGTCCTCCCATAAGCAGAGCAGTGCTCACATAAAGCACACACACACAAAAAAAAAAAAAGTGAAGAGAAACATCTTTGAAGGAAGTCTCCTCAGCAGGATGTTTCTGACAAGGCAAATGCACATTTTCCCCTACTGTAAAGTTTACCTGCCAGGTAGAAAAGCATTAAGGTTGCATGGGTTCTCTTCAGCAGTAAGACATTGTTTTCTATACCATGAATTGGTGGAGGAGTTTAATTTCTGCCATGGAAGTTAAAAATCATTGACTTACCATAGTGCACTCACCTTTCCCAGGTGAGCTGGTAGATTATTTTGCAGAGATAGCTTGGGGAAGCGAGGCAAAGGATGGAGGAAGCAGCCTCATGGCAGTTTGTGCCTCTGAATAATGCGCTGGGGGTCCCAGACCTGTTCTGGGTGTCTGCCATTCAGCCGAGGGCTCGCTTGCAAGAATTGGAGGATGGCTGACTATGGGTGACAACTCAAAGTAAGAACATGATGCAATCCCAAGGAAGTAACAAGAAAATTAAGAGATTCAGCAAGAACAAGCAGTAACGAAAGGCTGAAGGAGCTGTGTTTGTTTAGTCGAGAAAAGAGTTTATTGAAGACATGCTAACCACCTCCTTGAAGAGGTTTGCTTTAAAGAAGGGCACATTTTAAAGAAGTGGTTCTCTGAAGCTGCTGCAAATAGCATAAAAATAAATTAAGTGTCCTGCAAAGGTAATCTGGCGTGTGCATGAGGAAACATTTTCTGTATCTAAGTGTGGGAAACTAGTGGTATGAGCTGCTTAAAACTGATGGAGCCTGCTTCAATGGAGATTTTTTTAAATTGGCTGAACACCTATGGGATGGTCAGGGCCCCCTTCTCCATCCATAGGGCTGGATTACGTTTGCTCATGCTCTGTAATGGGACTACATCTCCTTTATGCCTTGGAGCAAAAAAAGTCACTGGAATGTAAATGAGAGGTAAATAGTGACTGTTCACAGTGTCATCCTCAGTACCCTGACCACAGACAGTCATCAAGTCAGAGGTTAGTGGAGAAAAATTGTGGCAGAAGGAAACTGAAAATACCTCCTACATGTATCGATTATATTTTTCATGCAGACAGGGTCAGCTTGTGTTACTTTTCAATATCTTCCTGGTGGTTTTAAGCATCCTTATACAACCAAATTTTCTTCTGATTCTGCTGCATTAAAATATTATATTCTCTTGTTATTCCCCAAAACACCTAATTCACAGTAAATACTTACAACATGTCCACTCATGCTTCCTTAAGCTGTATTGGGCTCTGACTCCAACAAGGGTCAGTTCATTTCTGTGTGACGAATGTAAACTGGTCTCTGCTTCTGTTTCAATTCATGAAACGCTCTAAGAGGAAAGCACAGATTAGCTAGGTTTCCTTTTAGAACATATACATGCTTTATGAGCAGTGGATGCACATTGGCTGATGAAGAATCCCAACCGTCTGGGTGTACGAGGTAATTGTTCCACTTGGGACTCATTAGCTAATTGTTAAAAGATCCTAATGAAAAGCATTTCATAAATACAGCACTAAATTTCCAGAAGTGTAATTACGGGCTGAACACACATTTTTAGCACCTGTCTTATCAACTACATACACCAATAGGAATATATCTTGTGGTGTGTTATCTCTGTTCTCTCTGCCAGTCCTGGGGTAGTACATGGGACTACTACTAGCAAACTGAAAGGTAACAATTTTGATATTCCATTCTTTTTGTACGAAGATAGCACAGTCAGCTTGGGACTGGTTGAAAATTCTGCCCCTAGCATACAGAATCTCTTGTGGTAATAGCAAAGAACAAAACTTGCATGGGAAAAGAGAGGCACAGCCCAAAAAGCTATAACCTTACTTCTTCGTCATGTTTTGTCAGTTGATTTTCATGCTATGGGACAAGCTCTTTACTCAGTGTTAGAAATCATTGTTTGCCAAACAAAGCCTGCTCCTTGAGTTATTTAAAAAAAAATTGTTGCTCTACTGAATAGAAAAATTCCAGAAGCAGGTTCCTGACCCATCAGTTCAGGAATTGTTACTAAAAAGTTAAGAAAAAAGCAAAACCTCTGCTCAACATTGTACCATGGAGAAGTACCTGCTTGTTTGGAGCTAAGTGTGGGCACAGCACAGCTGGGTTTAGCTCTCATTGAATTTGAGAGATGTGGGTGAGGCTGTAGCTGTAATACTGTTTGTATTGTGTTCTTCAGGTACCAGGAGTCATATAAGGTTTTCTAATTCCTGACAGCAGCCTACTACTGAGTCAAGAAGAAAAATGAGCAGACAGATGTATCTGTTAATTATCTCCTGAGCCATTGGTCCTCTGGCCCTGGAATCAATATTACATTGCCAGAAGAAAAAGCAAATTTAAAAAGCAGACAGACCTCAGAAAGATGTATCCGTCGTGATGCGTAAGCAGCATACCCTGCCTGGTTTACTTGCCCTGACAGACCACTGACTTGTACGTGGAGCGACTCTACCTCTCTCCTGAAGGCAGGTATTTTTCTCCTTTTAACCAGAAAAAAAAAAAAAAAAATCCAAATTCTAATATGAAAAAAATAAGGTAACACTCTCTTATGTATTGATCAGTGGTGAAAAAAGGAAAAGGTGACCCCATTTAAAGCAGGTTTATCACCTGCTGGCTGCTGGTTTCATCTCTTTGCAGGCATGAGGAAGCCAGGTAGAGCTCTGGCTACTGTTGCAATGAAAAAGGAGCAAACCTCAAAAAGTGCTGAGGGATTGGTAAAGAGAACAGTCCTTGGGTGCCTGCCTGTCACTGCATTAAGACAGGACAGCAGCAGCCACAGCAAGCTGCTCTTTAGAAGCTGAAAAGAGAGAGGGTGTTAATGTGGTCTTTCCCCCTGAAGCACCTGAATTGTCAGAGGTTCCTCCTTCCAATATCTGTCACAGGCGCATTTCTAGGAAGGAGGTTCAGTGAGTTGGTCTGACCAAAATAAGACCACACCTCAGGGAAAGCATTACTTTGGGCTTTCAGTTCCCAATCTGCCTAGAATGGATTTTTTTTATTTTCTTGGATGGATTTTATTGCCCCTTCATTCCTGCACAAGCAACTTCACGATCACCAAGCCACACGCATGATTGATGGGAGGAGCTGAGGGACAGTATTTTGATTATGTTTTGAAATGCTTAGGGTTGGAAATGAAGTATGAGATCCCCTCACTTTTCCTACCTCACTTGAAGGCAATTACAACTGACTTAAAGATATGAAATCTGTTGAAAGTAATAAATTGTTGTTTGTTTGTTTATTTACTGAGGGTAGACAACAATCAGCTTTTAATCAGCTTTTCATCACCACTAGAGAACTATTAACTCTCTTAAAAATAATTAGAAAACAGAAAAGAAAAATCACCTCTAATTATTTTCATCCAGAAAATTGGGGCTTCGTGAAAAAAAAACCTCAAGATTCACAGGAAAAAGTTCACTTGGTGGCATGTTCTCTTCACTCATTTCAACAATGAGATACTGTTTGCCGGAGAGGCGGGGAAGCAAGACAAAAAAAACTGAACCATACTTAATATTTTTCCACAAAGCCTGCCACAGGTAGTCACCCAAAGCCTTTCCTGAGTCCACCTTGTCAAAGCCGGCACTGCCCAGCTCTTACCCTTCTAAATCTTCTTCTGAAGATTTTCTCCCCCTTTGTCCTTTTACCACACCCTCCAGGTTTAGTCCAACATTGGCAGTTGTTTTCCCTTCGCCTTCCTCAAATATAATTTGTCTGCAGTTGTGTTCATAGTGGCACAACTACAGCAAACAACTGCCATTTCTCTTTCTGTGGTTTCCACTTCCTGAGCGTGTATGATGTTGTGGATGCTGGCATCTCAGTAAGAGCAATATTTTCAGCCACCTTAGGTGGACACTCAGTTCCTTCTGCTGAGCAGATTGCAGGAGTTTCCCATTTCTCTGGTCTCTGGCTATTCATGGAATCTTGTCTTTCAGATCCCCACAATACACCTATTTTCCATTTTTGAGGAGATGAACTATGACCATTGTCCCGAGGGCAGCAGTACTCAAACTTAACTACAATAAAAAGAGCAACCTGCAAATTGTAATGGTATTGGAATTAGCAACAGGTATGAAATGTCTCAGCAGATTCTACCTTTCTGTGATTTCAGATAGGCAACATAACTAAAGAGAGTCCCTCCATCTCACATACAACTTTCCAGTGGCTTTCTCCATCAATAATCCCATGAAAATATTCCCTTGGTGTGCCTCGTTTACCTCCATCCTATTGCCGCACACCCCTTTACCAATACACTGGTTGTAGCTCAAATGTGGTTATCCTTACAGGGAAACAGGATCAATCATGAGCACTTTGCTAGATCCTGAGCCAACTGCCCTTGTTCTGTTGTTGAACCGCTGTTTAACAGATATTTGCCTTTTGGGGCGATGACCAGGCCATGTCCTACGTGCACTCATTGCAGGGAACCTGTCCTCAAAGCCGCAAGGGGATGCCCTTCACGGTGGCAGGCATTAGCCAAATGCAAGTGCTCAGGTCCAGTAAGAGCTAACTGAACAAAAATGTAATGGACTGTAAAAACCAGATCAGACTGGATTATGGATTCTAAGGGATGACTAACTAAAGAGTATGCGAGGGGCTGAGCTAATTAAGTACTCCCCCACCAGGAGCCCAGTGGCTGTATCTTTTTATTTTATTTTTTCAACTGCCCATTGGAGATGAATTGTGATTCACTTTAAAAAGGGATTCTTCTTGTAAATCGATCAGTGCTAGACCCATTTGACCTACTAGTGTCTCTTTAAAGATTGATGAACTGGAACACAAAAGTGAAACTCTCTCACTTTAACTGTTCCCATCTGAGTTTCCTGCACTCTGAGATACATTTTTAAAGAGGCCTATGGAGTGGCTGCATCATTGATTCAAATTCTAGAGTTATCGCACAAAGCATTTCCATAGCCCGACGATAGGCAAGACGGTCACACAAACTGAAAGGCCATTAGCAAAGACAGTCACAGGACTGGTTTAGATTAAAAACTGCTGTTATTAAAAACACACTACATCTCAGGGACCGTAGCAAGAATTTGTTAGGGCTTTTACTTTAATACAGGCCACTAATTAAATGCAAAACAGCAACACTAATTAAAAAAAAAATGGAAAATCACTTACTGGATTTATATCTTCCCCTCTCCAAGTGAAAGCCTTTTCTTGCAAATTACAAGTATTTTGGCCAAGATTAGCAAGAGAGGCTGCAGGTAACTGAACTCACCTGAGGGTACCACTGCATCCAAAAATGCAGATATAAAGTTTTGATTTAGAGCTGTGCCTTGCCACTCTTTCAGACAAACCTCACTTGTTTCCACATAGCTATTTACTGCCAATTTAGTCTAATGTGTTTTAAACCAGGATTGAAGCCCTGCCCACCTGTGTCCTCCCCTAAAATTCATAGACTATGGTCAAAATTCCTTTCTGTACTCACAGGTATTGTTTGATGGGCACTCAAGGGACATTTCTGACAGAGTGCAACCACCCTTATTTTACCCTCCTGGTTCTTTTTTCTTTTTCTAAGCTGATGGCTTTGACAAATAGGATAAATACTCGGGCAATTCTCTCTTCAGCTTCATTCAGATTGTGCGATTTTCAGGACGTATTTGAGATTATGAAGCATTTTATACCATCTATACGTCAGAAAGACAGCATAAACCACTTGACATACTGACACTACTGCTAAAACAGAATCATGGCCATTGGAGGCTGTGGTTTATCGTTTTAAATTATTTTTGCATTCTAGCCAAAGACAGTTGGTTTCTTAAACCATAATTTTGTTCTTTTTTTAACTTGACTACTCAACTGGACAAAAATTCCTAATTATTTCTCTGCTTGCAATAGCACCGTCCTACTTATTACCTGAGAATAGCAGTATTGCATAAATAATCTATTGCCTTTTTAACCTGAAGGTCTCAACATCTGGTCTTCAAGAACATGAAAAATTTCTTACTTAATGGAATATTCCTACGATAGTCATTCTAGCTGGAAAGCTACTTTCTGAAGCCTCCTGTTCTCCACTCTGGAGGAATTAGGGTCAAATAGATCATTCAACGACAGTACATCCTCTTCCAGCAGAGACCCAGAGGTGCAGGGAGAGACCCTGAGCAGCCTGGCTGTCACACAAAGAGCAAAGACCTGCACACTATTTGTCACCATTCAGACTAGAGGAGCCGTGTTGAACTGTGGAGACAGCAGGTTGAGTTTTAGCCTTGTCAGTGCTTGGAAGTCACCCGAGCTCAGTGCTTGTTCAGAGCTTGGAAGTCATCAGAGCTTTCTGGATTCACCTCAAGCCTGGCTTAAGCTCCAGTGCAACAGGTCTAGACAGGGCTTTGGATTTTCTGGAGCCCTTCGATGTTTTCTTCCACCAGAGATCTCTGGCCACCCTGTCTCCTTAAACTCACGTCCCAAAGCACAAAACCACAGCCATATGCTGTCTGTGTGTCATATAACATTGAGCAAAAACATTTCAGAGTGAAAGCAAAAATCCAGAGGTTGCTTCCTGGTGCAGAAGACCAGTAACAGCATCTCCTCTGTGACTGTAAGTTTCAGCTGAATTTGCACACGAAGCAGGATTATATTTTTTAAAAAACTTCTGTAAGAAAGATCTGCTGAGCACCATGTAATAAAAATAAAGACAGACCAGACTTGGCAGGCTTGCAATTAATTTTCCTTGGCTCTTATTTACATCTTTGATTCTGGCAGTCTTCCTCTTCTGAACAAGAATCACTGTCTCCCATTTGTTACTTCTAATGTAGCAAAATCCATAATGCAGCAGGTGTTTGCTACTCATTTCATTGACACAAGTGTTATGTTTAATCAAAAGCTGAAGCAAGAGAAAATGAATAAAACAAGATAAAATGAAGTAAAGCCTGAAGCACCAGCCTACCCTCAGCGCTTCACAGTTTGGCAGGGTGTTGCTGGGTAGGATCTCAAAGAGAAAGATTTGCCTGCCCAAATTGTCAAACCAACCCATGGAAGCTCTGCAGAGACATCCTAAAAGACTCCTCAGCTCAAGTCCTATCTACCAACCAACATCTTACCCAGAGATTCTATAAAGTCTCTCTCCAGTCTTTTCCCATTGTAAGTATAGCCTACTTACAACACACCCCTCCTTTCCATCACCCAACTGAATTATTTCAAACAAGACAGCCACAAGTTTAGTATGAGGAGAAGGCAAACACCAAAGATCTTTATCAACCGGCTGTTGGCTTACCCTAGAATGCTAATGGAGATGTCTAGAAAAGATAGGAATAACTAAACTTCAAAACAACCATCAGACAACGCATTTGCAACAGAATAGCAGTGACCCAAGGACCTGAACCAGAAGCTCAGCCATGCTTGTCAAGTGATGTATTTGTAGCTGCACAGAGATTTGAGAAAATATTTTCTGAAAAACAGGTTCTTGAAGCTTGAAAACCAGCATGACTTGGGAGTCACTTAGAATTTAAGCATAAGAATTGTGAATGTCCCACTGAAGGCACAGTACTATGCATGTAATGATTCCCACCAGGGAATCCAGCATTGCAAGTTGTGTGGGCTCTTTTTCTGTTACGTGAGGGGAAAAAAAGAAAAAAAAAAACTCAAACCCAAAACAGTTTGCAACACAGGGAAGCCCCTCCAGCAGAAGACCGTTTATTTCCTCCTTTAATATATCAACTTCCATTTCTTAATAGAGCAGCTCCTCCTAACAGCTCCTCCTCCCCATTGTGTGCTCTGACAAGAGCTGCGCGATACCAGAAACAGCACTGGATGAAAGACGGAGGCCCCGAGATGTTCCTTTTTCATCATGTATAATCTGTAAAGCTAGTCAAAAAATATCAAGTGCTTTAACCTGGAATTTTGCCAGCCCTGATATTCATAGCACATGTGATCAAAGAGCTGAACTTGCCAGTGAGTAGAAGAGCAATCCGTCTTGTAACCTGACTTCCACCACCAAAGACAACACCAGCAAGCATTACTATTGATCAGAGAACAACTGTTTTTCACCAGGCTGCACGGCACTGGACGTTAAACATCTGTAGAGTCAAGGCCTACCTAAGCTGAAGTTGGGAAAGGTAGTTCCAAAAATTTAACATTCCTAATACACGAGCAATTTTCAAAAGAATAAGCGACTGAAGGCACTATGGAATCACACTGAAAATTAATGAAAAGGATGTTGTAAGTGGATTGTATGTAATACTCCAGGTTATGTTACAGCATATTGACATATACGACAAATTAAAACAGCTAATTCATCTTCCTACCTTCCACTGATAATTTTTTAATTAAGTCACTTATCTTTATCTACATATTTAAGAATGTAGATCTTTCATTATTCATCTCTTAAAGAAAATCGATGTTGTCCTGATTTGCTACAGCTCAAACAAGTGAGCAGTATTAGCTAAGATAAGACAGTCCAATAGAAAAATAATTCATTAACAAGCCCTAAGAAAATGCTATTGAGCACATTTTCATACTCCTAGAATTCTGAGTTATGAATCAAAAGCCTAATGGTGTTCAGTATGACTAAAATATACATAATGGATTTAAAAAAAAAAAAAGCTTATAAATAGAGACTATTAAAAACTATTAGAAGAGTTCAATGAAACGTTTTACAGAGTTCATCCCTAATACTGAGTTATAATACAAAAAACTTTATCAAAAAACTATCGTAGTCCATAATGAATTAAGAGACTGGAAAATAATCTGCAGCGCTGGTTAGATCGAGTGTCTAAACGGCTGCTCACTCTACAGTTTTGAAATATTTGCACATCAAAACAGACCCTGGTTTTACACTGGGGATTCTAAAGCTTTATAAAAGACACCATGAAAAGAGTAAACTTTGAATCTCGATTTCTTGAGGAAGCAGACTTTTTCTAGTCATCTTAAGTGTCCTTTTCTTCTCAGGGTGACCTTAACTTTCAGATTTGTAAAATGGTTTCCTCTTGTGTTCAATCCTACTGTGTAATAAATTTTAAAAATGACTATTTATCTTCTTTAATATATTAGTCATATATAGCAGGAGAAGTCTCTCTGGGAATTTTTGCTATCGAGTTTGCTCAAGCTTAAGTCAATGCTGATTTAGAAAATATAACTTAGGCTTAGCAACAAACAATCACGAATATATTTATTGGAATAACATCTTTCCATTCTCCTGCGGCAGCATGTTTAGTTTATCCGTTGCAGTACCATATATCGATATATATTTACAGTGACCAAGGCAATTTGAAAGTAACGCTTTTACGTTGCCCATCTTATTACAGTTTTACCAGCCTCAATCACAAGCATTTGGAAAACAAATAGATCTGATGGTTCTGAAAAATGTAAATGAAATGCCAATTAAGCAAGCAGGTGTAAGTTATATTTATTTCTGAAAAGAGACAATCAGGACATCGGTCAAAAACTGCCTGTTGCAAAAGTTCCATTTAAGCAAGTTTCAAATAGTTTTAGATTTTGCCTTAGTGATCATGACCTCAGCTGCTTGCACCGTGTAATGACAATAATGAATAAACATGCTGTGCTTATGAAGAACTAGAACCTAACAAGCTGATCAATTGTTAATTCTATAAAGTGACTAACGCGTGTCTCTACTATCAATAAGTAAATCAGCTTCTATTTGCAGGACTAATGCACCTTGTACATATCCTCCAGCTATCCTGCCCTTCTCTATAATAATGTAATTATCAGTTGGGTCAGATTTAAGTACAACCTGAACAAGATTTGATATATTTATTTTTTTTTCTTGAGGGTGGAAAAATAGAAGGAAAAACTGTTCAGCTCTTTAAAGTGACACACTACATTTGTTTGGAGGATGCAGATTTTCCATTTGCCCTCCAATTAGTTATACACAATTATTCATTTGAAAACCAATTATTTTACAGTATTACTCTTAAATCTTACAGGCTATTATCTGAAAGACATTCCAGAGAAGAAGGCCTTTTTTATTATTAAAGCTCTCTTGCTCTAAGCCTCCGGAACAAAGAATTTAACCAAAAGACAACAATGCTCATTAACTGTAACAGAGGATGTTACTTCTATAGAAAAAGGCATTTAAAACAAAACCAGTTTGGCTTTATTCAGTCTTTATTTTTCCTCTTAGATGAGGAAAACACAGAAGGAGTATGAAGTTTTCAGCCATAATACAATTATGTATATTCCAAATATGCTAATTACAATTAACTGCTGATTTAAACAAGATTTAACAGTCATAGTTTATTCATGGCTGAAGATTCCCTTCAAGAAGAAGAATGTGTTACACGTGTGAAAACCAAGAGCTTTTGCTGAAAATATCCGATTTCCTTCTCACTTCTACAGCTGTCTGCAAAGATGCTGGGGAAATGCAGCTGCCCGTTCTCCCACCCAACAGCACAACTCATCTCAGTTTGGGGCACAAGGAGAGAGCAAAGACAACCTGACGCCTGTCATCGGGGACCGGTGCACACTGGTGAAGCAAGTAGGGGCAGAGACTTTCAATGCAGCTTTCTCAGAGTTATAAACAGCAAATATTCTTAAAGATTAAGGGCTTCTGCATCTATTCTAGTGTTAAACTGAAATACATAGCCCAAAAATACGTTAGCAACATCCAGAGGAAGGAAACATTCTGGAGGGAAACGCCATTAAGTATGTGGATAAGCTCGATACCAATTAATTTCTAACACTTAATGAAGCAAACGAACCTATTCATTACTGAGGTGGAAGGTTACACTAATTCTGCCAGAAATTGCTCTGCTTCACCTCAGATGCATCCCTCTGTGTAAATTTGCCATAGAAAAGGAGAAAGAATTCTTTTATCCAATCCTCTCTTAAATTAAGAGATTCAGTGCAGGTTTATAAAAGGAACTTTTCCTAATAAAATTTTGTTCTTTTTGCTCTGCCCTGAACAGAAACACATCTATAATTAAACAAAAGCGGAATGAATCACTCTAGCAGCAAACTAAATAATATGAAGACAATTTAGTACTAAAAGAATTACTTTCCTTTTCCTTTACACACAACTGGTATTTCCACGGTTAAACTGGTACTCCAGAAGCACTTTTCAACTAAACAAGCCTACGTCAAGTACTTTCTTTATTCTTCCAAATAGCAGATATTAATTCAAACGTTCGCAGACACTGTTTGACTGAGTAATGTAAGAGAAATACACCCATATGACAATCTCTCTACATTGCACGGAATTACTAATCCTTTTTTCAGATTCAGTGGCCTGTTTTATGTTCAAGTCCACTCACTGCTGCAGACACGTATTTGGGGAAAAATTTTATCGCTCTTGACTTCTAACCGTGGTGCTTCAAAGTCATTAAAGTGACAGCGCTCGGTACGAATAGCAATGCTGACAACAGGAGCCCACCACGGTGTCAGGCAGGACTGGTCTTTTACAGCTACCTGTATTCATGCTGGGCCAATTCCAGTGAAATCGGTACACTTGTGGGGTGAGGCACAGCTGTGTTTATACAAAGAGGAAAAGGTTTAGCCACGTAACAACAATGCCAGCTGACCAGCGTTAACTCACTGGCTCACTGCATCCCCATTTTCCACGGGGATGAAGCACCAGCGTGGGTTTCAGAGCAGACCAGCCACAACAGCCTTCTCTCTGCCCAGCTGTCAGAGCACAGCTGACAAGAATCCCCTTCCCTGCAAACTCAACGAGGCACAGCCCAGGGAGCAACGTGAGGGAGGTCTCACCTGGTTCCCTGCAGGAGCTGATGTACATAGTGTACAGGTGGCAACGGGAGAGAATTGTGGGACATCGGGAAGACTTCCTTCACACTATCATATTTTCCAGGAAGAGGGTACCAGCTATCGTGAATGCATTGTCACAGTCCCTGGCAATGGCCAGAAGAGGAGATAACAGCAAAGGAGAAGAGGTGAC
Source organism: Pedionomus torquatus (assembly GCA_013398155.1). NCBI lineage: Eukaryota > Metazoa > Chordata > Aves > Charadriiformes > Pedionomidae > Pedionomus > Pedionomus torquatus. Next base: position 105,805 of record VZRU01016270.1, read on the forward strand.
CCTTCCTTCCTTCCTTCCTAGTAACCCCATCTGCTGAGCATTTGCCAGGAAACTGGAAAGAAACCAGCAAGGAGAGCAGGCTGCCTGAATGCCCTGTGAAGGGACCGTCACCAGCAACTACAACTTCTCTATTTCCTTTTCAAAATAATAGGGAAGAAAGGGTCTCAAAGACTAATATAAGTAGGGCATATTAACCCCACAGCTTGTGTTCAAAAGCGTACATCTATTAAAGATCTCAACCCCATCTGGTTTCTAGAGCCAAGAAGTTTCATTTAGGAGGCTAAGTTAGGCACATTTTGCTAAGAAATTATAATACGGATGCCTTATATTCATTTCTGAAGTAAGGCATTTTTCTTCCTGTCTCCAACATTATTAGCATCTTATAGCGGCTTAAATTAAAAAAGAAACATTTATTTTATCACCCTGATATCAGCTCACTGCAATATAACATTTTAAAACAGGAAAATATCACAGCTTAGCATCATAAATTCAATATTGCAACAAGATAAATCCTCCCTATTAATGTAAACCGCTGTACTTCACAATATATCTGCATCTGCAATGCACTTCTATTTGCTGATCAGACTATCATAAACACACATAATTCTCATTGAATAATGGAAGCAGCAAAGAAAGCTGTGAGTAACTGTGGTCTCTAGACTAAAACAGCCACAGCCTGGTCCTTCAAACAGATTCACTCATGCAGGGATGTTCCTGCTTGCAGATGACAGCATAAAATACCATCGTCCCCATAACTGGAATCTAGATAACAGAGCAAATCACGTCTAATACAGTCACTCCTTAATTACACATGCACAGAATGCAGGCTGGAAGCTTTATTAACTTGCTATATATATATATAAATCCCAGAGATGCACATATGAAAGACTGGGTACCCTGTCAATTAAAAATGTCCAGGTGACACCGAAATGACGCAGGGGAAAAAAAAAAAAAAAAAAAAAAGCTCATTTAATTTTGTTGAAAAGGAAAAAAAAAATCACTAACCATTCAATGCTGCCTACAGCAATTCAATTTTCTCCTTTTCCCCTTTACACTCAGTTTAACACTGAAACTTGCACCAAATGGGAATTTGGCACACAGTTTAGGAAATGTAAACACATGAATTAATAACCTGAATTATGCAAATATGAACCTGAGATTTGCAATTTGTTTTAAAGAGCGAAAAGAACTTGTTGTGTTAACCAGTTTATCCATGTCCAGGCATTACTCAAATGCTTCTGGATTAATTAGCAGTCTCTTGCAGGCTACAAAAGCCAGTCCTGCTCTCTCCTTGCTGCTTCCAGAACCAGCAAGGCCAGGCTGAATCCGGTTATACCCCATCCTTCGGTTCACAAGGATATAAGGCGTGACTAAGGCGTGCTGTGGAAGAGGCTGGTTGAAGAACAGAAAGGGGCAAGAGCTCCGATTCAAGGGCTGGGGACTAAGCTCTTCTCCCAGAATTTTACCATCATGGCTGGGAGCGCTGCCACTTCAATATATTTATCCTCACTGGTTACATCTCTCCTGACTAGTAACATACCTATTATTTTAAAGGAGGGAAGAAGGGGAGAAAACTTGTACTGATGCTGTGCAGAAGGAAATATCCTCTGAGGAGAAAGGCCTGACCCCACCAGAGTTTTTATTCCACAGATGTTCCCTGTAAAGCGTAACTGAAATTGAAGCATGACAGAAGGGGCGATAAAAAACAACGGGTCACCTTTTGAGTCACTGAGAATCCTGATACTACTTTCCTTCTTTTGAATTTTACTCTGGCATAGTTGCGCCAAGTCCGAAAAAATCAGCCTTTCAGCTCACAGCCTTTCCAAAATAACTGCTGGAAAGTATAAAATAAAGGAAAAATCGGTGAAATCCACAGCCTTTTGTTCCTCCTTACACAAGCCTTTTTAGAATAGCAAAGAGGCTTCAGTGACACAGACCAGAAGAAACTCCCGTAGCTTGCAAATATTCAGGATGCTTTGCCAGGGCAGAGCGGCTCAGATTGCAGTGCCTAACCTCAGGTGAAAGTGTGCTGCGATCTTCTGATCTGCAGGGTCGGCACCGGCTTCAAAACAACCGCTTGCATCCCGGTTATCAAATTTTTCAAAGAGATGCTGAGGGAGTTCTCCTACGAGACCTTGAGAGGGGGCAAGGAGTCTCAGGGCCATAATCTGTGAGAGAGACAAGCAAAATCCAATACCTTGGATGAAAAGCATAGATACGGATATATATAGGAGGGCTCTTTATTCTGAATTTGCTTCCAAACTCCAGGACAAACAGTATCCTCAAGACTTTCCTTGGGAGAGCGGAATGAGACTTAGCGCTCCAAGGTACCTTGTTGCTCTGTATTCATATCAATAATGAGTTAAAAAAGAAGAAAAGACTTGTCTCAGAGCATTATTAAAGGTTGATATTTCAAACAAAACAACTTCTTGCACCAACAAATTCAAGTTTAGTTCTGCATTAAGAGCTTAATTTTTTAATAGAGCTAAGCAAGATCGCCAAAAATGCAGATTTCTTAAGAAACTTTATTCTAAAAGAACCTGAGATTTAAGTCCTCTCCCTCAATTATTTTAGTGCTGATCTCTTCAACGTACCTTTTTTTTCTAACACTTGGGGAGCGCTGGCCAAATTCTGCCCTTTTCACTCAAAAGCCCGGGCCTTAATTGGGCAGCTTGCCCGGGAGAGGACAGCAGGTGCTGGCCTTAGATTAACACAAGATTGGCACGGGGAGGTGAGGAACGGCGCCGCACCGGTACCGCCAACCGGTTGCCAATTCAGATCCAACCCAGAGCAGTCACACCTGGAGGGCGATACCAGGTATCGGCGTACGACCAGGAGAACTGGTGGATTTAACCTAGTTCTGGGGAATTGATAGGAATCTCAGCAAAGCCAACGCAAATCTTTTTATGCAATTTAAATCCCGTCCTAGAATTACCGGAGCTGGAGCAGCCTTGTAGGCAGCCGAGGAACGGGGCCCTGGAATAGGTGGCGTGGACCCAGACTACTTCTGCACCCTGGCAAGGCAGAAAGCTCTTCAGTGTCAGACGGAAATTTGTCACCAAGCCTTTTGTATCATTTTGCCTGTGTTTTCCTTCAATAATTAGCTTTTAGCTATCACAGTACATCAAACCTCTACTTTCTGCAAGAGCTGAAGTCACTCAGAAAAATGATGGCAAACATCAATGTGAAACTAGAAGAAAAAAAAAAAAAAAAAAAAA
>VZRU01016270.1:117770-130942 GCA_013398155.1 Pedionomus torquatus
ACCAACCAAGGTATAAATATCAGTGGGAATCTGGTACCCGGTTGGCAGGTAACAGTCGCAGTCACATCTGCCAGTGTGAGGTTTCCTCATTAGCAGAGAACCCAAAAAAGTGACATTTCTATTACAGAAATCACTGAGAGAGACCCAGAATGGGAGGCCTAGGAAAGCCCAGCAGTGAGGGAAACGAGCTCCTGCCATAAGGAGCTGAGAGGCTGCCCTATCCCAGGGCAGGCAAACCCCAGGATCCAAAGGTCTCCAGGCTGGCACAGGCAGAAGCTGCACCACCAACCGGTGCAGGGGGTGGCAAGTCCCTTTTTTAGGGGAGCAGCATCTCCTGTGCCTGCCACCAACCCAAAGCCCTTTGGTCACTTACCCAAGGGTGCTTTTGCTGTTTGTGACGGAGGGTACTTGGAGACATGAGGTTTTCCCACCCGCTGCAGCGGGACCACTCACCTCCTCCAGTGGTGGCCGGTCCCACGGTGAGACTTGAGGTCCAGCTCCCTGAATTGAGGTCCAGCCCCCTATACCTGCGATGGCAGAAAGCAGGAGCTGGTCCTGCTGAGCATCCAGCTGCTGGACAGGAGCGTTAGGTTAACACGGTTGCCCTAAACTAGACAAACGTCCCCCAGCACGGCCCCTTCACTGGGACCAGCCCCAAAACCTCAGCAGGCTGGCAGTGGGAGAGGAAGGAGGCAATCAACCAAAGGTTGCAGGAAACAGCTGGCAAGAGCAGCCATAAGCAACAGGCTTAAGACCTATTGCAGCCATAAGCAATAGGTCATGGCAAGGAAATTTGGCTGCAAGCGAAGAAATTCATCCAACGGCAGGGCGGTGGTGGCTGAAGGCGGGGGAGATCTGCAAAGCAAAACCTGCCGGGAGCTCCCCGACCCCGCCGAGAGCCGCGCTGCCGTCCCCTTCCCACTTCTCCGAGCTATTATTCCAGCTGACTTGCAGATCCCTGATAGTTATTTTTGAAAGGAAGGTGCATTCAGAGCGGGCTGTCACGGCCTGTCTTTTCAATCACGAGTTACTTGATCAGGTGCTTTTTTCGCTGTAACGTAATCAGACGACACCAGGGCTTTGAAGAGGACCTAGATTCCTGCTCCGGTGCTGGGTGTTTCCTCAGCAGGACACTATCGACACGTTGGGAGAGAGCTATAAAAGAAAGGAAAGATCTTGCATAAATTAACTTATGCTATTTATAGACACGGAGAGCAGTCTATCCATGGGGCCATCTGCTAATCTGTGTCCCATGGCAATTAAAGTCAACATTTCACCGTATCTTCTCCATCAAGGGCTGAGATTATGCACTGTACTCTTTTTTTTTTTTTTTTGGAGTAACACCGACCTTACATCTGTGCGGTTCGGTGTCTCTTTCCAACGTTCCATAACACCTCCCCTACCCAGGCCCTGCTACAAGAAAGGGAAAACTCAAACTGTTGATTTTTTATCGCTGTGAGGTCAAAGGGCTGGTGGGTGACAGAGGCTCGATTTGCTTCATTGATCCTCGATAACTTTTCTGTTTTAACAAAAAAAGCAAGCAGACGTTAAGCCCGAAATTAACGACTGTATAGAGCAGATAACCAAGTGGACTTGGTGCAGTTAAATCCCTTCAGTGCTCCTCATTATAAACAGCCCACGTCCACTTTCAGAAGTGAATTCTGATTTGGGACGTTATGTTTTTAAGCATCCAACCCGGGATGCTTCCCAAAATTATCAAAAACCTGTAAACAGACCTCTTGCCATCTCATTCTTTTTTTTTTTCAGTGAAGCTGGAAGCCTAAAATATACAGTATCTAAAGACTGTATTTAATATATAACCTGCCCATATTATAGACACCAGAGAATTTTCTGAAGTAACTTAAGGGCCTAACTGCCCTGTTCTGTATCTTTTTATACACAACACATTTTCATTACTGTATGTAATTTTAATAATTCACACTGGCACCATCACTTTAGCGACTGCCTTCTCTACATTTAGCAACAGGAATGACTGTAAAAGCAAGGAAGAAAACATAAAAGATTCGATTAGCAGGAAGATTTGCCAGAAAGGCAGCCTTACAGCAAGACTGAGGGACTCTTGCTTTACGGAAACTCAGGGATACACATTTTATGGTCGCTAATACATTTGGTTAATAAAAATAAAAGAAAATAAAATTAAAGGCTTCCTTAGCTAGCGTGTTGATCAGGCACATGAAGAACATCTCCAGCTGTGCTCCACCTCTGTCAGGGCTGGTATTACAAAAAGTTTTTTTTTCCACTTATGTGGGGATGACGTGTTGGAGACAGAGAGAAAGAATTCTAAAGGCTTAAGCAGAGACACACCCAACTATTAACTATTTCTGTCTGAAACTTATCAGAGTCATGGGACAATTAGCAGTTCTGTGTGCAGGGACACAGCCAAAATATTTTGCTGCCTGAGCCACGCTGGGGGGGAATATTCCTCACCCTGATTTCCCTTCCCTTTCCAGCCTCCCCAAAACTTTCCCTTCCCCTCCCTCTGGTTTCCACTTTCCAACACGGGATGCAAAACCTCCGAGACCAAAGGTGCTGAGGATGAGCTTTACAACCTCAACCACCTTCACAAAGGTCTAGACTCTCTGCTCAGACCCTAAAGGCTCTCCTGCCAAGTCCTAGAGGAGAAAAACTGGTGTAATACCGTCCCTCAGCATCTAAAGAGATCTAACAGACCATTACTGGCTACGGATGTAACGGATACAAAGCAGAGCGGGGCACAGTTGTATTTGTGGAGAGGCTTTAAAGCTGTGGTTGTCCATTTTTGCACATTAAAACCCACAAAGAGATTTATTTAGAGCACTAAATCATTTCAGTTCTCTCTGGCTACATTTTTAACTATTGAAATATTCATCATGCACTCCAAGAAACTCGATGCCAAGTATTTATTTTATTCTTTTTTACAACCTTTTAAATGGCTTCTTTAAAATATCTTCAGGTATACGTATTGGTCTGAGGAGAAAAAAAAAAATAAAAAGGAAAAAAACCCCTCATTTTAAAACACCAAAGAGAGAACTGAGGGATCAGGCACTGCTGAGAGTAGAGATCTGCCCCTCGGCAGTGGCCTCTGACCACTGTACAATAAAGGGGTGGATTCCACCAAATTCAGCGTTCAGGGTAAAGGGAAAAGGCATTTCACTTTCAAAGCTGAAAGTTTTGAAAGTGAAAGTTCCTGGGGCTTCACAAGACAGCTGGGGTGGAGTGGGGGAGGAAAGTGGCTTCTATAAAGGGAATATTTGTGTCAAAACGTCACCTTTTAGATTTCCCTTCAGACATACAATATTTTTTCTGTAAGAAGGGCGGGTGGCACTGTGAAAAAAAAAACCTCCCCCTCATCTCGTTATTCTCTTTGACTGAGAGGATACCCCTGGCGCCCTGAGACCCTGCTCGCTAGGAACCGTCCTCTTCTGGGTGCAGGCAGGGTGATGGGTGCTCTCTCCCCCCCAGCACCCTGAAACCAGTCGGTGCCTCTGGCTTTCTCCAGCCTGACCCAAGGGGGAGCCACATGAAAGTCCTGCTCCGGGTAGCCTGATGTAGTCGGTGCTGATCAGCCCAGGCTGCCTTTGTCAGAGACAATTAAGGAGCTGCCTCATCCGAGGTGAATTATCATATGGCGCTGCATAAGGTGCCATCCCTGCAGCCGGCTGGCCCCGTGTGGTTGTCACTGAGAGTCTACGTGCTGGTCAAGGGCGTTTCTTACCCCCAGTGGGATGGGATGGGATGAAGTGAAAGGCACGGAGTGGCACTAGCTGGGTCTGTAGCTCACGAGCTCATCCCAGCACAGCTTTCCTGGCCAGAAGATCATCAGCATCACGGAGACTCAGCCCACCTCGTCCTGTAGCTTTCAGGATGGTGGCACAAGGAGCATCTTCTGCCTGGGAAGACACCTCTGACAGAGACCGAGGGCAGAGCTGGCTCAGATGCCTTCACACCCAAGTGACACGGCTGCTCCTCACCCTGCAGCCTCCTCAGCTGGAGATGCTGAATGTGATCAAATACAGTTTGGCAGCTGTAAAGCTCAGTTACAAACTGCCTAGAAAGAGATTACCTTCGGTTTCAAGAATACTTATTTTAATCTGAAGAGAAGTAGAGACCTCCTTTCTCCCCTGCCGTGAAGTCTCTGCTTCATGCATGGAGCCAAGCTCATTCGCAAAGACCAGAGTTTGAACCGTTACATTCCTCTCTATATTCCCACATGTGATTTAACTTCTTCCACACACATAAAAAAATTAGAATCGTAGAATGATTTGGGTCAGAAGAGACCTCTTAAGGTCTCTCTCTAAGAACAGATAGTTTGAATCCCCCCTGCCTTGGGCAGGGACACCTCCCACTAGATCAGGTTTCTCAAAGCCCCATCCAGCCTGGTTTTGAACACCTCCAGGAATTATTTTAACCGTCCTTCTGTTTCTTCTCACAAAGGAAGGGGTCAAAGACTGAGACACAAACCTGACAAATGACACCAAACCTTTACCAACTGTTTGGCACCTCCTCCAGAGCTCTCTGGCCACCATGGCTCCTTGGAGGCCATCAGGAAGCAGCCTCTTCAAGCAATCCCATACAGAAGTTGTGCCATTGCTTCTCTGTCTAAAAGGGTTTCATTCTGCATCTCTATAAACATAGGAAGCAGAAGAGGCTGTTTACCATTTAGAGTCTCCAAGGAGTAAGGGATGTGCTCACACATAGTTATTCCATCCGTTTTGTTTTCTCTCCCAGGCACCGAGATTAATGAAAAAAGGCAACTAAGACTGCATTTGTAGACACTGACTACATTATTACTGAACACAGAAATTAGCACTGAACGTCTGGGTCATTTAAAAGGTGATGTGCGTTTGTGAGAAAAAGCATTTAGTTTATTTATGGACAACAGGGACACGCTGGATTCACTATATCATAGGCTTTCCCAAGCGAAATGCTCCAGTCAAGGCAGAGTAAGTGCAGACGTCTCACAGCTGGGGAGGAAGCTCGTTCCTTTTCAGCAAATTGCCAGTTATATGGCACATTAGATATCATTAATGTATTAAATATCTTTTACTGAAACATGACCTGCTATTTCCACAAACAAGTCTCTTACCTTTTACCACATTTATTTCCTACAAACTCTTTGATTTTCACTTAAATGTCTAAAAGGCTGAAGACCCGGGCACTCCACTCGCTTGCACTGACATTATCTTTTAATTAGCAGAGGTCACTTAATGCTTTTAGTACAATCAACAGTTGCTTTCTTTCCATGATCAACTGCGAGAGCATCACAGTTAATGCAGACTGATTAAAACTTGAAAATCCTTTAGCATAAAAGGATCTCAGGACAAATATAATCAAGTCGTTGCGTGTAGATCATTTTCCTTGACAGCTCTGATTGCCACTCCATCAGCCTGTGAGTGATTATCACCACACACTGCTCTTTGATAGAAAACACCCTGGTTGGGGCAAGCACCGCCGGGTCGCAGGAGGAACAGTTTGGGGTTTGCAGGTAAACAGGGCCTCTTCTTGTATCATGGGTCTTGCCACAGGACTGGCAAAGCTGTGGGTGAAACAGCCCCTCTCCGTACGTTTGACATCCTTTGAGTGCTTCCAAAACTTTGACTCAGGAAAAACTAAAATTAGGGTTCATACGCGATTGGTGAGGGATAAATAAAGCTCTTGCTGAGGGGACACACAAAAGCTCAGTGCTCAGCATCGCAGCTGAATGCAAATATAAAAATAAAAAAAAAAAAAGTCACCAATCATGTAGTGCCTTGCAAGTGTAAACCAGTTCCCTCGTACCTCGATGAGGCTGGGCTCCTTGCCCAGTTCCAGTGGAGAAAGACCTCTTGGGTGTTTGGTGGTGAGAGATTTGTCTGCAGCAAACGTGGCTTTCGGGAGCCGGGACCACGTTCCGTTCCAGCAAGCAGCAGGTCGTCTCTCTCCAGAATCACCTGCCCTTTTAAGAGACAGATTTTAAAACCTAAAGACAAACAGATGGGACTACTGTCTCCAATACCTAATAGTTTTGTTAATCCCTATCCTTTTGACCCACGCACAAAGAAAATTATCCCAGGAAACCAATGGCAAGAACTCCCTTATAATCCCTATATTGTATTAGATGATACTGTATTATATTTGCCACAGAGTTTGCCAAGTCAGTAAAATGAGGAGAGCCCTTACTATGCCCGATACAAATTAACGAAGGCTTCTTAGTCTTGGTAGCTTTTCATTGCTAGACCAGGAGCAGATGTCAGAAAACATATGGCAAGCAACAAAACCAGGATGAACCAGACCAAAAATAAAAATAGAGCAAGCATTTCTATTTAAAAAACAATTACATAAAGCTCCCTTGGAATGGCCACACACATCCAGGAACCAGCCGTTTTCATCTCCTCTGCTGCATTTAGGTTATGAAAGGATTTAGTTTCCCAAGAAAAGAATTTGAGACGTAAGGAATGCAGGACAATTTTAAATTAAACAGCATGACTATGGCGACGTCTGCAATAGATTGGGTGCCCTAAACACAGTACAGGAGATAACACTCGCCTTATCTACGGTTTGGTAAATAATTTCTCCTACCTCGAGGGTCATTACATCTTCAGCTCGTTCTGTCATTTGTGATTCTACCGAGAGCCTGAAGAATAAAGTCTCTACAGGTGCTTATGGTGCAAGTGAGCAGCTATAAATAACATCCCCGCGTCCGGCTGCATCCTGACGTTCCTTCATTAGACGCTAACTTTCAGCCCTATAGGTCTTGGCATCTCCCGACATCGAATTTGGCAGGCAGGCGCTACGCAGCAATATGAGCCATTAGGGAAATGGCTTTCTACTTTCATATATCCCCCAGTCCTCTCCTGCCAGTCAGCAGGAGTTGGTGTGGGGAAAAAAAAAAATCCCACCAAGTAGCATGTTCCCAAACCCGTGAATCCACAGAAAAACCTCACTCTCCAGTCCTGAAGTCTGAACTCGTGAGGTTGGGGGTAACATCAGCCGAGAGCAGATCTCCCCGTGGGTAACACTCACATGTCTCCCCTGACACTGCTGCTGGGTGTTTATCACAGAATGGTTTGGGTTGAAGAGACCTTAAAGTTCATCGAGTTCCAACCCCCCTGCCATGGGCAGGGACACCTCCCACCAGAACAGGTTGCTCAAACCCCATCCAGCCTGGCCTTGAACCCCCCCAGGGATGGGGCAGCCACAACTTCTCTGGGCAACCTGTTCCAGTGCCTCGCCACCCTCAGAATCAAGAATTTCTTCCCAATATCTAAATTACCCTCTTCCAGTTTAAAACCATTATTCCTCATCCTACCACTGCACTCCCTGATAAAGAGTCCCTCTCCAGCTTTCCTGTAGTCCCTGAAGGTCCTGGAAGGGGCTTATAAAGGGACTTTTTGCTCCAGCAAAGTGAAGCACGAGGCTCCCTCCAGCCACAGGCTGTTGGCAGTTCGCTACCCTGGAAAAAGCACTCCAAGTCACACCAAACCTGCAGGACTGTGGCTGGAGACCGTGTTTCTGTTGCCAGGAAAGAGGTCTAAGCCCAGGAGCATCCTTCCTGCTGGTCCCCTGGCAGACACAGGCTCTGAGCTGCCCGCATGAGGGACTAGCACGAAGAGGAATTTCAGCACGAGGCCATGAAGGAATCACTTGGTGTGGGCTCTGGCTCTTGGAAAGCACCAAAAAAAAGCAGAGGGTCACCTTAACTGAAGAGAAAGGGGAGGAAAACCAGCGAGACTTAGGTATTAAAGCTAAAACGCTGAGAAGGTGAGGGGGCACTTAGATCAGGCAGGCAGAGCCGGACACGTAAGCGATGCACAGAGCTCTCATGGGACAAGGGTAAGACAGAAGTGACAGGTGGCCAGAAGAAATAGCATTTCAAGATCCAAAACCCTGTCAAGAAAACCCAACGGTGCGGCCGATAGAGAAGTTCAATAAAAAATGGGCAGGCAGCAAAAGGACACGGGGTACATAAATACGTGCTTATTCAATAAAGCAAGAAATGGAACGGTAAAATTGAGCAAACAAGGCTGCCCGGTGATGGGAGACAGCCTGATTTATTCGCCTTGCTGAAACACAGCAGCGTGGAAAAAAAAGCAGGGAAACTGTGCTGTCTCGGTAGGAATTAGTCAGCAAGGGAGGGTTAGGTCATGGCTGGAGCACCAGGAAGAGCCTCTAGAAACCAAGTTTCCAAAAGAAAAAAAGCAAAAAAAGATATCAGACAGACAATGCATAATTGATGCAGGGGTACCAGAAATGTTGTACACCTGGTTTTGGGGACAGAGAGAATTATTTTTGAAAAAAAATCAACAAACAGTTAATAATGAAGCAGTAGTGACTCTTAATTACCTGTATACAACCGATTACAGCCCTGCCAGAGGGACAAGCTGCTGTTCCTTAGCAACTTGGAGTTGGCTTTTGGAAGGGCTCGTTCCAGAGAGAAAACCTCCCATCTCCCGGGGACAAAAGTTTAGTGACAAACTCTGTCTGGACCACTAGGTCTGAGGGGCTGCAGCACATTGCAGTGGTGTGATTTACCTCCCATTGGAAGAGATCACGCTGTGTGTGTGGCCCCTCTACTCCCACCTGGAGTCCTGTGTCCAGCTCTGGAGTCCTCAACAGGGAAAGGACATAGAACTGTTAGAACGGGTCCAGCAGAGGGCCACGAAGATGATCAGAGGGATGAAGCACCTCTCCTATGAGGACAGGCTGAGGGAGCTGGGGCTGTTCAGNCCTGCCCAGGGCAGGGAGGTTGGAACTCGATGATCTTTGAGGCCCCTTCCAACTCTAACCATTCTACGATTCTATGAAAATAAAGAGGAGAAAAATAGATTTTGGGAACATGGACAGGAATCAAGAAGTCCTGTAAATGATACTCAAGTCTTGGATTTGGCATTGGGGATGCCCAGGGGTTTCTGGCAGGAGGGAGGGTGCGGCATCACCCGTGCTGGCAGCACAGGGGAAAGCACAGATTGCCAGGGCCACCAAAAGCTCTGCAGAGAGAGCAACTGAGCCACGAGCACAGAGATCCCTTCTCATTAACATTAGGTGTCCCCCTTTTGGGGGGAAATGCTCAAGACAGATCCATTGCTCAGACATGATTTTTTTTTTTTTAGTTTTTTATCTGGCACAAAGTAGTTAATTATATTGAGAGGTCACTAAAGGTTACACACACCTCAGTGCACAGTGTATTTCTGTAGAGGAAAAGTGCACCTTTCCCCAAGTTCATCTGCAAAATAAGGGCAACTCACACGTAAATAGCATTATCTTCAGAAAGGTCTTGGGCAAAAGCACTGGCAAGGGGTTGTTGATGAGCTGAAGCATCCAGGAGAGAGGGAGTCTGGCCGTGGCTCAAGAACTGGTTCAGAGACAGGCACAGATGCTTAATTTTTAAGAGGATCAAAAGACCTGCATCACCATTGATGTTTTATAAATTAATGAGCTAGAAAAGCACACAAAGAACAAATGTCAAATACTAGAGAGAAGTAAGAAAAACTCCAAGGGTTCACGCAATCTGCATGAACAGGTATACAGAAAAAATATAGAAAAACAGCCAGAGTACAACGCAGCCCCACTCCTCGGTAGAGGTCAGTCTTTTGATTCATTGGAAACTGCTCCCCAGAATATTTAAGAGGGAAAAGGAACAAAATTAAATGGAGCTGGCTGCAACAACCCTGCTAAAGCTTTTCTCTGTGACGTCCTGGCTGGGAGAGTGGCTGTCAGAAGCATCACCACGTAGAATGACAACAGCCTCCACCTCTGACACAATCTCAGTGCCATCGACATCCCAGGAGGGACCAGTTGTGGAGTTCAGCATGGCCAGTGCCAGCCCCCACCCTCCAGCTCCGACCAACAGCAAAAATCCAAAAAGTGTATCTCCTCCCCCCCAAAAAAAACCCCAAACCACCAAAAAGCAGCAGTCTGGGTTTGGTTAACTCCAAGAGGAGATGAGTGACAGAATATACTGGGAGTAAATTCACACCTGTCCCCAGGTGACACCTCACCCCTGAGCATCTCTTCTTAGTAAAGAGGGGGGGAGGGTAAAACAAAGAAAAAAAGACTTAAATGAAGAACTACAGTGACAGGAATTTAAAAAGCAATGAAAAGAGACGTTGGGGGACAACAATGCTGCAAGGAACGTGCTGTACTTACTTTACAAGACATTGATGTCCAGCAGGATTTCGCCCTCAGTGGGATTTGCACAAGGATCTACCCAGCGTCCGCAGCCACGTTCCTTCTTATCCTTCTTCATTTAAACCTCCCAAGCATAAAGTTTGATAAACACATCAGTGTAGGAGAGACCTTTCTCGTACAGCAGTGCTCTGCTGCAGCATCGCGATGCCCACAGCCTCGTGAAAAAGGCTTTAACAACCTGCTCGACGAAGAGTCATCTGCCAGCAGAAGGGTATCGTCCACCTGTGTGAATGCGATACCGGAGAGTCGTTAGGAAGCCGATATGACAACAAGTAAACATTGCCTTAGGAGGAGGTGACAAAACCCAGAACGCCTTAGAAATAAGCAAAATTGTTAAGTGCTTGTAAAACATCAGGCAAAAAAAATATATATATATATGTAGCTGAACCCTGAGTCAGCGGGATCTGAGGTGTCCTCAGGGAAGCCCCTTCTGCTGAGCCCGAGCCCCTGCCAGGCAGACGGGGTTTGTACTCTCCACCGCTGCTCCAAGCGACAACAGCATCCCCAACTGATGTCACTGCTCAAAGCTAATATTAAAGGTTTTCAAACCTGATCGATAAAATACGATTTACATTAAAAGACCAGAAAGCTGTCAATTTTTTTTAGTCCTAGACTTTTGCGCTAGTTCCTGTCTCAAAAGGTAAACATTATGGTTCTTAACTAAGTAATGACTGATTTATTACACACCATTTGGAAACGGAATCATAGAATCAGCCAGGATGGAAGGGACCTCCAAAGGTCATCTAGTCCAACATCCCCGCAGTCGCAGGGACACCCCCAACTAGACCAGGTTGCCCAGGGTCGTCGAGCCTCACCTTGAATATCTCCAGGGAAGGGGCCTCAACCACCTCCCTGGGCAACACCAGGTGTTTTTTTTTTGAAGCATAAGGTAAAATATGGAGGTTTTTTGAGGCATAAGGTAAAATAGTCCCGAGTTTTTCTTTGGGTGGAACATTAAAAACACTGAATAGATGATATCCAGGGCAGTTTTGCAACCAAGGCCACTAGAAAGGTTTGGAGTATCTGTGCTCTTCTTAATTAGTGCTTTTTTTTGGTTTTGTTTTAATATTCTGTATTGAACTAAGTACGTGGTTTTGAAAGGAAAACGCAGTGCTACAAATAAGCATGACTCCTTCCCCAGATGTAGACATTACACCCAAAATTTTGTGGGGTGGGAAATGGCACATTTGGCATCAATTTAAACGCCACATCCAGGGAGCAAATGGATTCCTTGAAAAACTCAAATCAAAGCATCGCTTCAGACTCCAAAACATACAGGTGCATTTTTTTTCGGCAGCAATGGCTCCCGTTGACAGGTACCCAACTCTGTAATTCATTGCAAGGGCAGGGAAGACTCCACGTGCACCTCCAGCAGAGGAATCCCCAGCATTCCAGCAGCGGCAACGCAGCCGCGGCTGCAGGATGTGATGCGCTGGGACTCCAGTTTCTCTCGGCTGGATGGGTACCGAGAGCCACAGTGGCCCAATCTCCCTAAAGTGCCACCAAGCCACTTCCTCACTCAGAAGAGCTCCCAGGCTCCAAAGCTACGCGGAGTCGAGCATCACTTGAGCCCTCCAGAGCTCTGCCGGAGCTGGAGCACTCCAGCTCCGGCTGCCCCAGCTCCTCTGGCAGCAGAGTGAGGGCAGAGGGAGCGGAGCATCCCACCCTGCCCCTCGCTGGCTGGAAAGTTGCTGACACAGATACACAAATAACTGAGAACATTAAGTTACCAGGGAGGAGGGCGTTTTGTAAAGCAGAACGCAGGCTGCTTAAATAATGAATTAAGAGGCATCAAAGAATGTGTACGTAAAAGGACAGAGAAGGAAGGTCTGATACTTTAGACTATGCTAGACCACGATGAATAAATTATAAGAAAGGCTGAATACTTCACTAAGGATAAAGATGTCTAGCAAAAGAAAAGTTCCTACACTTCTCATCCCCCAGTGGGTCCCAAATGAAGACAGAGCTGGGGGCTCAGAGCGTCTGTGAGGAATCTTCCACGTACATTTTCATCTGGACTGAGGTATCTATATTTAATAGCAGCCATCCTGTCTTTATGCCTTCGATCCTTTTACACCAGAGACAAATTTGCTTATTTTTCTGACACTACCGGAGTTCTCCCAGTCATAACAAATGAAGAACACCCAGTCAGTTTGACGAAGATGAAGCGATAGGTAAGAGGCATATTTCATTACGCTATCAAGGCTTTGGCGTGGTAATTGGTGAAGAAACAATTCCGAGCTGTCAGCTCGATACACACGCCTTCTCACTGACCGACGTGCCAAGTCCTTGATGGGGTAATGAATGATGTTCTAGGGCTGTCACTGCCACGCTGGCAGCCTCATCGAGTTGTCTGGGTTGGAAGGGACCTTTAAGATCATCTAGTGCAACCATCAACCTAACTCTGATAAAAAAGAAAACCCAAAAAAACACTAAATCATGTGACTATGCACTGTCACCCTGTCTTTTGAATACCTCCATGGACTGCCTCAACCAATTCCTAGGGCAGCACATTCCAATGCTTTATAACCCTCTTTAATAACTCATAAAGCTCTGACCAGGGCGACCATCCCTCCCCATCACAGACACGGCTCCTCAGGGCCTCCTGCAGATCCCAAGAGCCAGGGTAGGTTCCTGCATCTCACACGTGACCGCAAAGAGAACTTTAATTATCTGTAACGTACAAAAATCAAATGTTGAGCAGAGTCTCCACTCAAGAAGCGCAAAGCTACCTCGCATGTTTGGGATCTGCCCATGTTCCTCACCTGCCGTGGACCTGTGGGTGACAGCAGAGAGACGCCAAATCCTTGCAGTCAGTTCTTGACCTTCAGTACCCACCAGGCCCTTCCCTCTGGGTCTGCCCAGCCTTGCGCCTCTGAAAGGAAAACAGGAGTTTCCAGGATTCATCACATGTGCATGCAGAGGGACTCCAAAGGGCACTAATTCCAACACCAAAGTTAAAGATCATAGAATGTTTAGAGTTGGAAGGGACCTCAAAGATCATC
>VZRU01016272.1:7142-25028 GCA_013398155.1 Pedionomus torquatus
TGATTTTTTTTTTTAACTTTTTTTTTTTCTGATGGCAAATTCCATGCCCACTTGATAAATTGACCGCTGTGTCTCCAAACCACAGCTGTTTGGGCTTTCGGGTCTCGAAGCAGCTTTGATTTATTTTACAGAGCTAAAGCTGTGTGAGTCTGTTGTGTGGAGCAAAGCGGGAAGTAATTCGAGAAAAGAGAGTTTTGAGAAATTCTGGATGGACACTGGTGTCATTGTCACCCCTGCCTGACCAACGAGCAGCTTCTGTCACACCCGGGTATACAAAAATCAGGGAAATCTCCCAAATGGCCATTCGGAACCAGCTTTAGTGCCTTTTAGGACCAGAATGAGCCTTGGAATCCTCTGCCCAAGGCTCCCAAGGGCCTGGTCCAGAAGCTATTTTCACACCACAACCCTGAAGGCACCTGGGGACACCAGGGTCAAAGAATGATAGAATCATGGAATGGTTAGAGTTGGAAGGGGCCTTAAAGCACATCCAGTTCCAACCCCCTTGCCCTGGGCAGGGACACCTCCCACCACCCCAGGTTGCTCCAAGCCCCATCCAGCCTGGCCTTGAACCCCTCCAGGGATGGGGCAGCCACAGCTTCTCTGGGCAACCTGGGTCAGGCTCTCACCACCCTCACACCAAAGAAGTTCTTCCTGATATCCAATCTAAATCTCCTCTCTTCCAGTTTAAAACCCTTCCCCCTTGTCCTATCACTCCACTCCCTGACCAAGAGTCCCTCTCCAGCTCTCCTGGAGCTCCCTTCAGATCCTGGAAGGCTGCTCCAAGGTCTCCCCGGAGCCTTCTCTTCTCCAGGCTGAACAGCCCCAGCTCCCTCAGCCTGTCCTCACAGCAGAGGGGCTCCAACCCTCTGAGCATCTTCGTGGCCCTAAGAAGTATCCACCACTATTTTCCTTTAAAAAGTATGTCGAGAAGGCAACAGGGCACTGAAGAAGCCACTGCCCAAAACTTCATTTTTTAGAGGAGGCCTAAGAGAATTCAAACTTTTCTCACTTTGCAACAGCGTATTATTATACCTGCTTGAAATGTGGTTTTATTTTAAAACAGAAAATTGCCTCAATTAATGAAAAGTCTAGATAAAGGAGAAATGTCTCTGCGGTCCTTAGAGTTATCTTGTGATTCGGCTTTCCAGGAAACATTCCTCAAACCAGGACATTAACATGAAAAAAAACCCACAGTTAAAAATCATTCTCTGACACTCTGGAGAAAGACCAAACTTCAGAAGAAAAAGAGGCCAGAAGAACCGCCTGTTGTATTTTTTCTTTCCTGGTTACCCGCGTGGGAGCTCCCCCGTGGTGTGCTGGGTCGGTCGCCACGTCGGTACCACAGCGCTGGGCACCACCCAACGCTCCCCAGAATCCTGGGTGAAGACCAGTTGCTGCCATCTGGGTGTGATTCCAGGTAGGTTTGGGCCGACTTCGGGTCCTTTTGGGTTTGTTCCCCTGTGACCGAAACCTTAACTCCATCATCCTCTCATTTATCGCCTTGGCTTGGGGCTTTCTACACCTGGTTAAAAGATGTCTGCTCCAGAAAAACCACGTCCCAGCTGCCCTCAGGCTTCGCTCTGCATCTCTCTGGGGATGGGAACCGAGGAAATTAACTGGAAATTAAGAAAAATGTAGATTAACAGTCTGTCCTTTCTGATCAGTGCAAAATCAACCTGAGTGCCACCGATGTCACCATCCGGAGGAGGAGAGCGAGGCCTCGCTCTGCAGCCCTGGTTTGCGAAGAAAACATTTCCTGGCAAGATCGGTTTTAACCCCAAAATTCACCGAATCCCTCTTTTTAAGTGTAAGACCTCCTGAGGGACGTTTTCTGGAAAGCCGTGTCACAAGATAACTCCAAGGACCACAGAGACACTTCTCCTTAGTGCTGGTTTTTCAGATGATGTTAAAAGTTTTGCAATTTGTCACCTTTTTTGCTTTTTTTTTCTTTCCTCCCCCCAGGACCAGATACCCCTGCTTTAAGCACAGCTCCCCAACGTGCCACCTCTCCTCGTGCCTGGGATTAACCCAGCACCTTGGGCTTTGGGAAGTGTCAGAAACGCCCCGGGGGGGGAAGGGATGAGAAAGTCACCCTGGGAGAGGGCAGGGGTGGCTTAAAAACCCCCGTCTGGAAGATTCCTGGCTTTGGCCGTGGCTGCCACACACACCCCAAGGGCCTTTACCCCGGATTAAAGGGAAGGTAATAACAAAAATATAACTTTTGGGGGAGGTTGGTGGTGTATTTTTGGCAGGTGGAGTGGAGCTCTGGTGTACTAACCGCTTGAATTTGCAGCAGCAGGGAAACTTCTTTCCTCCCTGCCATCTCTGCCATCAGTGGAGCATCATTGCCATCGCCCTTCTCATGCCCAGCAGCGTGGGCAAAGCACTTGCCTATCAGGAGTACCCCCTGAGGACAATTCCTGGCTCTGCCCACGGGTTTCCCGCACGGAAAAAAAAAAAAAAAAAAAAAAAAAAAAAAAAAANCAAAAGAAGCCGTGAGAATTGCGCCGGCAGCAGGCTGGCAATAAGCTCCCTCGAGTCAGCCAATACAGTATTAAATACCAGCTTTTTTTGCAAGTGCCCTGTCACCTCCCAGAATAGATCTCATGGCAGATTTCAGACCAACGTCTCACCCAAATTACCTACCTGAGGTAGTTCAGCAGGCTAAAAAAAAAAGAAGAAAAAAAAAAAAGCCAAAGAAGGAAGCACACCACTCTTTTAAGAGATAAAAGGAGCGATTTTAGTTAAAATATTTTACAATAAAATAATTATGGTTATAAATCTCTTCAGTTCAATATGTACACGTTACGTGGTATTCTAAAAAGAAGGAACTTATTAAAGTTTCAAGCGGGTCTAACGCACGGAGTCACCACTTTGTCAGCTCAGGCTGCGACGTCAGTTGAACATTCGTGAACGGCCGTGTCGGACTAATGGCATCGTTTTGTGCAAAAAAACTAAAAAAAGTATGAAAAAAACCCAGTCTCCAAATCCTTCTGTTCCCCACGGCAAATAGATAGAAAAGGTAGTTTACACATACACACGCTGACACGCACCGACTTTGATTGCATACAGAGGTTAGAATGACCAGCACTAAAATAACCCCCATCTCTAGAAAAAGAATTTCATTCCTTGAACGGACGCAGTTTTCCAAAATTACAAATTTTAAGTGCTAGCAAATTGTGCTTTCAGGCGGCCACGTGGCCGATAAGGTAGATGTTGTCGTAAAGGTGCCCTACGAAATCCTCGCTGATGTTCTGCGCGGCTCGTCGCGTGTTCCGGATGAACTCCCTCTTTGACATTTTGTTCTTCACGTGAGGGCTCGTGAGATCGATGGAAAGCAGGATCAAAGAGTAACACAGTACGTAGACTGCATCTGGGGAAGACATCGTCGGGGAGAAAAGTTAAAAGGGACACCCGGATTATTAAAGGCACCGTTCCCTGCCCGACAACCGTACGGTCTGCATCATCTGGGCTGGGAATTAGATTTACATACACAGATGTAACAGCTCAGAAGGGAATCCCAGTGAAATACCATTTAATACAGTGATTTTCAAAGCAATAATGTCAGCGCGCTGCCAACCGCGCGTTTACAAACCTCTTAATATTTCGGCCTTATCCCAAAGCCTCTAAGGGCTTTTTGCCTGTTCATTTAAACAGATTCTTCGAGTTCTTGTAAACTAAGGCCAACATCCTGCTGCAGCTTATCTTTAAATATGTAAGCAGTCCTCCTGCCTGCACCCAGCTCCCTCCCGGCCAATTAAGAATGCTCGTTAACTTGAGCGAGGACCCACAGCCCCTCTCTTTTCCGCAGGACCATCCACGGGGTAAAATGTTAAGTGAGTAAAATCTTTGCAAGAGGGGACTTGGAGATAGGGCAGAGCTCGAGTGCGGGCAAAAAGCCCAGGGAAGATAACGTGAAAATAAACCCCACTTATCAGCTGGGTGGAAGAAAAGCATCTCTATGTTAATTTTGGGGTTTTTTTCCAACCCGAGTGGGACAGTGCCTGCACACTGAACCCTCCCACGCCACCTCCGTACTTTCAAAACCACTTATTTAGGTGCTGACTTTAAAACTCCTATAAACAGCAGCCCCGACCAGAAACAGAACGGCCGACCCACTGAATCGAAGCTCAGTCAAAGCTTTTTGGGTTTGCTTTTTTTTTTTTGTTTGTTCGTTTGCTTACCGGGGCTAAGGCCGAGCTCTCTCATCAGATCGGGGTTGCAGGCGCAGAACCGGTGGGAAAACTTGGTGATGAGAGTCTCCAGGTACTCCCCGCGCTCCTCGGGAGCGTGGATGTGGCGGAAAAACTCTCTCAGTGCATTCGGCAAGAACTGGTTTCGGAAGTTGTGCAGCGTCACGAGGTCATCCAAAACGTCTCGCCTGGTAGAAGGAAATCCACACCCCCCCCTCTCAAATTAGAGAATTTCCTTTGAACTGTTTAAACAAGAAAAACTAGGTTTTAAAAAATAAAAAAAGAAAGCTTTAGAGTAGTTTACGAGCTCCGTTTTTGCTGGAAGACAAAATTATAACTGAGGGCACAACAATAATAGAAACACACATTCTGCAGACACAATAGTAGCCAAATATGATTAAAATAGACATTAATCGGAGTTTCTTTATATGCAGACTGCATTAGTATCTTTTTTAATGGCTTTGTCAGGCAGTTTAAAGGAAGGGAAGCCTCTGTGTAGGCTGTAAAGGGAATAGATTCCCACGTGTCACAGATTTTGGTGCCTAAGTAGGACCTGTTACAGGAGCATCTCCTTCAGACCAGCCCGAAGTTTAAGTTTGCTCAGAAAACCCCTTTACAGTCTAAGTCCATGAGTGTTGAGCTCACAAGTGTTTTCCACTGAGCACGGAAACATCTGAAGGATTCAGACGAGTCTACATGAACAGATGGGCAAGAGACATCTGAAGGACATTGGGAAGGAAATTTGAAGTGAACCAAAGAATACTCTTGTATGTTTACCCTTTCCATTAAACATTTCAGTACTAAGAGGGGAGTTTCAACATTTAGAACTGTAGTTTATATTTAACGTGCCTGATTACACTCTGTTTATGAAGGGAAGATGAATGGCAGTAGGGGCTGCTAATATCAACTTGCAATCTCGTATGCTAAACGGTTTTGTAATTTTTTTCTATTGCCAAAAAGGAGAATTATCTGAAGTTTTACAGCACAGGACTGTCAGGGGTGGTAACGCTATGGGATGACTCCTTTTATTCCTGCTGTCCCCATTCTGCTCTTCCTATTTAGGTCCAAATTATTACTCTCCTCCTCCTTCAACTCCCCTTGACTGTGTTGCTGCTCCTCTCCCGACTCTGCTCTACCCCAACCCCAAGGTCTCCTGGAGGGTGAGAGAAAGCTTCGGGGGGGGAAGAGGATGGTAGAGCAGGGAGAGGATGTTCCACGGCACCTTAGGAGGTGGCCGTGACTTCTGTTTGAGAAAGATCAACCAAATAATGGGGAGATCATTCAACAGCAGCTACAACGCCACCACCGCTTGGGAAAGCTTTTTCTGATTAACATCCATATGAGATAGGAAAAAAAGAAACCTCAAGCAGAAAAATAAAGCAGTAAAGTATCTATAAAATCTGAATGTAGCACAAAGATTATCCCGGGCAGTTCACTCGCTCGCTGTAACTTCACACCAATTTATGACCAGAACTGCAAAAACGCAGGAGAAGCCCAGATGTGAGATTTACCAGTTCTAGGCGGTCTCTTCAGGGGTTCTTACATAGCGTTATAGCCACATAAATACACAGAGACACACGAACAACCATTCAGATTTAGCAGCAGTGTTACTTAGCTGCATTTTCTGGCATTTTTACCTCTTCAGAATTACAGCAATACACACAGAATACAGCCAAAGGGTGCTGTACGTTAAAACGAAGAGGAAACGGCTCAAGAGAAATCGCAATTACCTTTCATCAAGGTAGATTCTCAGCTTCTTCCAATTTAGTGTTCTTGTGCAAAAGATAAACTTGGCTATTTCTTTCGGCGAATCGTCCAGTATGCCCTTGGACATAAAGTAGTTGACTCCCTGGGGTGAAATAAATGTATGTATAAATAGGTTTAACCTTCAAAATGCGTTTAGGAACAAGCACTGCACTTGGCAACGCAGAAACACAACCCTACTCCATTAGTTGGTTTGTTTTTCAGAACGATTCCTCTTCCTCAAAAATCACATCTGAACATGCACAATGCACTCTAAATGAAACGCAAAGAAACAATTCGCTGCTCTTATGGTTGAGATTTTACGTAGAGTCATAGTAGGAAATTCAAAATTACGAGCCCCATCACGGGCATGAAGGTTCTTTAATCATTTCTTTACAGCACAGACAGGTATTTTGGTTTTCAGGGTTTTGTCATTGCCTTTAAAATGCTGTGGGGGACCGTAACTCTCAATTTGGTAACTTTTGTGAATAAGAAAATCTTAGCCATAATGTGTTTGGTCTTTGACATCTTTCATTAATACACTAATGCTCTCACACGGATACGATGTACCACATTCAAATAGATGCACCGACTGCATCTGTTTAAATGGGTAATAATGCAAATCAACACAAGCAGGCTGATTTCAAAGCAGAGGTAAAGATCAACATCGAGAAATACGCACACACGTAAATAAGAACACTGCGCCCAACACACACACACACAAATGTTTAAAAAGATAGGACAAATTGTTTACATTTTATATTCGGGTTGTGATTTCCAGAATTTTCCACGCTCTGCCAAGCACACGCTTCTTACAGACCACACATGCCAAATTTCAGCGTAAAATATTTCAGGTGATCCCCCAGATTCTCTTGGTTCACTGAAACATCCCAAAGCATAAAACTATTCTCCTTATGACCCCGGAAATCAAACCCCCAAAAGAAATTGGGATATATGCTTAAGGTGTCGATAACGCGAGTGAAATGCCAACACACGCCTCTAACACCATCTAGCTGCTCTTACCAGCCCACGTTTTGCTTACATACAGTAGCAGTTAATCAGCATACTAATTCTTTTGTTAAAAGATTGTTTAATAAAATAAATAAAACTACAAAGGTTTTATACAAGCATGACAAAAAAAGCCCCCCAAACCCTAGCAATTTTAGGTCCTGTTTTTAAGAAGCATTTTTATTGAGTTCCATAATGCCGCGCGTATTGGGCTATAAACTGGGATTTAAATCTAAATTACATCTATTTAAGTTTATCCATAATCTGGATGGACACCATAAGGTTAACTAGTTTCTTGGATTAGACCTAAATAGGCAACTAAAAATGGGAGACCACAGTGAACATCAGCTGCATACCAACGCCTCAAGCATCTTGGCAGCTGATACGCGACCAGCAGCAGAGCATCTCCTTTACGTACACCCCGACTTAATGAGACTGAGGCACTTGCTTCAGTAATTAGTATTCGGTAGGTAAAGCGGTTGCTTGTGGCAGGTAGACTGGCTGAAATGAGGAGTCCTACACCCTGCTGAGATTATTTATCAGTCGTCTCCTGGTTCTCTGGGGAAAGACTGGACCAAAGGCAGATCTTCCCACTGAGCTTCAGACAGTTCTGGATAAAGCCTGAACATATGAAAGCGTTGATTTAAATTATACATGCAAAAAGCAACTGTAGCTATAGAATAATAGTAACTACAAAAGCCATTCACTGTATTTCAACATTATATTTTACTCCTTTTTCTTTCCCCAGTCACAGGACGCTTGTTCTACCAACATACTGCGTTACAGCCCTGAAACTCCCAGCTCCATTTCTACCTGCTCCCAAGAGCGTTCCCATTCATTTAATCCACACTATGGAATAGCCAAAAAGCAAAAAAACTTTGCTTTCTCAGCACTGGTTGCACGTCTACACTGATGTCCTTCTCTTCCAAGAGTATTTTCAGAGCATTCCAATACTGCAGTCAACATCAAACCTTCTGTAGATGCCTCCGACGCCCCTGTTTGGAAATGCATTCCAAACAACCCCACGTATTCTGAGTCACCGGCACAGAATTTTTGGAATCGATATTCTTCTACAAAATAGACATGATTTCCCTTTTTAATATTTAAGTGGAATTGTTTGCCAAGTCGGGGTTGGGAGACCAGTAAGCTTTTCACCCATTGCGCATTTGAAAGCGGTGCAGGAGGATCTGGAGCAAATCCATTTGCCAATAAAGACAAATTTTCTTTCCTATTTGACATTTCAAATTTCCCAGAAGTGGTTGTACACGTGCTCTATTTATTTCGCTTAAATAGTATTACAAGGTGACTAAGGAAATCACCAGTACCATGTTACATTGACATTTTGAGGTGATTCCTAACTCTTAACACTTGTACATTTTGTTGGGAATATGGAAGGGTCAGCATAAAATGCTGATTTTTTTTCTAGTCTGGGCTGCATTAAAAAAGGACAATTTTGATCACTGACTAAATTAAAAGAGTCTTAAATAAAAGCTGGTGAAATATAGGAATTCAAGTTTAAATACTTGAATACTTAAATACTAGCTTACTTATTTAGAGAAATTCTTTGGGTGCAGCGACTGTCATTTTATTCTGTATTCGTCGTATCTGGTACAGCAGGGCTTCAATTTCTAATTGGGGCTTTTAGGTAACGCATTATTAGTAAATAATAATTAGAGATGTATGGTATTATTATTCTCATTTTTCTAGGGAAATGCGGTATCATTTCATGGTGCGTTCTGGACAAAACACAAGCTACTGACGTTGTGTTTTCTAATATAAGACTATTTTCCTAAGATGACTTTTTTTTAAAGACTCCTTTCCTAAATTACGGATCGAGTCATTGGGTGACAAATGTGGACACAGCACAGGACACACGCCTCACACGGCGGCTCTTTCACTGGATGTCTGTGAAATACAGTCTCAGTGATACACATGATGGAAGAAATCACAAGTAGAAGGTAGAAATATTTTTCCTGTTACTCAGAATCCGCAACTAACGAATTACAAGAGGTAAAGTTCTCTGACTGTAATGTAGAGTTCTCAAAAGGTTTTGGTTGCCTGGTCCATTCTAACTTTTTAGATAAATCACACAAAATAACTCCTTCCCTCTACAACATACGCGTACTTTCAATATTCTTAGGACAGATAAGTCATCTAGGACAGATCCATAATTAGAACAGATAAAGCATCTCCAGACTGGCTTGCGTAGCAGATCACTACAGAATAGGGTAAGTTTTCAAAAAATTTGCTTATAAATATACAACAGAAATATATCCCATCCTCCACAGGCGACATATAATTAAGTCAGCTTTATGCAAGTGGCTAACAATTCAGCTATAATCAAGACAAAGTTGGAAAACCGACCTCCCTGGCCAAAACTCAGGGCAGTGGGTAAGGAACAAGATGATGAGAAGAGCAGAAAGCGCTTAGTAAAAGCACCGTCTTACACCACTGGGCTGTTATTCTGCTACACGAAGGAAGCCCTGACCTCAATAAACTCTGAGAGTTTCAACACAGGCCAGATTCCAATAGATCCCTAAAAATACATGCACTTCAACAGGATTGGTTACAATCACTACCATTGGGAACCGAACAAAAATTCGACCTTCTTTCCTGACCGAGTGACCAAAGGATTCTCTTTTCCAACCTTCAGCTCCAATTTTAACAACAGGGCATACAGCTCCAAGTAATGAACTTGGCCAACTATTTGGTAGGGAGCTAGGAACAGCATTGCAGAACTGGTGGGAAATTACTTATGGTGGCTTACAAATTCTGAGCCGTAAGCGTGTGAGAGATGAAATGAGCCCAGCGTGAGAAACACTTCACATACACCACACGCTCTCTAGAATAAAATACAGCAGAGACCACGCAGGCAGATTAAACAACGTAATATTCGTACTCCAGCGTTAACACTGACACTAAACCACCCCCTTCTCCCCAAAGGAACAAAAACTGAGTTCCAGAATCTTGGCTACAACGGTGCTGCCGTACGAAGGGGAAAAAAAAAAACTGAAAAAGACAAAACCAAACTAAAAACAATGAGAAACCAAACATGCACCGAGTGGGTTCTTTGCCCAGATGACGTGAGATGCGACCAGGAACATCCTTTGAGCAGGAACGTGAGCACCTGCTGGGAGTCAGGCAAGCCCATGCAGACAACCGGGACGGGAGGTACCACACCACCATGCACACAACAACGGCCAACCGCAGGGTCCTACCACAACGCGTGGAGATGCTCGTCCCTACCCCGTGAGCCACCGCTAGCTCTGGAGCTGGTGCCGGGCAGCCTGGTTACCCATGACATGGGACGTGTCCTTTGGAGAATCTCGCTCCTGTGGCTTGTAAGTATTCCTATTTTTACAGTAATTTGGTCAGGTCTGTCATCAAATGTAAAGCAAGAGTTCGGCAGGAAATTCGAGACACAGTTTGTAACAGTGGAATGTCACATCATAAATTCCAGTCACAGTGTCCTTATAAGAATAATTCTGCCAATATCACAGTGGAAAACAAGAAAAGCAATAGTATTTGTGAATTCTCCCGGAACTCAGGCCCTGAATAATTCCTGCCAGGCTATGGTGCTCCACAGGGAGAGAGGAACAGAAGCCCTTAGGAGGTTCTTGGCTCTCACTAGACCTGCAGCAGACGGGTTTCACTACTGTCCTACAATATAACCGTGGTGAACCCAGAAGTCAGCGCAGCCTAAGAAATTTAGCATCTGGCTTAGGAGTACTGTAAGGCAGCTCTAATTTGCAGATCTCAAACTTCCTTTAAAAACAACAGATCTTCTTTTACTCAGTGCCTTTTGGGAAGGCTCCAAAAGCTTTGAGCCTACCAAGCTGACTTTAAATTAGGTTGGAATATAACAACGTGTTGCAAGATAAGACAGCAGGTGAAAAATTACGTTAAAACAAATTGGAAGACAAAGAAAAGTTTGGGCGGACAAAGCTATCGCCAGTTAAGACTCGGTATGTTTTTGAAAACACATCTAAGTTACCTAAATACTGCGTTTCATTTGAAAAGCATTACGTTTATGACCAAATTCACTAAAATCCTGCTGAAAAGCACCGCTAATCACCCCAGGGGCAAGGTGCTGATAAGGCGTCTCAGCACCGCGTGTCACACTTCAAGTCAGAGCTCTGCCAGAGAAATTACAAAATACTGTAACTTGCCCCTGGTAAAAGAGGTGGGTCTCTTTATCAAGCAGAATAGGAGATAAAGCAAGAATTTAAACCAAATCACATTATTGTAATGATTCATAAGACGCTTTATTTCACCCCCTGGTCACAAGCTCATGTTTTCTGTATTCCATCAGCAAAGTGAACTGTTGGCTCCTAGAGCTTTATCTTTTCATGTCTCTTAATCCTTTTCCTATTTCAGATTTATTCAATTACCACTTTCTTGTGGATGTATAAATAATGTAGGAAGTCAACACTCTCCTTTTTTCCAGTATCCTAGGACACCTGAAGCAGGAGTCTGGTTTTGTACCCAACGGACACCCTCTGCCTCTTGGGTGTTAATTAGGTACCTCTCAGGCAAAAGCCATCTACTCTCAAACTCTCTTCTTCTTGGAAAGATACAGAAATCAGGTTTTCCAGTGAGCTACGTGAATTAATAAACATAAATATTTTGTTTGATGGGGTATTTTTTGAAAGTAAACATTTGCTGTTATATACTGTAAAGAAAGATTGTGTTTATGCATAATGAACCCACAGAAATCAAACCATTCTGATCTCTGGGACAGTCCAGCTGCACATCTTTTTCACAGTATTTCAAGATTTGTTTCTTGAGAGTGGACATATTTAAAAATCCCTTCTAAGAAACCGCAATTGTTGTAGAACTGATGGGTGCTGCTGTACACCTCACCCTGCTTCGACTGAAGTGGTACCAAACTCATACTCAGCAGAAGCACTTTAGCACTTTAATTTACATAAGCATATTATCGTCCCTTTTAAATTCCCTGTTTTTCTTTGGTTGGGATCTCTGCCTCCCTCCTAAGTCAATGTGTGGTTATGACTTTCTGGCATCCGTAGGTCAGACCGCTGCACTTGCACTCCCGGGGCAAGCCAAGTAAATTATGTGCACAGGTACCACACACCAAAAAAAAAAAAAAGGTCAGGATAGGGCTGTAACTGGGTATTAACCATTCCTGCTGTAAACCAAACACCTATTCAAACTTGGCTTTGGTAGGACTATAATTATAAAGCAACGATCACAATTATTTTAACTAGTTTATTACGACAGTTCACTTACCTCATCGGGGTTGGCATTAAAGGTGAGACTGCCCTCATCTAGCTGCATATACAGTTTTCTAAAAGAAAATCCTAGAGGTGGGTTCTTATTGTATATAGAACAGTGACCCCAAGTGGATTTGCACAACCTAAGAAAACAGAATTAGTCTGTTACCAAGGATCTTTTCTGCATTTCATGTATTTTACAGAAGCAAAGCGCAATCAACAGTGCAAAGCCAAATACTCAAACCAGAGGAAAAGTCACAACCAGGCTGCTCGTAACACTTCGTTATTAAGCCTTTTGTATCTGCGTTGCTAAAGGTCCTCAGGTTTTCTTCTCTCACGGGTTTTGGTGTGTTTGAGTGCAACCTCAAAACGCATCCCAGTAGGTGGCATTGTAATCCCATCCACACAGCTGGGATCTTTGGCACTCCCCGCACCTCAGCGCTGGGTAACTGGGACAAGCAGCTCCCCTGCGGCAGTTGGACAGTACAAAAAAAAAATTGTATTTCCTTCCTCGTGCCCCAGTTGTGCAGCTAACGGGCACAAAATGATGCCGTTAACTCACTGCTTTTGGGTCTTTTTCCACCCGACAGTCCGTTTTCCAGTCCTAATTACCTGATCCAGCCCCATCTCTCTCTATCTCCCATCACGTCTCAGTTTCTTTCCCTCTTATCCCACCCCGACTCCCTGTCTCAGCTCCATCAGTCTCTTTGATGACACCATCTGAAATTTCCTTGAACCTCCTCGGCACTCCAGTTATTACCTGGATTCTGTACTGATTCAGAACTGGTAGTTCTGCTTCACCACACCTGTTTTGTAAATCGTTTGGCCACTGAGGACATGGATGTGGGTCTTATCTGGACTGAGCTCAGAACTGCAGCCCCAGGACCCGCCACGGCCAAAACTCAAACGCATCCAATACGCACGGAATATCAAAGACTAAGATGTCTACGGAGATGATGTCATTTGGGATTGTTATCAATTTGCTAAATCGGGATGTATTTTCACTACCAAAAGCGTGTGCTTTGAACTGAGTGTTTGGGAAGATCTCACTTAAAATGCTGGAGCTATTTCCCAAGAGGAAAATATGTATTTTACCTCCTTCCTGGATGTTAAGAATATATACTGCATGCAATTAAGAAGCTCTAATATCTTCAAGCTTCAAACCCAACCACCTATCACAGCAATACTGCTTACTGTCTGCTAAATTAAGGGGTAAGAATATGTTGTGAAAGAATACAGAACTTCTGCTGACCATCTCCTCTAAAGGTAAGTGTGATTTCTCGAGTCTTTCCTAACTGGTAAAACACCAAATAGCAAAGAAAATGTTTGTCACTGAACTTTGATCTTACACTATTTTGTGTTACAGAATGTTCCTTTATTTATTTCCTGGACGTACAAACTCTGCTTAAGTTAATGATAAATGTGTTTCCGCTTGGCACGGTTGCAGAACTGACAGTTTCTTTTCCCCTTCCATCATCATCTTCCAAAAAACACACACTCAAGTTGCTCTAAGACAGGTACAGTAGATGAGTTCCCATCCCTTTCTACTTGGAGCTTCAAGCTCAGCAGGTTTGCTCGCTCAAAGCAGATATTTGTTTGAAGTTCAGAGAAGTACCAATATGAATATTAGAGATGTGCTTGGAGTTAATACAAAAGCGAAGGCAAGTCTTTAGGTTTTTTTCCGTGATGTACCACATGTGTGCAGTTATTATATTATAATATAATTATACACATGTATAATTGCACCAGGCATGCTTGTGTATGATGTCCAATAAATATATCCTGATAATTAGAAATCCAGAGTAACACATTTCTAACAATGTTCATGTCAAATCTCATTTAATGTAGGAATCTTTTGCCCAAGTTAGAATTACAAAAAGCCCACGTCGAGACAAAGTTAAAATCTAATAATTATTTTTACTACATCCACACGATACTTTCAGGTTTTTGCTTACCCTTGCCAGAGAAGCTCATCGTTAGCAAGATCCTGCCAGACACATGACGCCAGACAGAGATCAGTTGCATTCAGGTACGACAAAATGGTAAAACTAAGCTCTGGCGGCAGCATTTCCAGGTTAATGAACCCTTCTTGCTCTTTAGATTTTCTTGCCTTCAGCAGGTGGTAGATGTCGATGCCTCCTTGGGCTTGCTTGCGATGGCTCGTACTGGGAACGTTGTTAGTAGCCATCCTCCTCCCATGGTCCCTGGTCAGGTAGCCTTGCCCACCGTATCCTTGGTGTTGCAGTTGCTGGTTCCTAGCAACTCTCCAGAGTCCCTGACCCATCTGCGAGCCTGCTGGACCTAAAATCCAAATTAAACATTTGTAAATACTTGTAAGACACACTGGAAATAGAGAATTGTAGGACTGATCTGAATAGGAAAAAAAGAAAAAAGGTGAGTTTTATCAAAGTTATGCTGATGATGTAATCTTTCCCTGATGGGGCAACTGAATAAATACTGAAAAGAAAAATAATGAAAAAAAAACTTTTTTGTCTCCAAAAATTTCTATATAAAATTAACAATAAGCTTCTGCAAACAGTACCGAAGTTACTTATGTCCTAAATTAACAAGTCTTAACCATCAAAGCTTTTGGAATTATTATCTTCAGACTTGCTTTAAAACTTGGTACAAAGAGCTTATCTGGAGTCACTGAAGTGCTGTAACATGTGAGGAGGAGCAAAACCCTAGTGGGCAGCACACAAGACTGGGCAGTGCCTGACATTAAGACAAACCTTAACAACTTCAAGGGTAATGCATAAAGGATCCAGTTTTTTGTTTCTGAGCACCCAAAATACCTTTTCCAGCTTTCCAGCACAGCAGCATAAAAGATTCGTCATGCATCTCCTCTATCTTACTTAACACTGTCTTTATTATTTCTCGTTAAACTTTGTTGGAGATGGTAATAAAAAGATCATATCCTGAATGTCAGTCAGTTGTTGTGAACTCTGAACACCATGACTCAAATGCCAGTAGCCACCTGCATTTACCAAGAGGGAGAACTGAAGTATGTGATCAATCACAGTAATTCAGCAGGGGAATGTTGTCTTAATCCCACCACAAGTGGTGTGTATATGGCGATCTATCACATTTTTCAATCATCTCCATGATGAGAGATCACTGAAGTGATCATACCAAGAACCTGCAGGTTCCCAACTCTGACTTTAAATCAAGAAAGCCTTACGACCTGCTCCAGTACGATTTCACATGTATTTGAAATTACCTGCAGTCTAATAGCACAGGGAATTAAAATGGGACTTTAAAACTAGTATTATATTCAATTTAATAATATACAAGTTTTGACATATATTCATCATTATTTTTATACTCATTTCTTGTACAGTTATATATTTGCCTTAATTATTTTTTACCACGCAGAGGCAGGTCAAATCTGATTTTATTTTTTGTTGCCGAGCCTGGTTAAAATAAAGAGGTGGCAACATTTTTCAAAGAGATATTCCCAGAGCTGCGGTTGCTCAGTGCCACCTTGTTTTTTTCTTCAGCACCAAGCTGGAAACCAGTTTGTGCGTGGAGGCTGTGACAGCCCCAGGGGCTGGAAGGAGGAGAGGAGACTGCCCTAAGGGATGACACGAGCGGATAAGGAACATTTCTGAGCAAATATAACATTTTAAAAAGGGCTACTATCACTGCGCTGGAGGATTCAGTTAAGATAAAGCTGCCATTTTGCCAGGCGCTGGACACGAGCTTGTTAATTACCTAAGTATAGTACTTAGTAAACAGATACCTCTAAATATCTTGAGAGGCTTCAGCCAATTCTTGACCTTAACCCCGTGAGCAAACTGAACACTGCCAACAAGGTATTACGCTTTCAAATATGTAGATGCCAAATTTAGAGGCTGCGCTCACTCTCAGAAGATAGGAGATGATCTGAATGGCTGAATAATAATGAGCATTCCACTCAATTATGTAAAGAATGTAGGGTTCTGAAAGATGTAGGTGTACACGTACACATGGAACTCAAATGTAATCTGCATGCTTTCTCAGCACTCCATGTAAAAACAAATATAAAATCTGCCTGAAAATACAGCTCTGACTAAACAAAACGCTAAAATAGCCAAACAGCAAAACACTAGTTTCAGGGACAGAAAGAACCAGGAGTAAAACCAGCTCGTCATTCCTCATCATTAGATCAAGTCCTGAACCACTAAAACAACAGAAATCAGGACAAAAAGATACGAGAGTGTTGTGATGTTAAACCTGGCATTTTACAAAAGATGAAATCAGAGAGCCTATTCTATGTAAACTCTCGGGGAGAGAAAGGGAAGTTCCGTTAAATGCAGAAATCTCTTTGCTGAGGTAGCTTTCAGTAAGACAAATTAAGGAATAAACTTTGCTAGCATTTTTGCCATCTTTTCTGATGTTGGTGTTTAATATTAGAACAAAGCCATTTCACGTTTGTGAACTCTCAACTGCTGAAAACCTTCTGAAAATACTAATTATCTGGGCACCAGGAAACAAAAAGGAGTAACAGGAAATTCAAGGCTCTGAAGATGATTAGGAATCATATTCTCAGTTTCATAATCATCATACACCAGAGAGACCAAAGAGGAAGACCGGCAGCGTTATCAGGACCACTTCACAGAAAGGCTGCGTCCAGTGAATTATCAAGTGAACTTTAGGCTATCAGATAAGCATCGGGCGACTTCATAAAAGCTTTCAAACCTCTTTCAAAGTCAGGTTATCTTTCCGTTCCATATGCAAAGACTATGCAAAGAATTCGGAGAGGAAACGCCGAGGACCTAGTTTTCCTACTCGAGGCTGCTTAGCCCTAAATCAAACGCCCGAATTTTAGTTGCTTGCTTAATTACTGTAATATCCAGCTAGAAGTTCCAGTTCACAAAACACATTCCGTTGAGGAACGCTGAGCTAACGAGAATATCAACAGTTTTCACTGGTGCTCACAGTGTTTTTCACACACCCCCAAGTGCTAATTATGATACAACACCGACAACATAATCACTTCTAAATTATTTAAAGCTAGAAATCGTCTTCAAGACAGAAAATAGATACTACGTTATTCAAGAAACTAGTTTGCTTATAGCACATTCACGTATTTATACGGAAGACAGCAGTGCAGAAATAACTTCAAAATTCTTTTTAAAGACAAAAAAAAATATATAAAAAAATTATATAGTTTTATTTTCAGTTCCAGCTAAAGAAATTTGAGAAAAAAAAATAAAGCGAGACAAAATTTAAAACATTCTAAGCTGCCGGAAACCCACAAGCTTTCATTTGGGTGTAGCCATTCAGCAGCTTACATGCCATTTGTGAAGTCACATCTTATTTCCCCCAGTGCTTTGTAGCAATCCAGGACGAGCACTTTGAGAACTCACTCCTAAAACCTGCTGAGTAAACTCATTGGTATTATGAAGCCCTTTAAGTAGTGGCATCCAGAGGTACATTGTTACGATTATTTTAGAAATTATTTTCTATTTCCAGATTCAACAGGCTGCTCAAACCTGTGTTTTCAAACTTGTATTTATGTAACTTTCTCTAATATTTGACGCCTCTTGATAGCTTGGCTCTAAGAACTATCACAGCAAAAACAACATCAAGCTTGTTTATACCCCCCTGATTTTCTGTCTCTGTCAGATACCTGCCTGAGCATAGCAAATGCTTGAAGAGCATGACAGGATAGTAAATGCTAGATTTAAGGTAAGTTTTAACCTGAAAGAGGGGAGATTTAGATT
>VZRU01016284.1:0-49955 GCA_013398155.1 Pedionomus torquatus
CGCTTCCCAGCGAGCCCCGCGCCGAGCAGGCTGCTCTCGCGAGCGTTGGGTGGCCTCCGCGCCGGGACTCCATTTCCCCCCAGCCTTCAGCACACCGGAACGGGGTGCGCTGGGGCGGCGGCGGCGAGCAAGGTGGTACCGGCGGCGGCGGCGGCGGCAGGGATGGACGTGACCGGGCCCGAGACCGACTGGCGTAGCGCCAACTTCCGGCAGAAGCTCGTCAGCCAGATGTGAGTGCGGGTCGCGGCCTCGGTGCTGAGTAGGCCGCAGGCGGGCCTGCGCTGCTGCCAGAGGGGGTCCAGCGCCTCCCGCTTTCCCCTGGGTGGCTCTGGCTCTCCCGTTTACGCCCCTCTTCCTGCCCGGGTTCGTCTGTGGTCCCGGGTGTTTCCCCCGGGCGCTTTCGTCGTTCACCGGTGAGGGGACCTCGTTAGCAGGACCTGCTCAGACCCGGTGCGTGGGGTAGCCGGGCCAGTTCTTTGGCTTCGTTTCTCCCCAACTCCTTCCCTTTCGCTTTCCTCATCCCCAGGAACACCGGTTTCTTGTCCTGCTTGACAGCATCTTCCCTAGGGTCGATCCTGCAGTGTCTGTAATGTTGCCAAGTTTAGCATATTTTGTTCTATGAAAACCACTGTTGCTATCTTGCATCTGACTTTTTGGGGGCAAAAATAACATTAAAAGCTTTTAAAAAATTATTTTGGGCAGGTATTTTCTTTCTCACTTCTAGGGCAACCATCACTGTAATTGGTATCTGCATGGTGCTTTTTAGGCTGTTAAAAAAAAAAAAAAAAGTTCATCTTGTTGCCTTTTCGGTTGTTGTTTGTGACTTTACTTGAATGACTTTGCTGCTCTGAGTGTTTTTTCTATCTTATGGAAGGCCCCTTTACTGCATGAAAGGTAGTTAATACAGGAGTGAAAGCATGGTTTGATGCTTCTGAAGTTGTGTTGAAATCTTTATGTATGCTTTAAAAGCTTGTTCTTTGCTTGTTGCTTATGAGAATCAATGTTTAAAAGCAGACTTTTTAAAAAAAAATTATATGTAAACAGTATGCCGTTTGCCTAGCAGTGGGCTTACAGTGCAGTTTCAGAACTAAACCGTTATGGTATTCATTAAAGAAATACAATTCTGTGCATCTGTCAAAGCTGTGCAAACTTTCTTGGTGCTCAGAACTGATGTTTTACTTTCTATGCTTTCTGCAAAGTCATTCATCTTGTTGAATTAATTCTTTGCTTTTTCTTCTCCTTTCCTACTCCTTCATGAAAACAAGCGAACAAAAATGCCCTCAAATATTGTGTAACTTTGAGGAAATAAATATCAATAAGCAGATACAAACCTTAACACAATAAACATTTGGTTTTGTGTTTGCTCTACAAATTGTAACTGTTTTTTTTTTTCCCCCAAGCTGGAAATTATACTGATAAATGTTTCAATGGAAGCATACAGCAAGAGATTAAAAAAAAATTACTTCTGACCAGTGAAATCTTTGAAGTTAATGCTATATAAAGAGATGATAGTAACTTGAACTTTCAATTCTTGTTGTGCAAAAGTAGAAATAAAACATCCTCAGTTTGTCTTTTACATATGTGCGCAGATGCCTGTATGATCTGTGTGCTTTTTGTTGCAGATGTATTGACACATTTTAAGATTGTGTCTGCAAGTGATGTTTCTTCCTTGTGCTCAATCCAGTTTTATAGTATACTTCATATGCTTATACTCACTATCTTGTTTAAAAAGCAGACAAGCTTGTTACTGGGATAAGTGTCCAATGACTGCAGTGGATGGGTTTTTTTAGTGATTAACTTGTGCTAGATATCTGAAAACAACTTGGCTTGGTTTCAGGTTGGTATAAAGTAAAGCTAAGCAGAGATAGTTTATAATAGATAGGTTTGTTGAATGAGAAATGAGCCTAAAAAGACTGGAGCTCTATATGCAACAAATTCCTATTTCTTTCCATAAGCTTCCAGTTTTACCATTAGTGAGGTAGTAGGTAGAAGAGGGAGATAATTACAATAAATATCTGGTTAATCATCTGAAAGCTTTCTTAATCTGTGGGAAAGTCATTCCTAACGGTTATGAAAATACACTGTCTTATATGCATGTATATCTTCCAGTTCATTGTGCAAAACAACATGATATTTATCAAGACAAATATTAACGCTTGGCCTTAAAAGTCAGCTTAAAGGTATGAAATGATTCACGCAACTCATTTTGAGTGCCTTGTTAAAGCTCCTGGATACAGAATCTTAATGCGTCTCTATTTCACACTTGCATTTCCTTTACAACACTGAATTTAAGTGTTGGAGTTTTTTTATGTTTAGTTGGTTTTTTAAAGAGTGACATTATATGGATGAGCATTTCATTGATGCTGTGTGGAACAGGTATCCTAATGAATGTGTCAGTGGTCAGTGCGTACGACTTGGTTGTCGTCATTTGAGACCATACTGCATTTGATGGCCTAAGAAGTCCCCTTCAGTATAGGCTCTTGTGTGACTGCAGACCCAAGCAGGACTGTGATACTATTCCTAGATGAGCTCAGATGACTGAGGCCAGGGAGCAGCTTTGGCTTGTCCTAGGTTGTTCCAGGAGGCAGTGATGATGTAGGAGTGTGACTATATCTTGTGCTTACCTTTAGTCTGACCCTTATAGGGAGCAGACACATATTGGTGGCGTGGCAGTCTCCTTTCTAAAAGCCTTTCCTTAATACTGTTGGTAGTGTCTAAAGGACAGATCTGAGCTGGGTTGTGTGGTGGTAAACTCGGTATGCGGTTGGGTACAGTTCCTGCCCCGAGCTACTTGTCGGCTGTGTTAAAAGGGAATCATGTTGAGCAAAGAAACGGGATGTAACTTAAGTTGTGTGAATTAATAATTTTTGTGTTCATTTTTTTGCTTGAAGTTTTGATACATATATTCTCACTTAAGAGATGGTTCAGCTAGATGAGAAGAGCGTGTGTGAGCAGAAATAAGGATTGGAATGTGAAGAGCTCATGAAAGGAGCTAAAGGTAAATACTGAGGAACAAGCAGGCAGGA
Organism: Pedionomus torquatus; assembly: GCA_013398155.1. NCBI lineage: Eukaryota > Metazoa > Chordata > Aves > Charadriiformes > Pedionomidae > Pedionomus > Pedionomus torquatus. The sequence continues at coordinate 3,027 of VZRU01016284.1, forward strand.
GATGAGTGGATCAGCTAAAGTTTATTGAGAGGAGAACGGAAGAGAATGAAGATCGTCTGCCTTCCTGCTCTCACTGTCACACTTTGTAAACAGTTTGTAAAGCAGTCCTAATTTTGTATTCCAGCCCAGGTTGTCTGATGAGAATTTGAGCAAAAAAGGCCAATAAGGCAGATGTTTCTCCCTTCCTGGGACTGTAGAAAGTGAGGAATGAGTTTAATAAGTGCTTACTTTGAGACAACTGTGAACTGAAGAAGCTTCTGCCTCTGTAATTCCTCTTCATTGCAAGTGTTTGGGTTCCAGTGTGGTGCCCCTGATCAAGAAGTTTCTCAAAGTTAAAGATAACTCAGAAAAAAGTGGTTATTTTAAATCTTGATTGTTCTTCAGTACTGCTGATGGTGCAGGCACACAGGCATAATTTGGCATTACTTGGAAGGGGCAGCTTCTTACCTAGTCACCTCTGCTGGAGGGTATCACTTGTGCTAGAGGATATGCTTGTGGAGTTACGAAGGGCTGATTCTGTGTGTAGAGGGAAGAGTTGGGGTTTGTTTTGTTCAGGTTTTCTTGATTGTTGTTTTGTTTTGTTTTTATCAGTGTAGAATTGGAAAGAAAGGTAGTGCTAGAACAAGGCCTTAGGGAGGCTGAGTGGCCCTTTGCTTCCCTTTCGGAAGGTGGGAAGGTGAAGCTGAAGGTGCTGTTATGGGGACTAAGGCCCTTCAGGCCTTTATGTGTTCTGTCAATCAAATGTGAATGAGTAATACAGATGACTCCTGTTTTGGATCTTCTGCTGGTCACTGTAGATATGTGAGTATTCCTGCAGTGAGGACTGCTTTTGATGAAGTTTGTTATGTCCAATGTGTAACTAGCAGAAACATTGTGTGGGACACTGTCACATGCACAAGATCAAGTCATGAAATCTTAATATATTTGTAGGTGTTCACTTGGAGGTTTTTAAACATTGTCATATGCGTAGATGTGACCAACAGCTTACCATCAGGCACCACACCATCCCCTTCCCACACACAGTTGTTTTAAGCAAGAAAGGTTTCTTGAACTGTGTTATAGTCATCAAATAGGCTGTGCTATGAAAGAGCATTTTATGATGCTTAATGTGGTGTTGGCCTGGGAACCTTTTATTTCTTTGAAACGACTCATTGGTGCAGTCATGGTGTGAACTGGATATGGAAGCTGGGGTAGTTTTAAAGGTAAACATGTTGTGCAATATTTTTTCAACTAAACCAGCTGAGCTGAGTGAGAGGTTGTGCATTGTTGGATTGGAAACAAACTTTTTGGGAATGGATGAGGAATTCCTGAAGCTTTAGGTATGGTCTTGAATGCTTCATCTTGTGAAGTTGCAGCTTTGAACGTTCTGCATGAAATGAGAAAAGTTGTGGGCTAAAACTGCCTATGATGTGTTTAGTAAGTGCTTATGAGGCAGGTGAAGGTTGAACTGACTGGTACCATCTGATTTTCAGGGTTTTGAGTTTGGTGTCCTGCAAGGATACGATATGTTATTTGGTATCCTTACCTCTATGCTAAAGCAAAGATTTTTGGTTTAGTGACATTCCCAGTCTTTTAGCATAAATATTTTTATGTTGATTGCAGATGAATCTGTGAACAAAGAAAAAGTCGTGGTGTTTTTTTTTTTTCCCTTCCTCCTAGTCCAAACCTGTATTGGAATGTTAGTAAATACGACATGGAGTTCTTGGAGTGGCATTATTGGTAACGCAGATGTAGGTATTAAAAAATCACAGAAGCACAGAATGATATGGGGTTGGAAGGGACCTCTGGACAAAGCAGGTCCTCTTAGAGCAGGTTGCACAGGAACTTGTCCAAGTAGGTTATGTTACAGAACATGAGATGTCTTTCACATTCTATAACATCAAAAGCAAATAAATGGTAGCTGCATATAAAAGTAGATAACTTCTTTGCTGTGGATTTTTTTTAAGTTCTTGATAAGACGTTGATCATAGTCTGTATCACAGCCATTAGTACTACCTGCATGTTACTTCCTTTACTTCCCTCTGCATAATCTTTTTCCTGTTTTCTGCCTGCTCAGTTCTTGGTTCTTTCCAAATGAGAGGCATTGCCTCTGTGTTGTGGGACTGAGAAGTTAAGGAGATATTCATAGAGTAGAGTGGACTTGTGGGCAGAGTTTCTGAAAGGGAAAGCATTAAAAAAGGGAGGTGTCAATAAAGAATTGGATATAGCCTTTTTTCTCTGCAGCAGTGCTCCTGTATGAGCAGCTCCCTTCAAAGCTTATTTGTGAGCTTATTTGTGCATGGAGGAATAGTTAGTTATTCTGCCTTATGTTTGGATTCTGCTTCAGATTAAGTGACCTTCATGGGTAAACAGCTCTTTTTTTTTTTTTTTTTTAATCTAACAGACCACATGAGCAAGATACCATAAGAGAGCAGGTAGCCACATTCTACTGTCTCATGCTTGGCAGGCTCTAGCAGGTTAGCCGTATGCTGCTAGGCTGCTAGTTTGCAAGGTAAGGGTGTGAGTTGTGGCAGCTTAAGCTCCGGCATTTTAAGGCTATAGCAACTGCTCTTCTCATTTCTGTGACTATGTTACTGAGTTAATTCAGGAAGCGCAACCAGTTGACTGTGCATGCAAGCACTGTTCCTGCTGCATGGGTGGTGGTAGAGGTTCAGGGGGAGGAAAACAGTAGTCCCCCTTCAGACTGGCTGCAACTTCCAGGGATCACTGCCCTGACAGGAATTTAGTGTGGGGTAGCTGCTCGTGCAATTGAAGTTAGCGAGAAATAAGTTGCTGAGATGTTAATTACAAGGTGAAAGTATTTCCTGGTAACTTGTTTGTGGAATTTAGACTGTAGGTACCAGGCTGCTTTAAAACAGAACAGGTTTTGCAGTGAAGCAAAATGTTTCCAAGATTGAGAAGGCCCAGAGGATTTGAACAGGGCTGTTCACCTGACTGAGCTACTCGTTTTAGAACATCTTTATCTCGTTGCATGTTTCACAGTTGAATTGCTTGCTACTTCTTGATGTATTGAGAATGCCCCTTCTTTTTCACCCATGTCCTTAGTTATGTGTGGTTTTGTATGTTGTTTTTTCGTTTTTGCCTTTTCATCTTGCACATTCGATATCCCATCCAGAGGGCAGATCTAGATCCAGTTTACTAGAGGTTTGATGGAGATAGGACAGCAACTCCCTGTGATTCTGGCCAGTAAATAGGAAAGAACAGTAAGGGAATTGAAAGCTTTTTATTACCAAACCTGTTCTTTTTCTTACCCTCAACTTTCCATCAACAGGGCATTCTTTTCATTTTATTGCTTCACCTGCTGCTTTCATTTTGGTTATCCCCTCCCTTGCTGCATCTCTGCTCTTCTCTGCCCCTGGTCAGTGCTTTCACTCATTTTTTTCACTCTGCTCAGACCTCTCTATGCTGTCAGTCAATCTTTTTTAAAATTCTTCCACCTTACCTTTAGAGGATTCTTTTGAAAATGCCTGAAGGTAAGCAGGCCAAAGTCCATTGTTTGTTAAACACGGATTACATTAATCCTGTCGTTCAGTTTTCCTCAAATGAACAGTTCCTGGTATTTTGTCAAAATAATACATCAATTGGTAAAATGATGACTTGCTTAACAGTTATTCTTGAATTTCTGCAAAGAATATTTGTACTGCCATTTAAAAATTAGTTGGCTTTTTTCTCCATTATTTGAAGAAATTTTAAAGGATGACAATTTTAAGTAATGAATGTTGTGGATGGGTGGGTTTTGTTCATTTGCTTTTAAATCTATAAATGAGAGAGAGGTAAAAAGCTGTTTTAGAGACTCTCCCAACTTCAGAAGGTGTTTTTCAGTGTCCTCAATTAACAGTCAGTCTTGTTTTTTCTTTTTTTTTTTTTTTCCCCAGTGATGACGCTATGAGGAAGGCAGGTGTTGCCCATAATAAATCCAGCAAAGATATGGAGAGTCATGTGTTTATGAAGGCCAAAACAAGGGTAAAGTATCTCTCTTTGTTCACAGAAGTTACTGGGGTTTTAAAAAATTTTGGAACAACCCACAGAAACTGCAAACCCAATGCACTTAGTTAACTGTCTCTGGTTAAGAATACATAGTTATGCAAATTATTGTATTTGTCTGTGCTTCTTTTACCCTGCAGGGAGGTGAGGTATTTTCTGTCCAATATATGCATCAAACTGGACTTGAGTCAAAGACAACTGCCGCACTTCATGCATATATGGGACTGCAGCTAACTCGTATCCAAAGACTTGCATGTAGTGAATTGCATAGGATTTCCTTTATGGTGTAGCAATGTTCCTTGTGACCAGCGTGGCGGTCAGGAGAGACTAAGACACCAATGAAAAGGCTGTGTCAGGAGTAAGACCAAGGGGAAGTGCTGTGGTCTGGAAGTTTAGTTATCAAATATAACTAAATATATAACTCTCCCCAAATGTAAAGTACTTTCCTGGAGCTGCATTATAAGAAACTGGATACTGTTGCTGTCTCCAAATAAGCCATGTTTGAGACAAAACTTCTCTTGGTCAAATTCTTGTAATGGTGGTGTCACAAATGTATGCCTGTTGATGGCATCCTCACTGGTGAGTTAGTTGTTTCATTGGCAGGAAGGCTGTATTATTCCGGTGCAGTTTCTCTTACACATTATGAATCACACTAGTAAAATGTTGCAAAGAATATTTGTCTTTTCACTTACGATGTTCCTATTGTATGTTAGTCTTTAAAGTTGTTAACATATTTGTAATACTAACTTAGCTTAAAAAAAGTTCTTGTAGTGTGAATGTGATATAGTTCAAGAGCTAAAGTAAGTCTGTACCACATAAGCAGGTTCTATCCTTAAGAAAAAAGCAGTTAGAGTGGATAAGAAGTGGAAAATGGATGTTGATTTATAATGATGTTCACATACTGTGATCCTAGTTTTGTGACTGTCACAGAGGCTTCTTTCAGTGAATTTTGTGGTTTCTTGGCCTTCTTTTGCCATCAAGTACAATGACCTAGTAGTATAAATATTCTCACTTAATTAATGAAGAGACTGTTCCTTGCCAGCGAACTGCACTGAACAGCCCACAGAAATTGTAAAGTAAAATCTGTTCTGTTGAGGAAGACAGTTACAGGACGAGGGGCAATGGGCACAAACTGGAACACAGGAAATTCCATTTGAATGTGAGGAAAAACTTCTTTGGGGTGAGGATGACACAGCACTGGAACAGGCTGCCCAGGAGGTTGTAGAGTCCCCTTCTCTGAAGACCTTCAGGACCTGCCTGGATGCAGTCCTGTGTGATGTGCCGTGGGCAATCCTGCTTTAGCAGGGGAGTTGGACTAGATGATCTCTAGAGGTCCCTTCTGATTCTGACTCCAATCAGTCAGAACCAATTCCTTGATTCCATGATAATATTGAAGAACCAGAAAGTCATGGATGCAATGTTTTTATTCCCTGTGCTATTTTTTTTTCACCTTTAGGAGGAATACCTTTCTCTTGTGGCCAGACTTATTATCCATTTTCGAGATATTCGTAAGTAATTGTTTGGGCTTTGTTTTTTTGTTGTTGTCAGTAGTGGGATTGTTCATCCCATCCTCCCCAAAAAAAGTAAATTTTAGGATTTGTGGGTGTGGTTCTGCATGTGACAAGTTGCTTTAAAATATCTTTCCTGTCATATACATGCTCAGTTTGTAAATACTGTTTCTTTTACACACCCATCTATAATTGAAAAGTCTTTGAGGAATTATTTAAACTCACTGCTTTTTCCACCTTTTTAATTGTTTTCCTGTATTAATTGTTCTTTCTTTGCAGACAATAAGAAATCTCAAGCCTCAGTCAGTGGTAAGAGCTCCTTTTTGTTTGTTTGTTTTTCTCCCTTCCCTCCACTTCATTTCTAACCAGAACAGCTTAGAAATCAGGGCTTTGGTGTACTAAGAATAAGAAGGCTGTTTATTCCCTAGCTGGAATATTAAATGCTGCTGGAGGAGAGGAAAGGTAGCATGGTAGTCTTGGAGTTGTTCAGTGACGAGGATGACAGCCTTGGACAGTGTTGTGGATGTAATGCCGGAGACTTGTTTGTTTCCCTGTTTGTACCTTGTTAGCTCACACCACTAATATTCTTGAAAGAACAGGAGTGGTTGAAAATAACCTCCTGCTGAGCAGTCCAGGTTTTTCCTTGTTACCAGTTTTGGATTGCTCATTGTGCTGCATCAGAGGGGAATTTTTTTGTGGGGCGTATGTGCTCTGCCATTTGACTGAGGCTAAGTCTAATCATGTCGTCTGCCTCTATGCTAATTCCTACAGCAGTGTATGTTAGGGACATAATATGATCCTCTATTTTTATTCCCCTGTAGGCTAAATATGCAGTGTCTGTGACTGATTAACATCCAGTCCAGATGGTTAGAAATTAATTTGTAAATATTCTTGAGAGATGGGGTGTTGCATTCTGTACCTGATTAACATTTCTTCTGTGCCCCATGTTGTGTTTTGCCTTCTTGAATTGCTGTTCCGATGTTGACTTCGCTTTTCGGTGTGCCCAGGATTCAGATCATGACAGTTGCCTTGAAAGGCATTGAATTTGTCCACTGCATAATAAATATGCACTGTACTTCCTCTGGTCTGAGTAGTGCTTCTTTATGTTGACCTCAGGAGGAAGAGGCTAATTGAATCCACAGCAGGATTCCTTTCTTGGTTTTTGAGGTTACGAGCTATGTATCCTCATGTAGTTTCATTGGCAGCTGGTTTTGACTTGCATATAAATTCAGAGGTGGCTAATAAGTTCCTTTTCTCTGATGTATTTAGAGTTTATTTGGAACTTTGCCAATCTGAAGCACTTTAAGTAGTTTCCCCTCTATTACGGAGAGGGAAAGACATGCCAGAAGCCTCTTGTGGTCTCACAGGCAGAGCAGTGAATGTTAGATTCTTAGCTGGATCTAGTCATGGTCTGAAACTGAGAGATCAGAGAGAGAATGATGGAGAACAGAGGATTTTGAGGAGGCAATTGCATGGCTGTCTGCGTATTGGTAACTATTTTCTTTCTAGATCCAATGAATGCCCTGCAGAATCTAACTGGGGGTCCCCCAGCAGGGGCACCTGGAATGGGCATGGCTTCCCGAGCTCAAGGAGCACCAATGAGTGGGATGAGTGGCCTTGGTCCAATGGGACAACAGATGAGTCTCCCAGGGCAGCAGCAACCTCCTGGAACATCAGCAATGGCCCCTCATGGTATGCCCGGTGTCTCTACAGCTGCTCAGCCCAGTAAGTGTACCGTTTGCTTCAGCCACTGAAATCGCTAGATCAGCTTATCAGTACATAAATCTTTTCCACAAGGAAGGGGTGCTGAATTAATTCTGGTGCTAATGTGCCTTGTCCATTTGGGGAAGCAAAAGTATATGCTGCTAATGAAGAACAATAGTGTACTTTTGGGTTTATCTTACATTATTATGAGTTATACTGGATAACAGTCTCTTGCACTGTTCGGTTCTCATGTTTTAAGTACAGTTACTTTCTTTTTAGCCCAACTTCAGCTTCAGCAGATAGCTCAGCAGCAACAGCAGCAGCAGCAACAATTCCAGCAGCAGCAAGTGGCTTTGCAGCAGCAGCAGTTCCAGGCGCAACAGTCAGCCATGCAACAACAGTTTCAGGTCCAGCAGCAACAGGCAGCAGCAGCTGCAGCAGCCCAGCAGCAGCAGCAGCAACAGCAGCAGTTGCAAGCCGTCCAGCAGCAGCAACAGCACATGCTGAAACTGCAGATGCAGCAGCAGCAAAACCAACAGCAGGTAATGACAAACAAATACAATGGCAATTGAGACGATCCATGGTCGGTTACTTGTCAAGTGAGGCTTGGCCTACATGGAAGTACTTGGTATCAGCTCTACCAGTTATTAATGTGTTTCCAGTTTAAGGCAGGACTTCAGTTTAAACTGACAAGTCAATTGGCAATAATATGTTACATGCCAGAGGAAAGGCTAAGCAGTCATTTCATTGTTTTTGTCTGTCATAGCAATAGAGAATTAAAACCATTGTCTCATTATGAACATCAGGATAATCTGTCATTCTGACAAGGATGTGGGAAGGAACCAAAAGCCCGTGGATTACCCTATAAATAGTGGCTGTTTTGTCATTGTGTAAATTATACATTGCCACTTTAAAAATGTGTGTTGAGCACATCATGTGTTTGTATCATCCTTAGGCACAAAAGCAGAAAAGGAAACTTCAGCTGTCATGTTCTTGTGTGGTTTCTCTTAAATAGTGGTTCTGATGCAGGTTGTTGACATTTGAAGAAGTGCTTCTGAGCCCATTTCTACAGGGGAAGCTGATGGATTTCATCTTTGCTTTTGAGAACTGTTTAAGTAGCAAGACAAGCTTGTAATATTGAGAACATGGGATGTATGCTATGTAGAGTTGAGGTATATGAGAAGTGAGTGGATAAGAAGTTTGGACTTTGCCATTGGGCTTAAAACCTCAGGCTGATGTGTTAGGATTCTGTTTGCTTTTACTTTCTGCTATAAAAATAAGGCTGCTATTGCACTGCTTGAAGCTTTAGCATTCTGGCTTTTCCTGCTTTTCAGATACAGCAGCAACAGCAGCAGCAGCAACTACAGCGAATTGCCCAAATGCAGCAGCTGCAGGCAGCACAGGCTATGCAGGCACAACAACAGCAGCAACAGCAGCAGCAGCAACAGCAACAAATACCACAACAACAGATACAGCAGCAACCACCTCAACAAGTAATGCAACAGCAGATGCAACAGATGCAGCAGCAACAACAGCAGCAACAGCAGCAGCAGCAACAGCAGCAGGTTGCTCAGGCACAACAGTCGCAGCTTCCACCACAATCCCAGCCTCAACCCCAGCCCATGGTATCTCAGCCACAGGCAATCTCAGGACAAATTCCTAGTCAGGTTCTGCCTGTTACTCTTACGCCCCAGCAATTAAAAGCAATGCAGGTAAGGGCTAGTGACCAGTTGACTATTGGTTCTTTATGATCCTCCAGAGAAATAATAGGAAAATCTTTAACTTTTGCTAATAATAAAGTAGGAAAAAATGTTGCTTATTAAGAGGTCTGTAGTTAGCGTGTTATGAATATGGAGACTTTAAAGGTTTATATCTGGACCTGCCAGTAGATTTTTCGTGTGAACAAAAAACAGTTTTTGTCAGAACTGTTTTGTGTCAGAGTAGCACTTCTGGAAATCTGTGAAAACCAGTTATAAAGCTAACATTTAAAAATAATTTCCTGTCTTACTCTTGAATGGACAAAAAGGAAAAAGAAACAAACTGGTTAAAAGAAAACTCGACTCCATGATGTTTGCTGTTCTAGAATATGAGCAAGTGCTTTGAAGTGCCTAGTATATGTAACTGGAGCCAGTGTTGGTTCTCTAGCATGCTGGCTTTTCTTCTGCTGCCCTGTTTAGAGGTTTTGGTCCAAGTTTAAGGTACCAGCAGTCCATGCCTTGAAGAGAATGGGAACAAGACAATAGGTTGAACAGAGTAAACCTCTTACTCGGTTGTCCTCTTAATGGTGCAGCTTTTGGAACTGTTGCATTACAGTTTTTAATGTGCTGTTGAGCAAAAACTCAGATGTAATCCCAAGACCTGCTTTTCTTTGGACATTTCTGGGGAAGAGTGGAGTGTCAGCCACACTTGAGAAGTTACTGACCCCACATGCATGACCAGATACATCCAGTGTGTTCCTACTAGCTGAACTTGTAGTAGTAAGATGTCATATTCATCACACTGACAGTCATAATGAATATATAAACATTTGAAATGTTGGTCATTGATAGGTTCTTAATACAGTGTGCATGAGGGAAATCAACACATGTGTGGTTAACTGTTTGCCAGAAAGTTGAAGTATCTAGTATTGTCATAGGGAGACCTAATAGTACAGCAAAGAAGTTGCAAGAAGAAATCAAATTTTGGGTGTACAGTCTGTAGGAACGCTGTTCTAAATGTTAGAAACATGAAAACTTGTTTTCTTAAAGCTCAAAAAGTCTTTAGAAAGAGTATGAATGTAAGGCTGATCTTGTCTCCACACCCCTTTTGAGTGTAGTCAGTATAGTTGTAACAGAAGTGTCATGCCCTAATCAGGTACATATGTTTACTTTGTTCGTTCTTTTCATACTCAAGGTAAGAGCTCAGCTGGTGCAGCAGCAGCAGGCAGCAGCAGCGGTGCAGGCAGCTCAGGCCCAAGCTGCTCAGATGGGAGCTTCAGGGCAGGTAAGGGCTCAGGAGCCACTGTCACTAATTACAGGCCTGTAGCAAGTGCATGCTAGAGACTAGCATGGAGATGGGTTGCTTTCTGGTGAGGGGGTCTAACATTGGTCATCCCCTTTATAAAGGGTATATGGGCTTTTATGCTGTTTCTCCTTTGCTGGGAGTCAGAGGCAGGATTTCATTGACAACTTCTCTGTGCATGCTCTCTGTCCTGAGTAAGTAAGATTGTTGCCTGTACTGACACAGGAATGCACAATCAATAAGATGGCCTACTGTGGTCACACTACAGTCAGACTGTTGGTACCTGGAGTATATCACCTCTTCTTTTGTTAAACTTCCTTAGGTGACTGCTTTGTCGTGTAAGCTGATTTCTGTACTGTGAACCTTTGCCTGCTATCTTTACTCACATGTGTGGTTTACCTTCCATCTCCATGTATCGACCATTCAAAATACTATAGATAGCGAAATCTCTCTGCGCTCCCCTTTCATTCCTTTTATCTTTCATTCTTCTTCTGAGTGAAATGGGCAGTAGATATAGATTGCTTTTGTTCTGAGTGTGAATTGTGAAGAAAAAATGGCATGTGTCACAAGTGCAGAGTTACATTAAAAAAAACAAAGTGTAGCACTGGGTGAAAGCTTATTGTCTAACACAATTTTCTTACCCTCAATACACTTGTAGCCCCCGTGATTGTTCCTTGATGTGTGTCTGGTATGAAGGAGACATGGGGGAAAAAAAATGGGAATGGCTTGAGCTGAACCTCTCATCCCATTTTCCACAAGAATATGCAATAGTCTTTCGTGGCTTACCTCTGTAGCGTTTCGTAGTGAGGCATTTTACAGACATGGGTAAGTACAATTATCGCCCCTTTGTAGATGAAGAGACTGAAGCATACAGAGGAAACGAGATTGACTAGGAATAATGGCAGAGTTCTTTTTGTATACCCAGACATTCCATGTCTGCATGCACCATTTCCCCTTCAGCACCCAAGTGATACTGTATATTCAATGAGACATTTTACATGGACAGTGATAACAATTGGTTCTTCAACGTGCATTTCCCAGACCTTTATCAGGAATAGCACCTTGTACCATCGTTGTACATCGTTATTGGTTGCTTAAGCTCCGTTTCTGTATTATTCCTTTTGCTTGTGTTAATGTAACACAGGATGTAAAAGTTGAGCAGTGGTAAGTACAGTTGGTACAATACTGGTAGCAATGCAGAATTCTCTTTCTACAGTTGAAATGTGAATTAAAATTTCTGCTTATTTCTTAAATAATTTCCAGGTGGGAGCTGCAGGGACTTAGGCTCACTGGAAGGAGACTGACTTTTCTTTTTACTAATTGAATGGTGCTCTTTCAAATCCTAAGCAGATGGATTGTGCTTATCTAGTGTTGACTTAATTCTTGCCCTGTTTAGTGAATTCATATGCCAGTGGCTTAACAGCACAGTGCATTTGAAAAGTTTCAGGTGATTAAGATGGTTGACAGCAGAATTTGTATTGCAGCTTTATTCAGACATACGGTAAACTCAGGTATACTCATTGGCTATCATGGATGGAGTTCTCTAAACTCCATATTCAGGTTTTACTCCATTTGTGTTTGTGCCATTGCAGTATGAGTCTCCTACAATTAATTTAACACTGTGAAGTCCAATGATTAAATGGGTTTCTTGTACTTGTGTAAATATTCTCTGTATATGATACTTAGTTTTAAGATTGTGGCTGTGTACAGTATTACATTGCAGCTTTGGTGTTGAGAGTGTATATGAAATTTCTTTAATTTGTAAGAAGTTTCTTTTAGGAGTAGATTTTGCTTTGTATTTAGTACATTTTTCACTAGCACCAGCAGCATTTTTAATAAATTTGCCTTGATTTCTTCATTTGGTTCAGGGAAACTTTTGTTATAATCAAACCCTATTCCAATCTTTGCTTGTTACATTTTGTCTCTAGGGGCTTTCAAACGGGGAATTTTGGTTGATGTGGCTGTGTTTTTCCTTTTCCACAAAGTTTCTGTTCATCCTTCCTACATAAAAGTAAAAGCAATCTCAGGTTTAAACACGGATCCGTGTGAATTTTGAACTTCTCTGAAGTCATGAAGACACCATGCAGGTCAATGTTCCCCTGCTTGGCTGCCTAGTCCTTGTGAGTGGGTAACTCACAGGTGAAGCTGATAAATAAAGTAAGCAGTGTCCTAGGGACTACAGAGTGCTGCACAAGTGCTTGCAGCACCAGGAGAAAATCTGTAATGAACTGGAGCCAAGTATTGATAAAATTTTAATCCTGTGCTGCAACTCCTTCAGGTGCTCAGAATGCAGATTGGTTGTTGCTCTTCAAAAATCAGAGCTGCCTTTAGTGGAGTGACAGTGGCACAGGACTTTCATATGCTCACAAGAAGCTGCATATTTTTTGAATTCTGAATCTTTGGATTTTAGAAGAAAGAAAATTACAGGTTCAGAATTCTAATTGTTACATTCCACTTCATTTTTATCAAATAATTGCTTCTGTATTTTACAGTGGGAGTAAACTGTCTTCCTCTGCTCGCCCACTGTTTTTATGGGGTAAAATTCTCAATTCTGTAAGTTGAGATAAACCGGTTTTACTTGTGGAGGAGGATTTGCCTTCATTTTAAATCTTTTTCAAAAGTACTTGAACAGTTCTGGTTGTCTTCTGGTTTTAGATTGAAAAAACCCAACTCTTTCATTAATATATTGCTTTGCGTAAAATGAATGCAATCTTGGAAAACCCCCTTTCCTGACTCCTTTGTCAAAGGGTCACAAGTTCCATAGATGTAAATCAGGTGAAGAGGGAAAATGGACTACTTCTGCTAAGACAGTGGAATTGGTGTCATTTTATATATACGCTTCCTTTCCGAAGCACACATTTCAAAATACAGAAAATCAGACCCCAAATTGTATGCATGTGCATTCGTGTTTGATCAACAAACAGCTGAAAGCCTTTGAATTGGAGTTTGTCATGCTGGTGTTCAGTGATTTGCCAGACACTTAGACTGTGAATATGCTTCTAAATTCGGAAGAAAAAAATCTAACTCTTCACACTTTGGTGGTGTGGCTTGAGAAAGAGGACCAAGATGGGACACGTGGGTCGCCATAACATCCCTGGGATTTCACACACTCCAGAGATCCATGTGCATTCACGAGGGTCTAAGATGGGGTGATTGTGCCTGGAAGGATATGTTTTGTTTTCTAGCAATGTGTCCCCCCCCCCTTTTTTTTTTTCTTTTTGTTAGGGTTGTGTTGCTTCACCAGCTCTCATGTTGATACTGTAGCTCTTCACTGCACTTTGTAGCATCCACCTGTGCTTTGTGCCAGTGCTGGGTTGTTGTGTTTGCTTGTGGTGGCTGTTGCATGCTGTGTGTGTACATGTGCATGTGTGTGTGATGTCTGAAGCACTCTCATTTGTTTCCTTTTTGAAATCCTGTCTCTGACCATCCCTGTTTGCCTGGATGGAAAGGGACTGCATTGCTCTGATGTTGTGAACTAACAGCTGTGCTGAATTTGACACTATTTTCTTTGAGTTATTGCTTTCCTTTTTCAGTCTTGCTATGTTGTATTTAATTTTATTTATTTTTAACAATTGTAAGCACATGCATTCTCTGACTGTGTAGAGACATGTTGCTGGCTGCTTCAGTCCATTTACATAGAACACTTAGCAAGAATGCCCAAAACCATTTACTGCAAGGAGACTTTGTTAACTTGTAGGTTAGTTAGGGCCTGTGTAGGTTCCTTCATAATATGTATGCTGGAAAAAAAAGGAGTAGTGCAGAGAACTTTATTGTGGATCTTTGAAGTATCAAACAGAAGCTCTTTTACTAAGTAGTGTATCTTCCAAAGTTACCCAAATACTACCTCAACAACATGCTGTATTTGCTGTAAGTACTCAGCATGTATGGTTCAGTATCAAATTTTAAGTAATGGAGAGCTATACAGATGTGTGGCTTATGCAGGCCAGTGGTTTTGAAAGGCACTTCAGACACTGGTGAGTAGCGTAGTCCTGATACCGTTTTAAAACACAAATTGATTCTAGTGTTCGTCTTCGTCATTTGCCATAAGTGATTGTACTTTAGGGTGTGTTTAATCTATATGTTGGGAGAATCAATTAGTGCATGAATAAGCTAGAGACAGATTGTGGACTCATAATATTTTAGCATAGCGTAGTAACAGGAACGGGTCTAGATGGTGGAAATTACAAGGATATATTTTACTTATTCTGTGGGTTATAAAAGGAAGGAAATAGCTTTTTCAAACTCAGAAGTGTTTTTTTTGTTTTTGTCCTTGGCATAGTTATGCTGTCATAGGTTAGATTGGTTTGAAATTTGCTCACTGTGGACCATTCCTGCTGGACGTTGCTTTGAACTGTCTCCCAAATTCTTTTGGAATGCAATATGCAGAAATATGCAAATACTGCTAAATTCTTTTGAGTCCATAGTGGGGAAAAGCACATCAGAAACCTATGGCATTATATAACTTCTTATATGGAACATTCTTGGCAGCAGTCATAGAGTACTTAGTTCCAAGAATTCTAGAAATTTAAGACATCAGGCAATATTTAGGAAGAGCCCTTCATGCAGATGATAGCATAGTCAGCCCTTGATCCATGAGTATGAATCTACATACCAGCTCTCTGGAGACACCTGGAATTCACTAGATGCTGTCTGAAAATGGATAGAAAGAGTATAAAAAGGAGTTTGATTTATAAGCTAGTATGTCAGGTTAACCTTTAGAGAAAAGCTCACTAACCTTCCCTTCATGCTCTCCCTCCCCCTAATTCCTGGAGGTTGCATGTGCTTCTCATCCTGCCAGTGCACTGCATTTCTTGTTTTGCGATTACTTTTGTCTGTTGTCCCTCTGTCCTCAAAGATGATCACCGCACCTATGGCCCGAGGTGGGATGCAAATAAGACCACGGTTCCCGCCTACCACCGCTGTGTCTGCTACACCGCCAAGCTCCATTCCTTTGGGCGGACAGCAAATGCCACAGGTATTTACTGAGTAAAAGCACATTGTGTCAGGAATTGTGCAAAGCATTCAATACGTGATTGTATGGCACTCTTGAGCAAGGGGAAGTTCACTTTTTCATCAAACAACAAACTTGCTGGTGTTACTCAGGTATTGGGCTGTTCACATTTCTTATGGATCCTTCTTCATTTTAATCAGACCATAGGATATCAAATAAAATAGTTTTAAAGTGTCGTAGTTCTTTAGCATTTTAAATCATTCATAATTGATTCAAGTCTCATGTTAGAGCTCTGGTTTCTTTATCTGTACTCCACGCATGTGCATTCATGAGCGTGTTGCAAGTCAATACTGCACTGCACCGGCTGAGTTGTATCTGGGACCTTACTTACCATGTATTCATACTCTGTACAGGTGCTTCTTTTAATAATAAACTTGGCTCATCTCAGTTTGAGTAGCTTCTTGGGGTGGTATCAGGGGCCAAGAAAAATGGAGCTGTTCTCTTCTTTCACAATTGTGTAGGAGGAGCTGCCAGAAGGATTCCATTCATACGTGCATGAGAGAAGAACCTGTATAGGCAGCCTGGCACCTGCCTGGCTGTTGGTGGGAGTTCCTTAAGGTCAGAGTGCTGCATCTGCCTGGTGCAGGTCCAGATCTGCTAAAGACATCACAGTCGTGCTTTGTAAGCAAAATGTGTCATTTGGGGGGAGCAGGAATGGGGAGAACCAGAATGAGATAGAACTGAGTTTTTATCAGTAAGTTTTACCAGTAAGACAAGACGCTGTTCTGCCTGTGGAAGTTCTCTGAGCCTCATGTGATTGGTGTTGATTTAAATACATGCCATATTATGATGGTAGAATAGTGCTCAATTGCAATTTTTCTGTCTGTTATTCATGAGCCTCCTGTCTTGTTCTTCTAGATGCTGATTTTCAAATTTAATACAAGGTGTCGTTTTAGTTCTTAATACCGCTGCATTTTGTTCATGGGTTTAATGAAAATTTCTACACTTAACTGCATTTTGTTGCCTTTGCAAGCTTGTTGTGGGGCTGTGGAATGTCTGCTACTCTGCTTCCTAGTGCTGCTGCATCAAGTTTAGTAGGCACAGCCTTTTCTTCTCAGGAATTTGCTAAGGTAGATGTAGTGACCAGAAAGGTTCTGCACACCTAGGGAAAAATATCTGTTGTTTCTGGATGGTCATTTCAATCCTGGTCATAGTTTATATGTTAACTGAAATAAACCCCAGGTGTAGCTGTTGAGTCAAAGAATTCACTTTGAGCCTTATTCGCTGTAGCAGTTTATATATACTGAGAGAATCATCTCCTGTATGAAGTTTTCACAGTGTTTAGTTAGATGGTGAGGCCTTCCAAATAGATATGTAAGTATTAGATTGGCTTATACTTAATATTTGAGTCATAACAAAAGACCTCTAGTTTGAGCTTTCAGTACCATGGGCTGATCTTTTAGTGCTGTCATGTCTGTGGTTATTGAGGAGCTTTGATTTCTGACACCAAGTTATGAATTGATCATCAAGGAGTGCTCTCAGTAGCATGCCAGGGATCATGAAAATTATGTAGAAGACAGAAGAAGTAAAGAAATTGAACAAAGAAGTAAAGAAATTAACAAAATGATTGGAGTGAAAACGGCTCCAAAGCAGGTGGTAGGAAGAGTGAATCATAGTTTAATGGTGATGGGAAGCATGTTTTTAAAGCCAGTCTGACATGCCATAGACTTGACACCTCTGGATCAGGATGAATATCTAGTGCTTTCTGCCAAAATATTTTGTTCAGTTTTTAGGTGGATGAGAAATTAGAAATGTTGTAATTTGTGTTTCTTATTGTCATAAAACACTTAAATGATATTTTCTGTTTCATATAACTACCTTGTCGTAAGAGCCCTTGCAGCTGTTCACTAAAGGAGTAAACAAAAACATCTGTTGTTTCTGGATGGTCATTTCAATCCTGGTCATAGTTTATATGTTAACTGAAATAAACCCCAGGTGTAGCGTTGAGTCAAAGAATTTACTTTGAATCTTACTGTAGCAGTTTATATATACTGAGAGAATCATATATCTGTATGCATATATCATACAGATGTATGTATGTAGCATGTGTCTGGTTTTTAATTACTCATTTAAGAGTTCGTCGTTTCCTTGACTACAGTACTTTAGTAAAAAGAATTTTAGACTTGATGATAGGAGTTTCTTTTCCCGTTAGAAAAGAATTTTGGTATTGCACTGGAGAATCTCTTTCAACAAAAGGATTAGATGTGTTATCAGTACTGTGTGGCTATTTATTATTACTTCACATGACACAAATGCCAGTCTGTCCCTTTTAATCACTAGGCTCAGTTGATTCTGTGGTGGTTTGTGTGTGGGTTTTTTGGTTTTGTTTTTTTTTTTGGTATTTTTTGCTATTACAGTCTTTTCAATCAAAAGAATATATTCCACAATCTCTGGGTCTTTTGAATTGCCAGAGAATTAGAACTGACTTATTTTTTCTTAGCTGATTTTTTTTTTTGTGCCTAAATAGTTACCAAATGTGAACTGTAATCAATGTTACTGGCACTTTGAACAACTAAGAGAAGTCTTGTATACAATATTTGGTTTGGCTCAAGAAATGTGCTGATTTTGAAATTTTAAAAGATTAAACCAATACTCATCTTTTGCTTCAGCAATTAGATAATTATTGTGCCAATACCAGTCATTCTCCTGTATTTCTAGTATCAAATCCTTCCAAGTTCTGTCCACAAACTTATTGCATCTGTAGTAGTATGAACTGCAAATTTATTGTTGGTGCAGAAATCCTCAGCAAACTGAAAATACAGGGGGGAGAAAAAAAACCAACTGAGTTAATATTAACATAAACCAAGGGGTACTGACCTGACTGGCAATATAGAAACCTGTAGCTGAACGTTTTTTGAGCTCTACAGAATTTCATTTTGTCATGTGAAGCAGGGCAGTAGTAAGCTTTAAACCCAGCTTGCAATAGAGTAGGCAAGGCTGTGCTTACTGGCTTACCATTGAATATGAAAGTACAGTAGTCTAAGTGCTTTCTACCACATTCATTTAAATTGAAAGCGTTTCTACTGTTCCTCATTATTACTCATCACTTCCTTGTTGCCTTCTCCTTTTCCTTGCTGTTAGCTTCTGCGTATTGTACACTCTTGCTACTGGGAACTGAAAACTCTTAGTAGCCTTGTCTACTCAGTTGCTTGCTTGAGACTCAGCAAACTGGAGGAAGGCCTCATAGCTAAATTTATCTTCCAATATGCTGTGCTCTGAATACTACGAATAGTTTTTGATTAGTGGATTTTAAGTGCAAAATTTGGTCCTGCAAGCCTATGTATCTTAGGGGCAAGACTTCAGAAAATTAGGTTTGCTGTAATGATCTGGTCACTGCAGAGTCACAGAGTAAATTCACGTTCTGTGGGCTGTTACAGCTGTTCATGAATATACTTCTAGATGCAGAAGCTCCCATCCTTCAGTAAAAAAATGTGTACTTGCATATGGTGAAGATGAAGGATATACAAATGGTCAGTAACCATGACTTAACTCTGGAGTTAAATGAGGAGTTAAATTAGTTTAATATAGAGTTAAAGATGGAGTTTTTTTTTTTTTTTGTCTTTTGGGTCTATTGAGTATATCTGAAATTTAATTAAATTGATATAATCTTAATCCATATCCTGCAAAGAGTGTAGATATCTAAAGCTGAAAGCATCTTTAGAACTGTTCTATAGAAAGACATCTGAAATTATTATGTACCAAATTAACTGCTTTCAAAAAAAAAAGGCAATAAGTTTAGAATTATATACTTCTGAGTGTATGTTCTTGAAAATGTCTGTATTTTGCTGAAGTTTAGATAGTAGACTTAGGTATTTTGGAATGAAGCTGGCAGAGAGCAAGCCTGTTGCAAGAAGGAAAGTTGTTTACCTTTGCATGTATTTAAATGAGAGAGTAATACAAAAAAATCTAATTCATTCTCTGCTTATGTGTGCAGAATGTGCTGCATGTTCTTTTCTTTGCTTTTCTACAACATTTGTAAATTTATGTGTAGGGACATTGTTGTTGAAGCAGGTAGAGAAGTTTAAATTTGGCTAAACCCCTTCCTTTGCAAAACATGAGGATCTAAGATTTCAGAAGTAATTTTATGTAACCCACTTGAGACACTTAAAAGGGGCCTGATTTTCAGGAACCGATGAACCAATCAAAAGTGGTCTTCATTTGACTTGATGAAAAATGGGTGCAGCATCCATGAATGAGTTCTAAATCACTTGTTTAATAGAATGTTAAATAGTATTGTAATAAAGTCAGGGAGAGTTTTTAGCAGTGTTCATCCCTAGCTTCCTTCTGAACAGTGGTGAATGCTTGGTTTCTTTGGGAGGCAGATCATGCTTTTCAGTCTCAGAAATGCTTTTCCAGCTGTTGAGGAGACATACTGTTAAAGAATCTACCTTATGAAAAACAGTAACCACAGTCTCAGTATTTGTTGATTGTGGAGAAAAGAAAGATGTAATGGCTGATTTAAAACATCATTTCAGCCTCACTTGTTCTAGATACTATCTCTGCAGGAGAAGCTATGAAGGTAATGGGATTGTTAAAAAAAAAAAAAGTATGTTGTGCTGCATTTGATTTTTAAACTGTACTTAAATGGATGATAAAGCAGTAAATTAGTATCTTCAAGTTCAGTAATTTTACATTTGCACCTCACTGGTGATTGTTTGGGCTCTTCCTTTTTCTCTCTATTGGAGTGTAACCTCTTGCATAGTTGTAATCTAATATTCCAACCAAAGCATTTCCTGTCATTTTCAGTGTGTACATGTAAAAGCAGACCTTGCAATCAGACCTTGCAATACTTACCTTTCAGTGTGCTAAATACCACGTCCTCTGGAAACAGTTGGATGATTTAGGTGGATATTTCAAAGGAGTGAATAAAGGACAACACCAAATTGCAGTGCCCATGAAGTGTCTGGGACTTGTGGATTTACTGGGACCTTTGCTTAAAAATGGTTTAGATTATGAATTAACAACCCTGTTTCCCTCAGAGTGCTAATCAGTGACTTAAAGAATGGATGCATGGGTTACTGCCCTCTGTGGGTTAATTCAGTGTTTCTTTGTACTTATTTATAGCCTCAGGTCATAAGAACTCTGCATGTGCCTAAACAGGATCACTTAATATCTGCATTACTATACCATGCTCCTGGCCACGATACAGTTTTGTTGGTTGGTTTTAAGTGGTCAAGGGCAAGAATGTTCATTTGAACAAATGTGAGAAGTTGCTGCAATTTGAGCATCACCTGGCTCTGGCACTTTAGAGTGTACAGAATAAATGTAGTTACGCAGAATTTGGTGCTGTTCTGGAAATGTTCTTATCTGTCTCTTTGTCCTTTAGGCACAGCTCATCATTCTCCAAAGATCAGAAAGCTACTTCATTTTATTTTATTTTCACCTAGGCATTCAATTTGAAGTATTTCTGTCTCCACACAGACTTTCAAAGCTGAACATCTGAACATTGAACGAGATGTTTGTGGTTTGGCTTGCCTTTTTTTTTTTTTTTTTCCCTTCCTCCTAAAGCAAGCCAGTTTGGAAGCTACTGTTAAGTCTACAGACCTTTGAAGATTGTAATTAAATTGTTAAAATAGGGAGGGGTTTTTATGGCTATTAATCCTCCAGTTAGGACTGTCTTGTTTTCCTCTCTTCTTTACTCTAGTTCTAATAAAGTACAGGTTTTTCAGATGGCACTTCTGATGTTTTGATTGAAACTTGATGGTTTGGGAAATGAAAAACATTCATTATACAGGTATTCAAGTTATATGCAGTTTTAATGGTTATTTCTGATAAAGCTTATATGATATACTGCCCTAAGAGCCTTAAGAGTGATACAAGTGGGACTGTTGGTATGGGGAAGAGCAGGAAACTAACACTTTCATTTCTTGTAGGTCTGAAGATACACTTCTCTCCATAGGTAAAGCCTTTTAGTTAAGTTCCCATCCTGTACTCCCTTTTGTTGTTGTTGATCTTTTTTTTTTCGCCCCACATTTCAGGTCAGTCAGAACAATATTACCATGATGTCATCCCCATCTCCTGTCCAACAAGCTCAAACGCCCCAATCGATGCCTCCGCCACCACAGCCGCAGCCATCTCCTCAGCCAGGCCAGCCAACTTCTCAGCCAAATTCAAATGTCAGGTGAGCTAAACTGCAACTTTTGAGGATTTTTGTCAATGCCATAAGGGTGAGGTTTTCAGAAGCATTCAGTGTATCTTACTCTGTTCTCACTGAAGTGAATTAATTTTAACTTGAACTTCAGTGAAAGCACAGGTGGTTGTGCCAAAAATGCCATGAAAGCCCCCATTTTAAATAAAGCCTACTAACACAGCTATGGAATGCCATAGCAGTGCTTACTAAAAGTGTATCTGCTCACAGGCTGATTGTACTTCTGTGTCAGATACTGACAGGTTTGATTTTTATGCTTGTTTTTCAGCTCTGGCCCAGCTCCATCACCCAGCAGCTTTCTCCCCAGTCCATCTCCACAACCATCCCAGAGCCCAGCAGCTGCACGAACACCTCAGAACTTCAGTGTCCCATCCCCAGGTCCTTTAAACACTCCAGGTAAATGTGAGAACTATACTGCAGACTGTGAGTTGGGGTAACTTTAATAGTTCCCAGGAAACCCATTATTGTTTCATATGATGTAAGCTTTGAAGAGCTCAACAAAGCAGCCAGTGTTTCAAGTAATGAATGTTACGTACCACGTAACACAACAACATGGATATCTCAAATCAAAATCAACCAAAGCCTCTTTTCTCATGACTGAACTACGTAATGCATTTTCTGACTTCCCCAGCCTTTTGAAAAAAGGAATGATATTTAATGGAGCAAGTTTATAGAGGCATAATGATTCCTTGATTCCATGCAACAAGGAACCCTTAGCAACAGTGTGCAGTCGTAAAGGACGTAACCACTTAATCTCAGGTGGCAGGCTGCTTTGCTCCAGAACACCTTCCTAGGTGTGCTCTGACACTCCTGCTCTTTCTCTCTCCCAGATGTAATAAGCAGTTTCTGATTCTGTGTATGGAAGTAACATACTGGCTCCTTCTTGTACCAGTGTTGTATGCTTTGCATTTTGGAAAGCACCGATTTAAGGAAAACTTCAGGAAATTGAGTGTGTTGATTTAGTGTTTTGTGCACCAGAGTGAAGTCAAAATGAGGATCTAGAAAATGGGTATATGAAACTTTGGACCTTTTCAGAAAAAAAAAAATGTTTTAAATGGGAATTGCTGTTCTATCCACAGAACACATTATTTCTGAACAAAGATTAGAGGGTTGGGCAAGCATGTAAACTGAGGAAGTCATCAAGTCGTGGGCTTGGATATTTGATGTGAGCTACGCCTTGAGAGCACCACATTTCAGATCTAGATTCTGAAATGTGAGAATGCTGCTCTCCAGTATCTTTTATTGTCCCTGTGACATGCAATCTTTACTTCTTGCCAGGAAATCCAAATTCTGTCATGAGTCCAGCCAGTTCTAGCCAGTCAGAGGAGCAACAGTATCTGGAAAAACTCAAACAGCTGTCAAAATACATTGAGCCACTCCGGAGGATGATCAATAAAATAGATAAAAATGAAGGTGAGGTTCCTTATAGTCATGCATTTCTCTCTGTCGCTATCTCTTGTGATCAGAGAAGCAGTAGCTTTCCTTTTGTGGTTGTTTCTACTCCAGGGATTAAACATGAAAGTCAGTTGCAGTGAAAGTTGGTTGCAGGTTTTGCTTATAAATGTAAAGATTTTACTGTGAAGTAAAATCCTTAAATTCTCATCAGTTTTCCTTCTGAGGTTGTTGAAACACAGAGAGCTTACGCAATGGGTATACTTTAGTGAGTATCAAAGATCTTTCATCTGCTTTCTTCAGGTTTGGCTCATGTTCTCACTTTTAGCAGAATGCTGTATTTTTGTCTGCAAGTATGGAAGCTTTTCTTGTAGTCAGTGTTTGTGTCTCTGGTGTTATTTCAGATCGGAAGAAGGACCTGAGTAAAATGAAGAGTCTCTTGGATATCCTGACTGACCCTTCCAAACGGTAACTCTTTTTCCTTTTGGCTGGACATCAGATTTGCAGGCTCTTCCAGGAATTTGTTGTTTAGCATCCAGCCATGTTGGCATTGAAGCTTTCTGTGGGGTTCAGACAGCAGGAACACATCAGCCAAAGAGAACATTTTGTGGTGATGAAATTTCTTCTCTTCTGCAGATGCCCTCTAAAGACACTGCAGAAATGTGAGATTGCTCTGGAGAAGCTGAAAAATGATATGGCTGTGGTATGTAATACTTTGTGCTAGCAAGAGATAAGCAATTAATTCCAAAAGATCTTATGATTTGGCAAGATAATTCTGTGTGTTTCTTGTTGCTCATCTGTTAAGACTTCAGGTAAGGTTGGACAAAATAAGAAAGCAAGAAAAAATGGGCAAGCGTTTACTTCATGTAAGTCACCTGTATGTGTCTTTTAACCAAACTTCTAATTTTCTGTGCTTTGTGCAAAGACTGTTGTAATTCTTTCCATGAACTGGAAACAGCTGATTTCAGGACAGATTTCCAAAATTAAAGCTACGGACTATTCTTTTTTTCAGTTTTGAGAATCCTTTGCATTTTATGTTTCAGAAGTTTACTGCTATAACATTTTACAGAATCAATAGATCAAAAACAGAGACTTCATTTTTGTTGATGCTTCAAAGCAAAGAGGCTTCTCTTCTGTTTTAGCCTACTCCACCGCCTCCCCCAGTGCCTCCCACCAAACAGCAGTACTTGTGTCAACCACTTTTGGATGCTGTTTTGGCCAACATCCGTTCACCAGTCTTCAACCATTCCCTTTACCGTACATTTATGCCAGCTATGACTGCAATTCACGGACCACCAATCACGTATGTATCTGCCTTAAATGTTCATTATTTAAGGGAAAAATATTTATTTGTAGAAAGAACAGATGGGTTTATGGATGGGTGTGAGTTACATCTTTTTACACCTGTAAAATACTTGACAAATAGAGTGTTGGCATAATTTTCACCTAGTCATTTGTGGACTGTATTTTCCATAGGGCCCCAGTTGTTTCTCCTCGAAAGCGGAAATATGAAGAGGATGAAAGACAGACCATACCAAATGTCTTGCAAGGGGAAGTTGCAAGATTAAATCCTAAATTCCTGGTGAACCTGGACCCTTCCCACTGTAGTAATAATGGCACAGTTCATCTTATATGCAAGCTAGGTAAGCAAGAAACTTAGGCCTGAATTCAGAAAGGAGTGCTGAGTTTGACTGTAGAAATTGAAGAGGTTTTTTGCTAACAGTCTTGAATCTTGGCAACCTGTGACTTCTGCATGAAGTCTATAGCTACCGGATTCACAGCACTGCTTAATCAGGCTGTTCTGCACAGCCTCCTTCGGGGTACTCCTGGAGATTTTGTTCATACTGACTGATCCTTTCTTGTACTGAAGTTGCAATTAGTGATCTCTTTTAGCATCTAGAAATTTACATGTTGCTAGCTGTAATCTTGCTTCCTGATTTGATGTATGTAAGAATGGTTCTGCATCCAACAACTAGGACAGAGCTAGAGAAATGTTCAGGTAGTTTTGGGATCTATTTGGATTTGTACTAATGAACACTGACAATGATGTCTGTTCAAGATAGATATTCAAATTGCATCTCTTTTTCATCTCAGCTGAATAAGCATAAAGTGTTAGTCTATTAGCTTGTTTTGTGCTTGGAAGCCATTGGGAAAATAGATTATTTCCTCCTCCCCATTGTTTAAAAATCTGAACTGTTTTTGTCCTGAACATTAGTACATAAGGCACCTTATTTTGAAAAATGAAGTGTCCAACTTAGTGAAGATAAAATGTTGAGATTGGCAAGTTGTAGAAATGTGTAAGAGATGGAGCTGTGTTTGCCAGACTTTTCGTCTGAGAATTAAGAGTGTTGTTTAAAATGAGGCTGCCTTCTAATGAAGTGGAGATTGCAGCCTGGCTTCTCCTTGGGGTTCAGAGGCTAGAAACCAAGCTGAATTGCATGTAAGAAGTGCTCAATCCAGCAAGGAATGCTTTGTTCTAATGGGAAGTGTGTTTGCATTCTAGATGACAAGAATCTCCCAAATGTGCCACCACTACAGCTCAGCGTTCCAGCGGACTACCCAGATCAGAGCCCTCTTTGGATAAAAAACCCTAGACAGTATGGTATGAGGATGTTTGTATGACATTTGTTGGGCATGGCTATATGGTAATAGTGGGGAAATATGAACAGTTAATGTGACTTTTTTAAAAAAAAATTAATATTATTTTTATTATAACTCTTTTTATCTCTTATCTTTTTTTTTTTCTTTCCAGCAGCCAATCCCTTTTTGCAGTCAGTGTATCGGTACATGACTTCAAAACTATTGCAACTTCCAGACAAGCATTCAGTCACAGCACTCTTAAACACCTGGGCACAAAGTATTCGCCAGGCCTGCCTCTCTGCTGCATAACATCTTACTTTCTAAATTTTGAAGCAAGAAAGAAGGTCTCAACAGCTGGCCTCTTCCACATGGCACTAGAAGATCACGTTTTGGGGAGGGTTCTACAGAAGAAAGAAGCCTTATGTTGTTTTGTTTCTAGGTGTCAGGTTCAGTAGAGGACCTGATGTTAGGTTTAGCTTTCATGCTTTTTATCTTCTGCCTCTGTGGACTTTTGCCAGCATTTTCAAATATACAAAATGTGTATATATGGTTCTTGAGACTGTATTAGGATGAGTTTTTATTGTCTTCTTAGAGAAGAAACTATTTGTGGACTTCCATCAGGGAGTCTGGTATAAGAGGGAGTAGGGAGAGAATGTCCTTATTTGCTTCAAAGTTTGCTCAGTGCCAGTATTCCTTTCACACTGTATGTTTTGTGATCTAATACTGCCCCAGAAATAAATTAGCTGCAGCTGGAATGAGTTTGCAAATTTCTCAGTGGCTGCAGGAATCTTTTTGCCTATTAGCTTTGCCCAGAGCTGGGATAAATTACAGCCTTTTAAGGCTTCTCAAATATGTGACATAAATCTGAATAATTACACTTGGGGTAAGGGGGAACCAAATAGAGAGAAATATGTATTTTATAGTTTATTTTAAACACTACTTTGTATGAGCAGTTTTTGGTTAGCGTGGACCATGTGTTTCTCACTCCAGAAGAGTGAGGTGTTTAGAAAGAAGAGACACATTGGCTTCCTCTATAATCTCAGTAAATGTATACCTAAGGGTGGGAAGGGGAAACCTGACAGTATAAAGCCCTAGGAACAGAAATCAATCCAGCAGGCTTGTAGCTGCATTTCTTCTTTTACTAAGAATCTCTCTGAGGTGTCTGGCTTCCTTTGGAGGTTGATGCTGTTCAGTGAAAATGCTTCTATGCTACATCATTTTGTTTAAAAGCAAAAGGAAAAAACAACATAGCTCAGGAGTAGAACTGACAACTCGTGTTTTGTGCCTTGAGCAATGGTAGGCGCCCAAGTCAGTCATCAGCTGCCTTATCGTTAGGCACTTCTAATGAAAACATTTGCCACGAGTAACTCTAATTTCATGCCTAGTGTGATTGTTTTGTAAGTGCTCACTTTCAATTTCCTGGTGCAAAAGAATTTCAAATTTCAGATGTTCCCATTATATCCTGCTCCATCTCTCTGTATTGCACAGCAAACCTTAAAGAGTAGCTGGGCTCTCTTACAGTAGTGTCAAGAAACTGCTATTACCTTCGTAAATCTGTGTGGTGTCATCAGTTTTAGGATGTTTCTGAATGTGGATACTTAGTAAACACTGACCGAGGCAGCAGAATGTGATCAGTATTTTGTACACGAACTAATGCATTATCTGTTTATTTCTATTGTAATAAATTTATTATTATTCCTGTGTTGGATGCTAACATTGTACTGCTCTTCCCATGTTGATCCTTAGATACCAGTTCTGTTGTGTCCATTGGATGATGGTTAGAGGAAGTCATGAATGGCTCTTCATCCCATGCAACATTGTCTTTACTGTTCTCATAGTGAATCGGAAGACCTGCTTGAGAATTTGGTAATGGCATCTACAAACAAAAGATGTAGTTTTCTAACCAGTTACATGGCTGACTTTTTCCTTAGGGCACAAGAACCAGTGGCACCGAGACAGTTTGTAATTCATAACTCAAGGAACAAGGATAGAAACGTGTGTGTGTGTGTTATGCCAGGATCTAACTCTGAGACATAGTATTTATTTCTTAACAATTTGGTTAAAGCGTATCTGGAAGTAGATGCAAAACATGCACATCCCTCAGATTTACAGTAACTTCCCTTGTGCAGTTTTCAGAGCCATCACTGCTGGACCTTTCACTTTTCCTTCAAATGAGATATATCGAGGTGTTAGACTAAGGGGGTGGGGTAGGCGTCCTGACATACAGCAACTTCTCAGTTGGGAAATAAATCATGAAAGCTGGAAGTGGGTCATGTACCCACATGTCAAAGTAGTAGCCGTGTATCATTTAACTGCCTTCCTTTTCTGTTGATAGGCAAACTGTCATAAGCTGCTTTAGCTGCTTGCTAAAATAAAAAGTAGATGCTTATTCCCAAATCCTTGAAAGGATGCATCAAAGTGGGAGTAAATTAGTATAAACGTTAGGTACTTTACCAGCTGTTTGGGAAGTTAAAAGTTAATTCAGAAAACACCCCCGTTATAAAAAATTCAGGGCTTCGTATCTTTCAAAAATGCACAAATCTGTTATGAAATCAGAAACACAAAAGTCTGATCATTTTCCTCATCAAATGGCTTGCAAAATTAATTCATAATCTGCTTTAACTTGAGATGGCAATAGCAGCTGAAAAATCTAACATGAAACTTCAGTGTACATGTTCAAAGCAGTAATAAGGAAATGAGAATGAAGAGTAAGAGCATTGAATTAAAGTGCATATTGCCTTCTTTGAATAGCCCAAACTCTCTCTCAACAAAGCTGTTCACTAATGTTTGTTTCAGTGGTGGCAAACCTACCTCTTTTATAGCAGGCACTGATGTGGCAATCAGACTGCAGAGAAGAATGCAGTACATCACTGTTCCTGTGATTACCTGAAACCATTTCATTTTTTTCCTTAGGGGAGGTATTGGGTTAGGATGACGGTTCTGCTGGTGAGGTCAGTGATTGTGTGATGGCCTGTCTGGCTGATGAGACTTTAAACTTCAGTGAGAACTTTTTTCCACAAAGTTTTGGTGTTTTAAATTAATTACTGTTTTTCTTCATGGAACAAGGATATTGTGTGATTGATTGGTCTTCTGCTTTTCCAAACTTGTTACCTGAGGCATGGCTTTTCTGTGTTCAAGTCCAGCTGAGTGTCTTCGTGATAGGAGCTGCCCTGATGTTTTCTAGCATGGCCAGGCAGCAGGTGCTCCAGTAGCTGCTGAGCCCTGCACAACTCATCCTGCCTCCCAGGGCTGCTTGCTCTCGAGACTGGATCCTTAAGGGAAGGACATGGGAAATGTGTTCTTGCAGGCACCTCTTTTGGGAATTACTGGGCAAATGAATACATATTCCTGTTCTGAAGCACCATGCATTTGTTTTTGGGACTCATCCTTTATCCAGTACACTACTGAAAATATTTATGCCTTAATATTAATGCACTATAGTTACCTTACAGGATATAGTGATGGTTAAATTTAGGAAAGTATTTTTTTTTCTCCATCTTCCAAAAATATTGACTCCCACTAGAATGTAATATTAAAACTGCCCTGGTCTGATTCATTCTGTGCAAAGGAAAAGGGATTTTCCCTTGTAGATCACTTCTATAGACCAGGTTTGACCATAAAAGGCATGAAATGTACAATACAATACAGCTAATACTGACAGCAGTAGCTAATAAAACTGATTTGTATATCAATGGATTGATTAATTAAAAGAATTCTTTCCTTCCATTCTGGTAAGTGCTACCTCCTAAAGAGGCTTGTATTACTGTATCTTCTCTCTCTTTCTCATCTTTAAATAGCCGGCGTCTTCACAGTGATTCAATCTTTGGAACAACACACTGAAAGAGAAATGGTAGAACACATTCCTTACTCTAATCTTATCTTTAAGAGAGCTGCAGATCTTTTGCTAAAACTGGTTGTGTAAGACGAGCAATTCCTTTTTGGCTGGAGGAGGGAGAAAGAGTGAAGAGCCCCAACTGTTTTTGGCTTCTTTCTTTTGTTCTCTGTTATTTACGGTCATATCTGTTCAGGCAGCAGTCGCCTGTCTTGCAGATTGTTATATTGATTAGTGCTTGGATATGGGCCCTGTTACACTAAACGATATACTAAAATAAACACTAACTTTCTGATTCTTTGGGAAATGGTTTTCAGTTGAGGGGACTGATCTCCAACTTCAACGTGATCAATCTTCTAGGTTTTTATTCCTCAAGGCATTGTTTTCAAACTGCTGTGGCCTTAAAAATTATCTAATAGGACAAGTGATAACTATGTGTGTAAACCTTCATCTGAAGACAGATGTCTATTGTTCATCGGTTTAGGGCTATTAAAAATATGAACAGTGTATTCCTTATTCCTGTGCTTCCAACTGGTGCAGGTAAAGCATATGAATTTTGTGTGCAGATCTGACTTGTTAAAACATAGCTCAAGCTATTGCTGAGAGTATCAGTGCATTTTATTGCCAGCCTTGTTTTGCCTTGCCCTTGTTGCTGCTTGAGTGGTGGTTTAGAAGAAACTATTTCTAGATGTAACTGAGTTTTGTAAATGATTCTCAGCAATTCCGTTTTTCTGTATAAACTGAGTGAAGTCCTCTTGATTAAAGGAGCAAGTGTGGCTCTGGCTCTGAGCCACTGCGTGTAGGTCATCAACAGCCCTGGGGTCAAGCCACTGCAAGGAAAGGTGACTGGTTTTCAAGATTTCCTTGCAGCTCATTCTTCTGCTTGTAGATGACGAGGTAATGGGTGATTGCTGACACACTTTTTAATTTGTCCTGTCTGCAGCACCAGGAATGTGTCATATCTTTGAGTAGCAATCTCTGGTTCATGATGAATTTAATGAATTTAATGAATAATGAGGTTAATGAAGATATATAATCAAGAGGGAAAATACTTATAATTTTTTTAAACTGCTGTCATTCAAGGAAGCACAAGAAAGTGAGGGATGCTGCTGAGGAGCAGCTGTTGCTGTCCCCCTTCCCAGTACCCACCATTATGTTCCTGTTGTCTTTTGCAGGGAGGCAGAGTGCTTTGCCCACCCACCACTACTGGGCCCCTGTGGCAGCTGTAGTTTTGGGGATGTGGGTGCAGGGGCTCTGAGCAGCTCCCTCACCCTGTGTCAGTGCTATCAGCTGGGTGCCCCTGGCTTGGAGGGCAGTGCTGGAGCAGAGCTGTGCCATGTTTAACCAGTCCCAAATCAGATGCTGCCATAAATGTGTAAAATGCATGTGTAGGTGCTCTCGTATTTGTTTAGTAAATGGTTTATCTCCTGCTTTGACACTTTGAACAGTCCTTAAATGTTTTACAGGAGAATCACTGCTGCAGTGCAGCTGCTTGAGATGGGAACCGATGGATTCTTTAAGCATTGCTGGAACAAAAAGGGACTTCTTACCCTTTTTGTGTCAGGAGAGAGCACATTTGAACTCTAAGAAAGGAATGCTGCTTCCTGCCTGCTGGCCAGAACTGCCAGGTTAGAGGGGAAAAGGGTTAAGGGAAAGGTTATAGGGGAACAGCAGCAACTTCTGCTTTTATGAGCAAGTGTGAATATCCCATTGAGCAGAAGTGGCTTATGAAGGTAGAAGGCATAAACCTGCCTGGGCTGGGGAGGCCTCAGGCAGAGAAGAGGAGGTTTAAGCCCAACACGGCTACGAGTGCGCTGCAGTTTCTGTTCCCTTTGTAACTTCTCTAAGTCATACTGCATCTCTTGTTTTAGAACAATGTAAGAGGCTTCAGTTATTGCAGAAACAAAAATGTTTCTACATATGGCATGGTTCATTTCAGTATTGTAAATAGTGATGGCTCATCTTCCATCTCTCAAATAAAAAGACATTCACTACATTCCATAGGAACACTTTTATAAAAATAAAATTTACATTGATTATATTCACTCCACAAGACCACATTGTTTATAAAACTCAATTAACTTTTTAATATTAAAAAATATATGATAATTCAAACATTTTAGTCAATGAATGCCAGGCTT
Organism: Pedionomus torquatus; assembly: GCA_013398155.1. Lineage (NCBI taxonomy): Eukaryota > Metazoa > Chordata > Aves > Charadriiformes > Pedionomidae > Pedionomus > Pedionomus torquatus. The sequence continues at coordinate 34,327 of VZRU01016284.1, forward strand.
ATCCTTAAGACATTTATTTTTACAGGTGTAAGCCGAGAGAAGGAAATTAGTGTTCATGTGGCTTCCATCCTTCAGAGAAAAGAGTCATTATTACGGCATAAAGAAAGTATCCAATCAGGATAATGAATGTGCAGCCCACTGGCCCAATGTAAAACCAGGATGCAATGAAGTAGACCATCAGCAAAGAAAGGAGGGTCCTGTAGCTAGCCAGGAACCGCAGACTGATTCTTGGTCCCCAGTTCTGGCTTGTTCTGTCCTTCACCACAGGACTGTACCTGATTTTCTGTATGAGGTGGGGGTTGGTAAGATGATAACGACAAAGTCTACCAATGAAGTCTTCCCGGGAGCAAAGTGCATCCATCTGATCAGCAAACTGAGGTATGAAAAGTTTAAGCATTAGTATTCTACTGCAACTACTGTCATAAAGGAAGTGTGACGCTTTATAATTTTCTTTGTTTATAGGATGAGAATTATAGGAAATCGTATCAAAATGCACTTTTAAACAGCAGAACTGCTTTACTGCAGTCTTGGCTTTTATCTACCATACCTATAGAAAGAAAAGTAGTTCCTGTTCCTGTTTTAGAAACATTCATTCTGAATTATATTCCCATTTTTCATCAAGCACAAAGAATACGTTTAAAATGTTATTTATTAACATTTTATGTAGGGAAAGCAGAACTAAATGTAAAGAAGCTGATACTGTTAGAATATACCCATCTAGACCACAATGAAGGAGACAAAGCAAGAACAAATGTAGCAAGTTGCAGTGAAGAACAGGAATTTGCAATGGAAAGCATAAAAGGAGGCAGTGCTCTACTTACCCTTTCATTAAGCGCTGAGGATAAACGAAATAGGAGGCGGACAAGAGTAGCATTTTCGTAGCTTCGGATGGGCTGAAGTTCAGTATCTCCTTGATACTGTACCTCAAATCTACGTAAGCCGTTTATGATCTAGAAACAAGAAAATAACCCCCTTATCTTGTAGCTTCCACTTAAATGCCTTTATACAGGCCCAGATAAATTGCATTTATCTTGACTTGTTTTTTCAAGATCAATTTAGGGTAGCTATATGGAATCTTTCTTCTCTCACCTGGTACCTGCCAAGGGGTGTAAGAATAAGACCATCCTCGCTTTCAACACAGTCTGGAAGCTGTTTTTTTCCATTTTCATCTTGAGCTGTCCCACAATTCATCATCATCTGGGTCAGCTGGGCTTCGTTCAGCTACTCAAGAATAAAACAGTTCTAAAGCATGTGCTTGATTTACCTCCTCCTTCAATTTAATTTCTCCCTGCACAAACTTCTTAGCACTGGAACCCTTTGACAGCCAGCTCAACAGATACCATAAACTGCCTAACAGCACCTCAGATATTAAAAGGAGATAAAAGTCTCCAGTCTTTGTCTGTGGTCACCAAATCCAAGAGAGGTGGTATGTTTTACATGTCACTTGCTCCTGGAGGCTGTCAAGTAGCTATCTTCTCCTAGGTCAATTGTGTGGCTGACAGAGAAATTAATCTGTTAAGTTTAACCAAAGAAATATCCTATTTCTACTTCATCCATTCACCTATAGCTGCAGTTACGTGTTGTATTTTCATAGTTCCTTAAATTTAGAAGATAGACTATTTTTAAAATTTAAGCCATGTCTTGCCTGTTTGTAAACATAAGTAAAGGCATAAGTAAAAAGAGGTTTGATTATAAATTATAGTCCAGAAGAGTGGTCACTTGAAACAAAATGGGCTTGATGTTTAAAAATTAAAAGCATCTAGTTCTATCTATATTGAAAGCAGTTTTGAAGTGGTCAGGTAAAGTATCCTGAAAAATGTCTACAACAAAATCTGCTAGTATGGTCTCTAGATATCTTTGTGACCTCACAAAAGTACAGAAGTGACAGAAGTCCATTTGAAGAATCCTGATTTTTGGTCACACTGATGTTACATACCTTAAAAATTTGGCATAAGTATTCCAGTGCCTTCTCTAAATATTCATCTGTTTTTTTGATGCTGTCATGCCCGATTTCATCAAGGTCATTGCCTGTGTAGGAACCATTCATCTCCGATGGTGTAAATCTAAACCACGAAAAGAAGGACTGGCTAGCTGTTGTCTCTGCAGAGTGGTCTGATATGGATTTTGCCGTCTGCTGTGCCTGGCAAATTAACTGAGCCAGCTTTAACACCTAAACCAAAAAAAAAGAATTGTGTGGGACAAAGATAAAGGACCACTAAGCATCAATACATGGATAAACTGTGCCTTGATACCTGGCAGGGAGCGCAAACCCAGCAAACTCACTTTCTTAGCTCCTATGCACTTGTGCTGACTATTATAGTTGCATTTGCAATAATATAAAGGTACTTCTTTGCTGTTGAAGCATTTAAAAAACTTGAGCACTTCAGATTTTCAGGTGCCTGAAAACCCCCCTCCTGCTACTTTTACCAAATTTGCTGATGGATACTAATCAATACAACAAATCAGGAATTTGTAGTAAGTAAGTTTGAGAGGAAATACTTGCAATCTAATACTGCAAGGCAGCAAACTGTTAACTTCTTATTTAGCAAAACGCACAGATTTTTACAGCTGTGGTGGATTGAGACCCCCGTGGTTCCAGCAGTTTTCTAAACTTCTCGTAATATGGATGCTCAGCGTTTAGGAAACACCTGTCAAAGTAGAAAGATGTGTGACAAGAAGCTTGTTGGCTTACCAAATTTCTGACTTCTGTGCCAAACATCTGTTTATACTGGAAGTCCTGTCCTTCCAGGCTGTAAACATGACTCTTCACCTTAAATGAGGCATCTGTAATAGTTGGAGGCCATGATAAGAAGCTCCCACCAAGTGTAGGTGTCATAAAAAGTCGGTGTTGACGATGTGGAATAACAAGTTCCGGCTCCAGGAATAACTGTTCTCCTATAATTTGAGAAAAGTAGTGAAGATAGTTAGGTGATGCTCCTGTTTCTGCCTGCAGAAAGTCTAGCTAGACAGCATTTTATACCTGCTGGGCAACTTGCCTTTAGGTAGGCAGGTAGTTTGAGGGGGAAAGAGGCATTAATTGCCTTTCTTTTCATTTAATCCTCTCCACCCACAGCGGAAAATGTCAGGGTGTGTTTAAATGCAGATCATACCGACAGCATTTTTAAATCAGTAACTTTTTTCCAACAAAGGCAGTGGAGTATCATGACACTTAAGACACTGATACTTGTTAAATCTCGCCTCTCCCAAATTTACTGTATCCTAATTATCCTGAAGTACATACATGACTAGCTATTTTGATAAGTATAGATAACTATAGAGACATAAGAAGTTTTGATTGTGAGATAAATAAGTAAAAGAAGCGTAAGAAAACCTGACTTTATTGTAAGCACTCAATATTGTATTCTTTATTCTTGAAAGAAAAGTTGTGGAATGACATAGAAATGATGGTTAGAAAAGAACTATAGACATATTAAACCAATACAGCAAACTCCTGAATGGCAAAATAGCATGGGAGTAAGTCTATTCACCTTCCAAGGTGAGATGCAGCCATTGTGAAGAAAGTTTGAGACAGGACAGCATAAGGTGTCAAAATATCCATTTACCTTTCAGGATCATTTCAGATAGATTGGGCTGAGCAAAGACCTTGGCTACTCGGAACACCATGAGAGCATTTTTTGGACTGACCAAGTCTGTTCGAAGAGCTCTGTTCAGAAATCCTACAAACAGCTTAGTATACATGAGTAGGTTTTCTTGAATGAAGGCAGCCCTGTCAAGGTGAGTACAGGATTTGTGAGTACAGCTATTTAAATAATTGTTACTTTGTCTTCTGCTGAATGAGTCAGTAAGGGAATGTTTTATACTGTCTCTGGAAAGATGGTTTATTTGCACTGGGACAGAGGAATATTCCTCTCAAAACAAAAGCTTGTTAGAAATTATCTCTAATTGTGTATAAGAAGCTAACTCAGGTTGGTGGATGGTTCTTGAAATCCCTCTATTTTACTCGGGATCTGCATAAACGTGAGATTTGGTTCAGATTACTCACAGCTGTTTTCCTCCTTACCATTTCTCTGACACGCTGCGAGGCAAAGACTCTGCACTTTGTGGTGGCTTTTCCGGAGCATACCTCCAAGGCTGCAAGTAACTTAACCACATCTCGAGAACCTAAGGAAAATAATGCATAAAAACATGTATCAGTACTTTTTGGAAAGAAAGACAGCTTTTTTGTATGTTTCTTTTAGAACTAGTGAATACTATCTTAATGAAACCTCAAAGTCTTTTAGGAATAAAGCATGCTCTAGTAATCTGAGTATCTTTGAAAAAGAACTGAAAAAACCTTAAGTGGATGATCATTAGGACCCACCTGGATTCACTCAACTACTACAGAAAAGCTTATTTGGTGGCTACATTAAGGTACACTTAACAACTCTGATAATGCTCACTCAATCTCTGTTAAACTATGTAAACGAGATGCTACATTAATATCATTTCAGCTCTTACCTTCTGCACAGACTTACCTACCACCCTGAAGTTCTGACTGCACTGAAACCAAGAACAGATTTGCCACAGCCTCACAGCCTTAGATGTGTACCTCAAACACTGTGATACAGCCAGCTATAGATCTAGTGAGCAAGATCTTGCCCTGTTAAATTCTGCACTTGTAAACTCCTACATTAATTACCAAGAGTCATGGCTTGATATATTTCTTTCCCTGCTTGCAGGATGTAATATTTACAGTATCTATTGCAAAATATTATTTTATTACTTTTGTTTATGACCTGTTGTACTAGATAGGACATTAAGAAATTAGGACCTATAAGAATGCTCTGTTTTAAAAGTAACACCTACTTCTTTTCAGTCATTTTCATTGTCAGGAAAAATCAGCCAACAGTCTGTAGTAATTCTCACTTCCTCCTTATATCTAATTGGCACTTCTCAAAAATTAAAAGGACATATTATATAAAGAATTTCACTGCTCTAGAAAAGAAGAAGATTAAAGACCAAGAAATATTGCTAAACAGCAATAACTAATTACTAGTTACATAGAGCATGGACTTAGAAAGAGAAGCAGGTACGTACTGCTCTGAAAGAGGCATCCAGAGGCCAGTGACCAAAACAGTGTTGCAGAAAGATATAAAGTTTTTCCTGGACAAACCGAGGAATTACAACCCTGCAAACAGATTCAAAGAGAGTCACATGTAGAAACCAGCAGCAAATTTTAAAAACAAAAAACCCCAACCCCACAAATCAATAAACCCAACACACTTCCACAAATGCAAATACAGGAAGAACTGATCCAAACATGTTTTCTTAACTGAAGCTAATTCTGGCTACTGAATTTCTACTCAAATACAGAAAAATAAACTTCTCCACTAAGTTTGGCCAGAATCCTCTGGTAGCATTTTCTTTTCTCTGTCTTGTGCCAAGATGTAGGGTAATAGCAAGATATCCCCTATATTGAGGCTGCCCCACCACATAGTCAATGAGAGAAACACCATTTATTACCTCTCACATAATAACGTACTTCTGTATTTAGCAATTAAAACAATGTAATTTAACCCCTCGGTGAAAGCAGAGCTTTTCAGGGAGAAGCTCTCTGTTTCAGGGACAGGCTGCTCATGTACCTACCTTTTAAACTCCTCCAGTGGGCTGGCTGTGTGGGAGTGGGCTGAAGGGGAGAGAGGCTCTGGTTTCAGGCTGTTGCTGAAAGCATGCAGATGTTTCACAAGCAGTCTTACCACCAGCACATGTTCTTCTGTGGGCTTAAATGACTCCTAGATCCAAAGCAAAAGACAAGATAATGAGTATTGTATGTTAAATGTCCAGGAAATAATTCAGGAAAATTACATCCTCAGATCAGAAATCAAAATAAAAGAAATGATCTCTTCCTTCTAGATTCTTCACTGTAATTTGGAGTCACCTGATTTTAGACAGACTTTTTCCCCAGGACAAGCTGCATCAACCTTCTGCCATCAGTTCACTAAATAACAGTACCACACTTCTGATAATGTGATTGTAAGAAAAAGTATCTATGGAACTCTGATGGACTGAATTTCAGCCTACCATTAAAGAACCTGCAGATTCAACTTACCCCTTTCTGAAATAAAGAATATTCAGCCTTTCATTACAATTACAAGTTCATTGCTGTGGACGGCACAACAGATCTTTTGTTTATGCTCTTGGCTGGCTTTACTGAGTTCTTCCTATGCAGGTACTCATCTTCCTTATAAGAAAGAATAATTCTACAAAGGGTTATGGTAAGACTAAAAACTGCTTCAAGTCCTGTGTAATTCTGTTGCTTCTTGCATCACTATGGGTAGAAGTAGCCTGGGTGGGAGTAGCAGGAGGAGTGATGGTGAGCCACAGTGATGTTACTAATAAATGAGTGAGTGTATGACAGAGCAGGGAGATGGATGAGGTAAAAAAGAGCCAGTTCTCCTGGGTGGCCAGCCCCAGAGTTGATTTACTGCAGAATCTGGGAACGATGTGCTAACTCTTTTGTTACCGTAATCTGCTTTACAAGTAGTGAACTAATCCACTACTGAAGGCAGATTTTAAGATATCATTTGTATTTTAAGTTTCACAGCTCTGGTGTTTCTCAAAAATATGGAAGAATGTACATGAAACAAAAGTTACAGCTGCAAATATAACAGAAGGTGCTGGAAGAGTGTGTTAGACAATAGCTGCAAGATGTTTCCAGGGTGCCAAATGTAGCCATGCTGAGGTAAGATGCAGAATATGATAGAAGGGGACCAACAGGCATTTTTATACAGAAAGTTCCCACTTCTGAAATCCATCCAATAGTATTTCCGCTGCTGGGGGCTGATGTGTGTGTGTCTGTGTACATCTTTGTGTTTTTTCTCTGCAACGACTAAGGCAAAGCAGATGTGATTTTACAATCTCTTAAGATTTTTAATACACTGTAAAGTACGCTCCAGGAAAAGATTCAAGGCTTGATGATTGATACAGTCATGTAGTACAGTCAGATCTGAGGCTCTTCTAAGAGAGACGATAGCCTGTTACCAGTTCTAATGAAGGCTAGTTTTGTATTCTTGACAGCTCCTGGTAAGTCAGCCCCTTTTTTACAGTCCTGAGGACTGTTTCTGGATGAGGGTAGAACTCGGAGAAATAAGCTGGTCCTAAAAGTCTAGCTTGGGATCTCCAAAAGCAATTAAAGAGGTTAAGTACTCTGCTATAGGCCTTGAAAGGGCGGAATTACAAAAAATTTTAGGTTCCCCTTGAAGGTACCTTTTGAATTTACAAAACCACCAGTACCACTCTATCAATACATCTTTTCATGTGACTCTAATAGTTTTTCCACTTAGCAATTCTTATGATTTCCTCTTAGCCTGGATCAGCACCATTACAAACATTACTGATTTAAAAAGTATTTTTCCTCACAAGTGTTTTTGTTGTCAAAACTTAGCTTACAGGATGGATGTACACCACTCTTTTCTTAACACATTAATTAGATAAACATATTAGTAAAAAAGATTTAAGGACAAGTAGTAGTTCCTGCTTTCCTTTCTAAACAGTAACTCGAGGTATCATAGCACTTAGTTTAAAAGACAAAAAAAAAAAAAAAGGATTAAAAAGCAGGAAAATTCTATGTAGTGCTAAAGAGCTTTATAATATAATAAAAGCTTTATAGTACATATGCTTAGCCCTCCCCTTTTCCAGAATGAAGACCCAATGAATAAGGGGCTGAAGTAGGGAAAGAGGAATCAGCAATCTGTTCCAACAGGAATGTTTTTGCATGCACATTTCCTGAACAATCTGCAAATGTACCACTCGTGTGCTTTTGCAAAACTGGACAGTCAAGTTCACATCACTACAAATTTAGTACTATCCAATTACATTTCAGTGGCTAAAAAAATAATCCTAGATGTTACCTACCTTAATTTTAGGGAGCAGCCATGCAAATTCTGATCTTCTCTTCAATGCAAGGTTTGCTTAAATGGCTACTGTGTGAGGGGCAGAAGTCTGCCATTGGTGAAGCCAATTTTGGTGTCAAAACATGTCAATGCAGCTGATAAACCTCTTTCTACAACGTATTACAAGAACGTATCTCTAAAGATGGAGTTTCCAATTAGACCTCGTAACATACTAGATTTTACCTATTTTCTCTGTGACCTTTGCTAGTACTTCTCAGTATTTCTTTTCACTGAGAATTTAATAAATCTCAATACAGTGCTGTTAATCAAATTGTAAACCCTCACCTTAGTAGAAAAAGCTGGTGTACAGCTGGCACCAGTACACTTTGCAGATTATATGATGGAACAAGATTTTTAAAAAGGAAACAAAATGAAAAGATGATAATACTTGGTATGCGTGGAGGGCCTGGTAGCCGGATTGGGCAGGACTACCGTGGTGTTTACTGGAGATACTGAGTCGGTAGTGGAGAACCTCCAGCTGAGACAACAGAAACAAAAAGGAAGGGGAGGAGGGGAAAAAAGGAGAGAAGAGAGCAAGAGAAAAAAAAAGTGAGAATGAGCCCAAGAAAGAAGGGTGGGGGGAAAAAAAAAGAAAATGAACATCACAAATACAGTCAGGGACAACATATCACAATAACAACTGCAGCCACAGTATCTTCTTCTTTCTAGTGTTTAGTAGGTTGAACCCAGGTCAGCTTGGAAATAAAACTGGGAGCAGATGTCAAAAAAGTATAGCTGTAAGTGGCTGTTCTCTTTGCTTGTGGTAACACAGCAAGTACTGGTAGGGCAATATATAGCTTTTGCCAAATAAACTCCCTGTCTCAGAAGTTAACTGAACTGCAGTGACAAGGATTTACATGCTGTTACAGTGTTTCATTAGATAATGGAGTAAAAGCAGTCAACATTCTGCAAGCTTTTTTAATACTATTTTGAAAAGTGTCATTTCTTCCTGTGAGGCTGGAGAAGCAGAGTTGGTATACTGGGAAGAAACTCAAATCAATACTTTCTTCTTTCCAAGGAACAGGAAGAAAAACATTTGGCTTTCTGTGGTCACCATAAACCTGTCCAGTAAGTTTCCAATTTGGAGAGATTCTTTGTCTTGGCCCAAAGGCCACTTGGGAATGCTGCAGGTCTTGTGAATTTCCCCAAAATAGGAAATTACTGTTACTACTAGGGAAATAGCACATGTATAAAAAGGCAAAAACACATACATAAAGTCAGTGTTACATGCTGATGCAAAAGGCATCTTGCCTTAACGCTGAAATCTCTGCAAGTCTCTGCCAGATCCCTTCTTGGATGAGTAAGGTATTTGCTGACAATGTGGTGGTGAAGTAGATACTGTAGCGACAGTGACACACATGTATGAAATTAATGAGAAAACGTAAGACAAAAAATGTACACTACACAGATCCCAATGACTTTTGTCAGGCATCTAAACTAACTCTCCAGATCACACCTCTGCTGTCTTTGTACAGCCCCTACCCAATCTCTTCTAGTAACAGTTTGGTATCTTTTGGTTTTACACTCTTCTAGGAATGGTGGGATTGTTATTGCAAGCTCCTCAGCAGCTCAGACACATCACCTGCTTCATAACCAACTCCCCTGCCACAGGAATCAGCATCAGCCTGTAGTCTAATGGGTGTTCCACAGGCAGTGCTGGGGTCTGTGGCACCTGGCACAACTTTTTAAGGGTTCATTGTGATTACAGCAGAAGGGAATAGGGAAAGAGATGCTGCACGCTTGGGCCCTGGATGATCTGAGAAAGAGAAAGCAAATGGGCTATGTATAAGAATGGGAAAATAGTTAATGGGGAAAATGGTGAAACTCAGCATAGCAAATAGCATTAACCTCGATTCACACCAGACCCGAAAAGAATTCAAAACAATAAAGTAGAAAAAAAGTACATCTTCTCAAAATAAATTATTTACTACTCATTCCGATTCCCCTTCTACTTGTAAAGGCAAGTCTGTGATGACACGAACAAGGTTTAAGGAAAATCTATCATTCCTTGAGGCACTTCACAGGCAAGTTACATATCTGGGAACTGGCTTGGCTCATCAAAGCAAACAAGTCTGGCTGCTGGACAATGAAAGTCCAAGTTCTGTGGAACCCCATCCTACCTTCCAATACAGATATGGAGCCATTTCAAGTCACTGATGGTGAATCAAATCTACACCCAGGGATTAATGGTCATTAATTACTGCTCTTTCCAGACACACAGAAGGCTAAATGGAATCAAGTGAACCTGCATAACTATTACTGATTTAAAGAATAAGGTTTAGGGTGATCTTGGGTTTCCAGTCAAGCCCTTTAACCCTTATGTCAAAACAAAACTTGCATTTCCGCATATTCTCCTTCCTCATTTGAGGCGCTCTGACACAGACTATTCTTCAGTCCACCCCGAGACCAGTTTACAAAGTTTAATTTAAGCATCACAAGTTTATGAACAGTCCTATCCCCTACTGATCTGGACCCTTTCCTCAGTCCTGCAGGAGGGATCCTTCATCCATTTTATGGGTATTATGGGAAATTCCAGTTGCCTATTCAGGCATTCTAATCCTCAAAGAGCAAAGTCGAAGCTAAAATATCATGGCCTCATGGAGTTATGGCCTCAGGTTGTGGCTCAACACACCTCGTGGAGAATTCTGAAATGATCATCATGGAGAACTTTATCCTAGACCCTATTCCACCAAAACATTCATAGTCTAAATTGTTGCTCCCTAGTGTTAGAATAGAGCATCTGAAATACAGAGGGTGAACAGAGGAGAGAAGTTTAAAGCAATCATTATTTCTGGCCTAAGCACAGCGCTTGATTCACAGAGACTGGACAGACAGACAGACCAAAGGTACTTCAAGCAAAGCCTTCCCATCACAGGTGCACAGCCATGCTGCTCCGAGTCCCAAGTGGAGACTTTGCAATGTTAGCGAGTTTACATTTTGACCTCAACTTTAAAAATAAAAGACAAAACCCATCACACTTCAGCTCTCCAATGTTTTTCCCTAGCAAAATATAAATATGTATGTTATTTTATAGCCTGCGGAGTGAAGGATCAGAAATTCTTGGTCAAATCAACTCTCATATTACTCTTTCCCACAGGAATAAATTCAGATTAGCTTTGGTATTTCTCTTCCCCTTCTATCAAAGTCCCACTGTGACCCAGAGGGAATTCAGAGGAATTTTTCCTTCAAATTCCCTCTCCATTTATAGTGCCTTTGATCTTGGCCTTCCCAACACTTAGTTTTAACATGCGGTAGTTCATTAGTGAACAGGCCACCACAAACTGCTTAAAACTGTATTATCCGAGCAAGAGCTTGTAAGATATTCAGAACTCTGTAGCTACAAAAGTGCTTATTAAGTACCATTATGGTACTTTGGAATATGAAACAAAAATGATGTATTCACTTAGAATTGAAGGGCAGTTTGGTAAGATCTCCTTATGCTAAAAGGAATGCTTACCAATCTTAGAAATTATTAATTTGTGTTTCACTAACAATTCCTATCACTGCTGCAAATCAGTTTAGGTAATTTTTAGCAGCCACATTACCCCAGTGGGATTTAATATTATGGTTTTATAGTGGTATCTTCCCCATCATTAGTACTTTGATTATTGGTGTTCAGATTGTTGTGACCATCCCACAAACTCATCTTTTATGAAACAAAACAAAACCAAACCAACACAACTTCTGCAATGAAGGCAAATCTGTATGACACACTTATTCACAACACTCTTCATAACTGATTAGCAATTCTGACACACTCATGTAGATACTCTGATAAGTTATTTCTTTCTTTTGCACCGATATACCAAAAAAAAAATCTCCACAGAGTAAGAGATTTACCCCAAGGCAAGAGGTCAACCATCAGATGATGCTCATGAACGAAGTACAAACTATTACCTTGACATGAGGGGACTGCATTTTCTGATACATTTCCAGTGAATAATGATGAAGCCACATTTCAACAAAGATCTGCAAAACAAGTATTTGCTCAGCTAGAGAAAAAGAAATTACCCAGGACTTGTCAGTCAGAAGCTAGATATAAGGGAAAGCCACACTATAATTTGAAAACTAAGCTGTACTTGCAAATAGACAGGTACTGATTCAGAGGTGTTAGAGGTTATCACCATGTCAATGCTATGTCAATAGCACCTGCTAAACATTAATAATTCAGTTCAGCAACAGGGTACAAACTTCTTTTAGAAAAACTGTTAAGTCCAGATTCTCCTTTCCCTTCCCTTGAGGGAAGGTTCTGTTCAAACAGAACCAATTCCTCTGCTCAACCTTTGCTTAGAGCACAGAATTGATGTCAGATGCAAGGGAGGGAAAGGCTTAGAAACTTTTCTGGAAAAAATTACTCAAATGCTTGAGATCAACTGTTAGACATGCAGTCTAAAAAAAAAAGTAAAGGTATTAAGTGACTTTCTAAACTACAACTTAACAGTTTCACAGTGCTGCTTTGTTTCACTAACAGAATACAACAGCTGCACTGCTCAGTTCCAAAACCAAGCTAAAGCAAATGGCATAACTGTCTCTAGTTTAAAAATAAGAGATTCCTCAGCAGCAAGAAAAGTTGTGGTTTCTTTCTGTACTTAAATCCAACCAACCTGAAGCAGAGTTTCTGATCTCCAGATCTCCTGGGAAGCTGGGTCAGCATTCACGGAAGGCTGATGGGCGATGTGCCGTTTCAGCAGGCTGGTGTGATGCATGCCGTAGGAAGTGAAAGGCACTGGTGGGGACCTTTAAAGACAAATGAATGGAAACGCCGAGCTCAGTAAGTCCCAGTACAGGGAAATCTATCATTGCTTTTAATCCCTGGTTTCTAAACTGGGAAACAATCTTTGATGAGTAAAACTGCATAACTGATTACCCATCTTAAACTTCTGCAAGATCTTATAATTACTAGTCACTTTAACTATAAGGAAACATTACATGACTATTCATACTGCACTGAACCAGCCTAACGCAGCCCCAATGTTCAGTAATGGATGGTTTCATACTTTCTCCTTTTCAGTTTATTTTGATGCGCTCTTCCTTCCATATTCATAATTCAGATGCACTTTCATATTTGTAATTAATTTGATCTGTATTTTCCTAGGTACATGCTAGGGCTCAGCAGACCATGGAAACTGATATTTGAAATTTATTTAAAACAGAAAACAGAATGGCTATTTATTTTTATACGAGTATGAAATTGCTAGTATTGCTTTTTATAAATTTGAGTAGCAAAACTAATTTTGAAAACTTTCACACAGCCATTACAAAAAACTTTCACTTCGGTTTCGTGAGTTTGTTTGTATGTTATTATCAGACAAACAGAACTTCAGTAAGTAGTCAAAAGTCTTTCATCCTCTTCCTTCCAGTTGTGCCTGAAGAGCTTGACCTATTACCATGCAAAAAGTCACCTGAAATGCAGTTGCTCGTTATATGATTTGGTTACAAATGCGCATCTTGGCTTTTTATATCGGGAAGCTATGAATTAAGAAATCTACGAGCGCTATCAATGTGCAACAAAGCCACAGCCACGGTGCTGGCACAGCAGTTTCAGAGAACTGCAAAATAGGTAGTGAGCATTAAACAGTTAAGGATGGCAAGCTCGGAATTGAAACAAAATGACCAACTGCCAAGTTGTCTGACTTTATAGCAACATTAATGAAAGATGCAAGTTCCCTCCTAGCAGTGGATATCACCAGTGTCATCTTTACCACATACCATATGTATCTGGAAGTAGTAAAAACTACTGTCAAGTTACAGTCAGATCCGGCCTACTCCAGTTGCAGGGCACAAAATACAACTTGAGCTTCTAAAATGCTGAATTTTTGTTACTTTGTATGTGCCTTTTCTGCTCCAATAATCTTCCAGATTTTCAAATGAAACCTTTATGGTAAAATTAAGCAAATATAAATCTGTTTAATTTTTGTAAATCTTGAAGTATGTATGGATCATATGGAGCAGAAGTGTTTTCTACTTGTTAGGTATTTCATTCCAACAAGCAGTATTTTGTAAGTGCTATTCTCACTTTGCCTCTGGCCCTGTAGCCATTATTACCTGGGAGTTGGGGAAGGGATGGCTCCCCCGGGATTTGAGTATGGTGGAGGAAGGACACTTCCTTCCGTGGGTAGGAAACACTTCAGGTATGTGTCCACTAAGATGAAATAAGCACTGTTGGAAGGGCTGACATGATGGGTGACGGGTGAGTTCTGAAACAGACACGAGGATATACATGTGGTTACTTTAAGGCACTGCTAGGGACCGTCTGCTACACAGCCAGACCCATATAGTATACATAAGCAAAAGCCCAGAGGCTATAAAGGGTGAACCGAAACCAAAGACACTTTGGAGCAAAGGCTAAGTAGCTAACTCTAAGAGAACTCATGATATAGTAGTAATTGTAACCAGTTAGAAGAGTTATCGTGGTTTGGGCCAGACTGGCCACTGCCTCCACCTCTCAAGGAGTTATACACCACAGGTAACAACAAAAAGAGGAACCAATAACCAGACACTATAGCACAAAACTGTGGTTATAGCTGCCTAAATGGTGTTATGGGACAGAGGGGTAGGTAACCCATTTGGAATCCATCAGCTGCTCTGTGTTGGCATATTGTTGGACAACCTGCTTACTGATATATCTAAGGTGCGTATTTGTTTATTATCTGGGTTTACATCATCAACAGAACCAAAGCAGTAACGCATTGTAGAAGTACAGATAAAACTGTTTATCTCGGCAGGCTCTTTAAAGCGTTGTGAAGAAAGGCTAATACTGTTTTAAGGGAAATACTGTGAATGGTACTTACCTTCTGTGTAATCAAACTAATTGCAAAGTAGAACATGTAATATTCAAATGGATCTGGGAGAGCAGAGTCAAGGATCAGATACTAAAAACCAGGTACAGCTGTTAGACATCCAGAGATGCTGACTAGACATTATGTTTTTATTTTGTCAATGCTAAATTAATTTGCTAGAGTTTAGTAGCAAATTCGGCTTTGCCTTCCTGCTTTCCAACCGAGTCAAACACTGGTAACTGAGGCATTTTTTATGTGGAAAGGTGTGTTTGCATAGCTTTTTTTAGTAGATTTGGCTCTTAAACTGAAACCACTGCAGCTGCTTCCAACACCTACACTAGCTGCAAAGCTAACATGCCCTTTCTCTGTCATATTATGTAAACTCCAACTAGTTACGAAAACAAGAATTGTGAAATACAGGATCTACTCAAACTACTGGGGATTTTGTTGTTGATTTGAATAAGGCCAGAAATTCCCCCCCAGGGGTTTATAAGAGGAGGACCAATTCTTTTTCATTGGAATCAAAACATTTCTAATCAGCCCAAACTCTTTACATATACAACAGAAATGCTCATAATCTCTCAGTTTGAGATATTTAAAAGAAACTAAATATCTAACTCTTAAAAGGATACTAAGAGCCAAATTCAAACCTAAGCCACCAGATGAAGGGAGCTGGACTTTGTTGTGGTATAAAGAGCATTCGGGTAGGACTTGCTCTTGTATTGAAGCCTTCACAGGGCCCTGAAAGACAGAGTAATGAAATATTAAATCAAGCTACTCAGCTTACTTACAGAGTATGTTTTCAGATAGTGAAGTTCTGCTGCGTTCCAGCATTCAGCTCAGTGGGAATTTACTGCATTGCAGTAGGTCCTTGTACAAATGCATATTCCTTAAAGAACTGCCAACTTCCTCACTGAAAATGAGTATTCAGTATAAGACAAAAAAAAAAAAAAAAAAA
>VZRU01016286.1:269-23124 GCA_013398155.1 Pedionomus torquatus
TCATCTTCTTCGTCAGGCCCAAGCTGGAGCTGATGGACATCATCACCGACAACGTGCTCCGGTGCGGCGGGGGCGAGGGCTCGGCCCGCGGGTCGCTGTCCTGCGCAGGGACAGCTTTGGCCCGAAACCGCCCCGTGGTTTGTCACTTCTGGGTCCCAAACGGGGAACTGGGTGTGGCGCAGTCACCAAAACTGGCCACGGCTGGGGCTGGAGTCGGGGTGCAGGGGAAAGCAGCGGGGGTTCACGCTGGCTGGCGATACAGAGGAGGGCACTCCTCGTTAAGATGTGCATTCCTTCTAATTAGCTAGAACGGGTCACGCTTGGATTGACCCTCCCAAGAATCACAGGGAAACCGAGCCACCTTGTCCACCTTGTGACTGTGGGTGCATCTTGGGGGGGTAAAAAAGCATTCTGCATCACGAAACAAGCTAGGGCTGGAAGCTGGCAATAAACCAAGTGCAGGGATCCCGTTTCCTCTGGATCCAATGCCCCCAGCCCGTGGTCTGCCCCCGTCACCTCTGCAGTCGAGTTACCGTTTCCCGTGCTTCTGCCTGTGTCTCTTCCAGGGAAGACAGAGGCCGCTCTCCCCAGCGGGACTTCCACATCCTCTTTGTGCCGCGCCGCAGCCTGCTCTGCGAGCAGTGGCTGAAGGAGCAGGGTGTGCTGGGGTCCTTCATCCACCGGGAGCAGTACAGCCTGGACTTGATCCCTTTCGACGGAGACCTGCTCTCCATGGAGTCTGAGAGCGCCTTCAAGGTAAGCGCCTGAGTCGTCTTTGAGGGAAAAGGCTGTGTATCTTGGTGGTGGATGGTACAGAGGCTCGCAGAGGGTGTGTGGGTGACTGCTGTGGCAAGGAAAGGCTTGATCTTGAGTGCTGAGCTGAGCCTGAACTTCTCTGAATGTTTTCTGGAGGAACAAGCACTACACCACACTGCACCCCAGTACCTTCAGCTTTAACTGCTGGTGTTACTTTCACAAATCGAGTATTCGTGAAGCTTAAAATACTTGGTCGTTACAAACAGCCAGTGGAGTTTGTGTCAGTGCGCAGCTGAAGAGCCATGTGCAGTGGTTAACACCACCCTGCGCTGCACTGGGCGTCAGCATCGGCCACGTACCAGCTGTGTACCCTGTTTTCACAGAATGCTGCGTCTGGGGACAGGAAGGTTGGAGAGTTTCTCTGGTTTTCTTATTACATGTAGCCCAGGGGACGTGTCAAGGCTTGCAGCTGCCTGTCGCCAACTGTGCTGAGGTGGTGTGCTCTCAAATTGGCCTAATTAGAGGGAGAGGCTCTTCACAGTCGCTTTCTGGGCTCTTCTGCTCCACTCTATCAAACTGGGAGTTGCATGGGGTGTTCAGAAATATTGGTGTCTGGTCTGATCGAATGATTTGATGTACCGATAGCAGAGATAAGGTCCATATTTGCCAACAGTCATAGTTTTTCCCCAGCCTATGTCTGCTCTGAACTGTTCATATGGACCACGTTCTGCTGTGAAAGCAGCTGTGTTGGATCAACATTTTCCATCAGGAATCCTTCTTCTTGTTTAGGAATGTTACCTGGAGAGCGACCAGACAAGCCTGTACCATGCAGCAAAGGGGCTGATGACGCTGCAGGCTCTCTACGGAACCATCCCACAGATTTTTGGGAAGGGCGAGTGTGCGCGGGTGAGGCAAATGTTGCTGCTTAAAAACTACCTCTTGTTCTTTGGAACTGCTTTAAGGAGTCCTTGGTTAAATCCACCTGTGGGTCTTTAGAATCCAGCCATGGACCCTTCTTGTCATTGGAGTTTTGGGATTGTGGCCATCAGGTCTTTATCATCTCTGGCCAAAAGAACAATTGTTGCTGTTCCATATGTCTTCCTGTCAGAGGAGATTTTATCTGATTTCAGATGCTTTTTGCTTATAGACATTCTGCCTTTGTGTCTTCAGTAGTTCTTTCTGTGGAGTTTTAACACTGAGCTGCTCTGTTGATGTCAGGCTGAATAAAGCAGGGAATGTGTTGCTCATACCTTAGCTTTTTCATCTCTCCCTATAACTCACTCACCCTTTTCTTTTTTCCCTTTTTGATTAGCCTATGGTTTAATTGGTACCTTTTGTAATGAGGGAGTGAATTGAGATGAACACAGTGCTTTGGCCCCAGTTACTGTCTTGCTAAACTGCAGAGAGCAGCAGAGAAATACCTTTTTGGGGGTGATCTTGTCCTGTCCCCATCTGTCAGCCAGTCTGTACCTCTTGCCATTCTTCTCCTTTACACAAGGTTGCGCCCCATACTTGCGTAAGCATGTACTTGTAGGACCTAGAAGTCAAATCCATCAGTTGTTGCCTGCACCATAACCAGACCAACGTGATTTATTTTCAGCATGTGGCTAATATGATGATCAGGATGAAGCGTGAGTTCCCTGGAAGCCAGAACTCGATATTTCCTGTCTTTGATACCCTCTTGTTGCTGGACCGCAACGTTGATCTGCTGACACCATTAGCTACGCAGCTGACGTATGAAGGGCTGATAGATGAAATCTATGGAATTCAGAACAGTGAGTACCGCCGGGTAAGGGGGGGTCTCTCACATGCTGGAGCAGGTTAAAGTGTGTCAGGTGGGTTTCTGCTTCACTAAATGACTGTGAAGTGGAAGCAGCTCACCTGAATTCAGTGCGTGGTTGGTTCAGTCCCAAGCTAGAGCCCATCAAGATCAGTGCTGACTTTATTGTTGCTTAGGAAGGGGAGCTGAGTTCAGTGCGTGGTTATTGAATGGGTGTATTTTGGATGTTGGCTGGGTGCAACAACAGTGACACAGGACGTAGTGTGGGAGAAGAAATGTTAGTGCCTTCACTAGCGACACCGAGGGGACAGGAACAGTTTGTGAAAGGCAATCCAGAGTGCTCTCCTGCTCTTCAAGGGGTAGTACAAAAAACTCCAGAGGGGCATTTATGGGTTTTAATCCCTCCTGCTTGTACTGAAGACTGGCTGGAAGGCTGCCTCCAAATTTCTTTGGTAGCGAGCACGTGCACTCTGATCGTGAACGGGCATGTAGGTCTCTGGGTCCCTGGGTGAGTACAGGGAGACTTCTTGTTTTGCACATAGGCACTGAGTCATTTGGGTATTTATATTAGCTTTGCTTCCCAGAACTACTTCCACCTCAGGAGACTTATTCCCACAACCTGCTTATCTTAACTTACAGTGGTGAAGTTCCAGTCCTTATGATGGTTATTTCTTTGCATTTGGTAGCTTATGTGAAACTCCCTCCTGAGAAGTTTGCCCCAAAGAAGCAGGGTGAGGGTGGGAAAGATCTCCCCACAGAACCCAAGAAGCTCCAGCTGAACTCTGCTGAAGAGCTGTATGCTGAAATCCGAGACAAGAACTTCAATGCTGTGGGATCAGTGCTAAGCAAGAAAGCCAAGATCATCTCAGCAGCCTTTGAGGTGAGGCCTGTATCTGACCATGCATCCCTTGGGCGTTCTTGTCAGCAGATAAGTCACAATCTGCATCCAGCCGGGCTGTGACGGACAGCTCGTGCTGTTGCCATGGAGCAATCCCCCAGTCAGAGGAAAAGCAGTCTTCAGAAGCCTCTCCAGTCTGTTCCACTGCCCTGGAATGAGATCAGCTCCACTTCAACTGTTCTGAGCGGGTGTTGCTCAAATCTCCTCTTAAGAATCCTATAGTAATGCAGATCCTCTCTCCTCCCCACACCTCTGTTCTGAGGCTTTTCCTATCCTCACTGTTAAGAGCTTTTCTCAGGCCAGCGTAAACCACATTTCTGCTGTGTGAGCCCATAGTTCCCTTACTAGGAACTGCTTTATTCAGTTTTGCAGAGCAGCCAGGTGCTGCTTCCCTCTGCAAGATGCCAAAGGTTAGTTTTAGCATACTGATCAATTCCACTTTGATGCTGCAGTTACCTATTAACTGAAAGGTCCTTTTCCCTCTGTATTCACTGATGATGCAGAGAAATGGATTTAAGAAATAAAACTCCAGACTGTACATTGACACAGTATTGTGGCTGGCACAGAAAACAGTAGGAGACTTGACGTGTAAATTCATGCTCACCTTCGGCAAAGCTGGAGAGTCCTGTGGGTTGTGTTTGTGGTTTTGTTTGAAAACATCCTGTTGATGATTCATAAAGGAACTAAGCCCCCATATGTTTTTGAGCCTTCATGGTTATTCTTAATAGAACTTATTACACTGACAATATTTCCTTTGCTTTTTTCTTTTTCTCTTCAGCCACATTAAAGACAAGGTAGCGGTACCTTAACTGAAATACTGTGTGCTCAGACTCATCTTCTAGTAAATGTCTGTTACTGCAACGTTAGTGCTGAAGGTGCTAAAGATGGATTATTCATACTGGTTGTTAAAAAAAAAGAAATTTAAGAAATTGTCAGCGGTAATAGGTGATAATGAAACAGCAGCATACTGGCAGCACAGGACTTCTTAAATTGCAGGCTTCATCATTATCACTCTCCTGCCTGCACTTGCCCATTTAAATCCTTCATGTATGAGTCAAATTATTATTATTTTTATTCCAAGTTGCAGCAAGAGGCAAGTAGCCCAAATGAAATACAGACCTCTGGACTGCTTTGAGAGCTGAAATCTGCACTGTGCTTCACCAGATCCTTGCTCAAAACCTGGGACATTGTTACAGCCAGGTACAGTGACTGGCAGGGTTCTGCTTCCCAGGGACACAGACCCTGCCAACTCAGTTCCTCAGCAACTGTCACTACTGCTTTGAGGATAAATGTCCCCCATATCTGACTGCATTTGCCTACAGCTCTGTGTTTACTGGCAGCTACCAAAGAAATTCATCTTTGCGTGAAAAAAGTAGTTTTGCTGGTAGGAAGACTGAGGAGCAGATAGTCACGGCTGAAGTCAGACAAAGGTGGAGAAAAGTGATTGGCAACACTAGTATAATGGAAAATAACAGTCTGATGATCCTCTTGTATTATGTCCTGCCTCTTCTAATGATCAAAGTGCTGTTATTCATAATGCTGTGACTTTATTGTAAGCATGTAAGGTCTTTTGTTTGAGCAGTTGCATCTCTCTGACAGTATCTGCTGTTGCAGTGAGTACAGTAAAAACTTTTTCATGATAAAATGACCTAGTTGGTGTTACTAATCTGAACAAGACCTAACCTAGGCAATGGATTTCTTTAGGAACGACACCACGCAAAAACCGTTGGAGAGATTAAGCAGTTTGTCTCACAGCTGCCACACATGCAGGCAGCAAGAAGTTCCCTGGCAAACCATACCTCCATTGCAGAACTCATCAAAGACATCACCAGTGAGTATTCATTCAATAATCTTTCTGACTGATTTCAATAAAGCTTAGCAAAAACTGACTGCTCCATTCAGTGCATCTCTGCTGAAATGTTACGTGTAGAAAATAAGCTGTCAGTTGCTTCTGTATTGATTTTCATTCTTTTCCCAAAGCTTCTGAAGATTTCTTCGACAATTTAACAGTGGAACAAGAGTTCATGTCTGGAATAGACACAGACAAGGTAAGTAGATAAAAACAATTAGTGGCTTTTATGTCTTTAAAAAAATCAAACATTTGTCTGTTTTTTTTCCATTTGTTTTGGGTTGGGTTGGGTTTTTTTTGCGGGAGGAAAAAGTCTGATGTAGATGATATAATGCCTGTCTCCTTTCAGTGTAAAGTTTGTGAACTCTCACATGTGTCTCCTGCACGTTCGCCGCATTTTTCCAAGTGTCACACATTGCTGAGTGTACCTGGAGATGATGCTGTGCTGTGTGCTTTGCCAGGCTTCAGTTACCTGGCATTGCCTGTAACACAGACGTGTGCACCTGGCGTGCTCTGACACTTGGGGCACCAAATGCTGTGAAGGATCAGTGAAAGACTGAGGACCATTAATTTTTTCAGTGCATCAAAGTCTAGATGTTGCTTGTGCAATAGACATGCTCTAGAAAGACACTAAGTGGAACCAGTGCTGGATCACTGTTGACAGATGGTCTTCAGAAGGTCTTCCTAGGTCTGCTGGGTACTTCAACAGGTCTTTAAAAAACAGGATATGTTTGTTTTGTTTTGTTTTGTTTTTTAAATAGGTTAACAATTATATTGAAGACTGCATAGCTCAAAAACACCCATTAATCAAGATCTTGCGTCTTGTTTGCTTGCAATCCGTGTGCAATAGTGGACTGAAGCAGAAGGTTCTGGACCATTACAAAAGAGAGATTCTCCAGGTTGGGCTGTAACTTTTGTATCGGTAAATTTTTGAGACAATCCGCATTAAAGCCTCAGCTCCACAGCACTCGCATTCTAGACACACACATCTTATACACGGGTAGTGTTGACTTCCAGTATGTACAGACTGCACTGATGCTTCACTTTGGGCTGACAGCAATGACTCAGGAGGGGCTTATATGTGCTTTACAACATATAGATACAGAGAGGTTTATATCATTGTGCTTTTCACTATTACAATTTAACCACTCTCAATGATTTACACTCTAGAAAGATCTTAACAAAAAAGCTATTTTTAACCAAATATCTTTGCCTTTTTTTTCTTTTTTTAAAACACTCTGGTCATGGATTATTTACATGGTATTAAAGGTGGATTCTTCATATTGCAGACTTATGGCTATGAACACATATTGACCTTAAACAACTTAGAAAAGGCTGGACTCCTGAAACCTCAGACAAGTGGTAGGAATAATTACCCAACGATCAGGAAAACCTTGCGCTTATGGATGGATGATGTTAATGAACAGGTAAACAGGCTCCTCAGCACTGAATGTTGCATCTAACAATAGAGAATTACATGCAGCAGGAAAGCTTTTGTCTTTCATTTGTATTTTACTTTTTTAATTATTATTTCTATGGTGGTGTTTTTCAGCATGAAGTAGCACTCGCCTTTTGCTCACACTCTGCTCTCTCCTGCAGAACCCCAACGATATCTCCTACGTGTACAGTGGCTACGCTCCGCTGAGCGTGCGCCTGGCACAGCTACTGGCTCGGCCAGGATGGCGCAGCATAGAGGAGGTTTTAAAGATGCTGCCAGGTCCCCATTTTGAGGAGAGGCAGCAGTTACCTACTGGCCTTCAGAAAAAGCGTAAGTTTTGCTTTGTTTTCCCCTTTTTTTAAAGGGAGATGCATCTCTGTTAGGCTGGAATGAGGCAAACTGAAATCAGGGCTGGTGGAGCCCTGGTCATCTCCCTGTCCCACGGCAGTATTAGATCTATCTAACCCATATCGGAGTAATAAAATAAACCCTAACCTTACTCTGTGATTTTAATAAGTAACATTATGTTACCAAAAAGCTCAGCATCACTCTCCTAGTATTAACCCTGGGCAGACAAACACACCCAAGTAAAGATTCCAGAGCTGGCAGTAGTGTCTGCATTTCTGGGTCCCATTGTGTTATTGTGCCCAATAGATTTCTCCTCTATTTCAGCAGCTATCTTTATTTTAGGTTTAGGTCATTTTGAGTTTGACTGATGGATAGGAGAGGTAAAAAATAAAGCTAAGACAACCTGTAAATTTCTTTGAATGCACAGGTCAACACGGTGAGAACCGAGTCACTCTGGTGTTCTTCCTGGGAGGTGTGACATATGCAGAAATTGCTGCACTGAGATTTCTGTCCCAAATGGAAGATGGAGGCACAGAGTACGTCATTGCCACTACAAAACTGATCAATGGAACAAGTTGGATCAAATCCTTGATGGAAAAACTGGAGCCTGCCCCTTTTTAGGGTCTCTGGCCAGAGACAGTAGAAGTGAGAGGCCCTTTGACCACAGGTGCATCAGCTTCTGTTCCTCTGGCATGACTGAAGATCAGAGAAATGACAACAGTGAAAGAAGCTCTCCTGAGACCAGCTCACGGTGCAGTTACCCTCATCCCACTCCACACTGGTTCCCTACTGTTTGTTTCCTATTAGACAAGCAGTGCTGAAAGCACTAACAGGGAAATAAACAATGGGATAGAGATCTGGCTTGCAGCCTAAATTGGCAAACAAGCACAGGGGGAGCAGGGATTTGCTCTGGTCCTTCTATTTGGCAAATTGCTTCTTTTTTTTTCTATCAGTTTAGTTTTGGTGGGAGATGTGATTACTTCTTTTTACCCTCCTAAGGTGCTGAGGAGGAAGGATGTTTCCCAGATTGTTCTCCTCTCTATGGCACCTGATACATTCCATCAATGCACTGGATCTGCACCTCTGCTGTACCCAGGGTTCAGTTTCCTCCTCATCTTTCTGATGAAGGCCGAGGGACTGGTGCTTCCCCAGCTTCAGCACATTCACAGCAACAGGCAGCAGCAAGGGCCAGGCCACAGTTGCTAAATTTTGTCCCATCCTTGGAAGCTGATTGTACAACGGAAAGAGAACTGATGTAAAGGAGAAGCAGTAACATTTTTAGTACATAGGTTTAGAAATGCCATGGCTGTCAGGCATTCCAAATAACGTACCTCCAGACCTGCGTAGCCTGCACTGTGCTGTAACAGGCTGTTACGGATAGTTGCCTGTAGGCCATAATCAAGTTCATTGTCCTATATTGTACTAACTGGGTTTTCAGCTAAACCTTGAGCTATCCACATGCACATCAACAGCAATGACTGAATACAACCAGCTGCACCCAAATTACAAGGGAGACGCTTGAGCCTTTTTCTTCAATAGCCCTCTGAAGGCATTGGTGTTAGGTGGCTTGTTTATATCCCCACCTGACTCTGAAAAGTTACTCCAGCCTATGAATGACATCAGTGTGGCAGGAGCTTATGTTTGAAGACGCACAGACATTCCCCATGTGAACTGGTCAAAAATAGCTGTCAGTGACCCAGTAAACAGTGAGGGGTGTGAAAAAAGTGTCTGTTTTAGACTGCTTAGTTTACAAATTGTGGTACTTGCTGCCACAAGCTGTTGTAGCACTTAAAATTATGAAATGGAATTTTCCATGGTCTTGGTGACTGAAGCCTGGGTGTTGCCGAGCCAGTGTGTTCAAGAGGCAGCTTCTGGATTCCAGAGGATTCAGCCTTGCTAATTGCTAGAGGCTGGAAAGGTAGGGCAGGGTCATTGCTTGTGCCTGTGCAGCTGAGCACTGCCAGAGCCTGTGCTGCAGTGCCTCAGCCCTTCCCCGCCACCACTGTACTCACAGGCTTTGGCAGCAACCACTGGGGACTCTGTTTCATACTGCACTTCACTCTTAAATAGTTAAAAACAACTATAAATAACACCACACCTTAATTCACTCTCTTAGCAATCACTTCTGTTCTTAATATGACCCCCCAAAAAAAAAATAAATAAACCACACAGAAAAACAACCTTCATTTTTCCAAGTTGTTACAGTTAGGACTGTGGGTTTGGTCTGTTGTTTTGGTCAGTTTGCATATTACAATAAAATGTATTTCATCTTTTTTTTTTTTTTTTTTGAGAGTGTTGGCGCACTCTCTTGCTGGAATAAATAAATAAATAAATAGATAAACAAAAATCAACTCCTGCGCTGTGGTAGCTGTATCCTTCTCCTTCCGCCCCAGGATAACTGCATTATTTCAGCTGAAACTATTTTTCTAAGATCTGGATGCTTTTTCTTTACGGTTCTTCACTAATTACGTTCTGTTCTGCCACTTAACAGCAGTACTTAAGGGATTTCTTGATGTCCAAAGAAAAATACATTTTTAATCATGTAAGACTTTGTACTTTAAGTGGGCAGGCAACTTGCTGCCTAGGCTTAAAAAAAACCAAAACCAAACCCCAACCACGTAACATGCTGCAACTTTGACAATGCAAGGAACAAACATGGATTGCTTTGCTCACCACTATTTCCCCAGTTCCACTGTAAAGCAGGTAATCACAGTATTTAAAAAGAAAATTGAAGTAGCTTTGGATCAAAAATTAGATGTTACTATGCAGAGGCAAACAAGGAAATGTGGTTCAGTGCAAGCCTTACAGGGTGTCCTTGGCTTGGCCTTGAGGGTCTTTGTACTATCACAATTTCCAGATTGTTTGGGTTTTGTTTTGTTTTTTTTTTTTAAATCTTAAAAAATGTACTAAACACAAGGAAAATAATAGCCCTGATCAGACTATTTCAAGAACTAAGGTCAAGACGTGTAAAAGCTGCACCAGACATTAATAAAGGAAACCATACAACACCAAAAGAACAGCTGGCTTGGACCAGGGTAACCATTTGGAGCAGCAAATGCGTTTGTTAGTAATACTCGAGGCAAAACTTATTTTGAAAATAGCTTATGCTGGGCACTTGGCAAATTCTAATTTATCAACAGCACTGCTGCATGGTTTTTTTCAGACTGTAGCCTGCACGACCACCAAGCATGAGAGTTATGTGGACATTCAAAGTAGACAAAGTCCTTTCCTGGAACCATTCAACAACAAAAAGAAGCCATCCTGACGTTGATTGATTCTCTGGGGGAGCAATTACTACCTAACAGGCTTCCTGAGCAGCTTGATTATGTTCTGCTTCTGTCTAAGACCTTGCTGACCATGCGGGTAATAATTTGATAACAAGAGAGCCTAATTAAATTAAGGGGCCATTTTCTACATCATAGTATCTTTGTAAGTAAGAGATTTGATTTGCAGTACATGCTCTTCCTTCTCTCCATCGTCTGCATTTGTCTGGTTTACAAGCAAAAAAAAAGAAAACATTACCCAACCTCCACCCTGAAAGACTTTCACTTTTCATATAGTATTATCGGCAAACAGTTCTGCTAAAAATAAATATATAACTTACCTCCCTCCTCCCTCTAACCCCTTGCTGCAGAGTTGTAGCTCTTGCTCTCTAAAAGGTAGGGATGACTTCTTGGGTCAAGGGTGAAGTTAGAGCAGTGACTAGTGACAGTGCAATGATTACGCTGTCTTCAGTGCTCACCCCCCCTTTGATAAACGAGCCCAACTCGGTCCACAGCTCCATCCTGTAACCAGCTGCTGCTCTGGGACAATCCCCTGTATGTGAGTACCCTCCTCCCCAGGTGGCCCAAAGAAGCATGGGGCTCTCAACAAATGGAGCAAGAGGCACAAGAGCCTTCCAGACAACTGCAGAATAAAAACTATAAAATGACACAACACGATGTTAGAGAAAAAAAAAAAACACACTTAAACAAATGCAGGGTTTGACCCGGTAACACTAAGCTATGGTGCTTAAACTCACAAAATATTGTTGACAGAAGCACCCTGGGGAAGGGGAGCTATCTGGCATGCTCTGTGCTGCACAGAGCGCAAAGCCGCTATGTCATGTAATAATTGGTCCTGACCACACCTAGTGCATCAGTCCTCGTGTGGGCTGCAAACACAACATCATTACTCCTGGCTCCCAGACGAGCAGATCAGAAGGGGACCAAACTACAGCACAAACTGTTTAGAAGCCAGAAATTCCAGAAAGGAACCGCTGCGGAACAAAACTAGTGAGAGAAGGAGGAACTTTACGAAGTAGAGCCCACCATCTGCCTGGGTAAGTAGTTTCTTTATCAACATCTTTTCAAATAATCAGAAATCCCATAAAGCTTAGAGATAGAAAACTTCAATGTTTGAACAACTGGGAAACAAAGGCTGGTTTTAAAACGCAGTAGCTCCTATAATGCATATACATCCCTGAGCTCAGAATGAAATGACTGAACTCTTTAATAACACCAGAAAGTGAACTCTATCACAAGAGCTTTTTAAAAAATATTCTAAATGGTAGGATGGGAATTCAGTTTACTTTAGCAGGGCTTTACACTTTTTAGAAGAGAAATAATCCTTCCAGGTTAGCTTCATCATAAGTTTTAATTCCCTTTATGTGGCTGACACTGAGTGTGGATATTTTTGACCAAGCACAGTTATGATCAAAATTAAAAAGAACATGTAAATTGGAAAGACGGTACAATTTTTTAGATATTTTATATTAAACAAATGAACAATCACTTTTAGAGTGATGTGCAAGTATGACTCTAACATACAGCTAGGAGATGAATTCTAGAGCATCTTATCCTGCGTCTCCCATTTAAAGGTTATTTTTAACATCAGATATAAATATTTGCCTGTGCAAACTTATATTTAAGCCCCAGTTTTCATCATTCTTAAACAAAAGACTCAGTTTGTGCCAGTATTTCCATTAGATGCAATTATATCATTAAATATTAATGGTGACTTACTTGGAGGAATTGACCACTTTGATCGGAACACACTACTGGTAATGCACCATCAGCGACCACTCTGACCGAGAAGCTTCCTGGATGCACAGCCACTGACACAGGGAAAAGCTATCAGGAGCTGGCTGGACCCTGTCAGGGCCCCTGGTCCTTACCTACACAGCAGCATCCAATGCCTGTGTGTTTATATTTTGATTTGCTTAATTACCAGTCCTGATTTCAAGACTTTGATCAGATCCTGAACTTTTTTTTCAACACCACACAGCTCGGCACCCCTGTACAGGACTCTGAACAAGCACACAGAAACCCAACCTGACACTAACAACCTTTTTAGAAGAACAGGTGGCTGTCAACCCTCCTGAATTCAGCCATTTCTCTCCCCACAACAGAGAATCTGTTCTGGGCTATCGGCTCTTTTTCTTGCTCGGAAAGACTCACCCTGTCCCTTTGTCTGCAGCCTAGGGAGAAGGACGGCAGCAGCCAGCCCCAGAGTCCCTACCTGCCGCCGTGCTGGGGAGAACCATGCCGGACTCCTTCACCATCCACTTCCTCAAGGTGCTGAAGGAGCTGCTGGCCTTCGTGCTGTTCAGTTACACCGTGCTGGTCGGGGCGCTGCTGCTGGCCGGCTGGACCACCTACTTCTTGGTGCTCAAATGAGAGCTCGTCTTCTGCTCCCGCAGCTGCAGGCTGGGCAGAGGCACCGGGCTTCTCCGCGCTGTGAGGTCCCCTCCTCCTGCCCCAACTCTGCAAGCATTTGGTTTCATTACTGCCTCATCACAATCTTATTTTCTTATGTAAAAAGAATAAAGGTTAAAAAAAAAAAAAATCTATACACGGGCAATTTACTGATGTTTGCATCTCCTGCAGATTCTTTGTGTCTCCTAGACATTTGCCCCTGTTCCCCAAAATATTTAAAAGCCTCCTCAGGGTTTTCTCCTGCGATTGCCACCCTGCCCGGTGAGCACAGCAGCCTCTCACAGTGGAGGGACGGGAAGGATGCAGCACGATTCAAAGATGACTGACATCTCAAGTAAACAAGTCCTGCCTTGTCTAACTCTGCCTCATTAAGGGTGTGAAGGCAGACATACAGAAATTACTTGGTTTGGGTTTTTTTTGTTTTCTTTTCTTCGTAGAAATTCTGGGAAAAGACATTTCAAATCAGCATGTAAGGTTTCCCTATTCCTAGTTTTGAGACAAAGTTCATGGGGTGGGGGCACCAGCACATTACCCACTGGCCTATTATTTGAAGCTCTCAAGTGTGCAAGGCTTTTCAATAAATGCTTTACACGCAGAGTTCGCTGAAAGATGTGTCTGAGACACAGCGCTGCCTCGCTAAAACTAAACCATGCTGCGTGAACTGAGTCTCACAGAGAACAGATGGAAATTCCCAGTATATACAAAAAAGAACTGATTTAATTGATCAAGGCCCTTCATGAGAACCATCCAGGAACCCTTTGCTGGGGATTATCAGTAGCGTCGGACTGGCTAAAAGCAAAGCAGCAGCATCTGTTCTTAAGAAATACAAAGTAAACCCGGGAGGGGGAAAGGCACAGAGCCTGCGGCAGGCGGTCAGTGGGATCCCAGCCAACGCTCCTGGTAGGCCCCAGCTGAGGGCTGCTCCCTGCTGGGCCGGGCCGCCCCGTCGGGTGCGGGGTAACGGGCCAAGCACAGCATGAGCTGAGCGCTCCTAAGGCCAGTGCTGCTTCACAGGCCGCTGACGGCGTGTCCCTAGACCAGCCTTGTTACCTGGGGGGGGGAGCTGGGGCAGCTTCACCTCGCGGCCGGAGGGGACAGACAGACGGACGGCGGCCCACCCAGAGCCGCCTCAGCCTCGCGCCGCTCCCGCCCTCAACCCACCGCCACGTGCCCGCCCTCCGCGCGTGCGCCACGCCGGGAAACCGGCCCCGCCCGCTCCGCCGGGGCGCGCTGACGTCACTTCCTGCGTAGAGCGGGCGGGCCCGAGATGGCGGCGAGCGGCCGGTGGCTGCGGGGCTGCTGCTCCCTCCTCAGGTACCGCGGCGGGGCGGGGGCCCGGGGGCGTTTTTCAGCGGGGGGGCGCCGGCTGGGCTCCCTGCTCGCTCGGTGTGCCCGATACCATCAGGGCGGCGGCGGCCTGTGCCACAGAAGTGGCCGTAACGCCCCGCATCCGCCTCCAGCTGCCGCAGCCCAGCTGGAGTCGCACAGGCAGCAGGAGCTGTGGCACCCCCTGCGGTGGTGCGGAGCATAAGAGTACACAGCATAAAAGAGGGAAAAGTGACCAGTTATTTTCAGAAAGTTGCTGTACAACAAAGAAATTCTCAGGACTGAGTGCTGCTCTGTTTCTGCTGGAGTATTTCAGTGACAGGGCCCAACCCCACAAACACTTAGACAGTGCGCAATGTAAATAAACCTACCTGAAGTGCTAAGTGTCACCAGATTGCAGCAAACTATTACCCATCATTGCTCACCTGCGTGTACCATATACTACTTTTAAGCATGCTTTTTAATTTGATTTTCAATATTATTGAATATTAGCAGTGTGTTGGTACCAGATAACATACATTTCCTCTCTCAAAGGATTAATAATACACTAGTTACTGTGCTTGTCTTCTTGCACTTAAGTAATATAACAGAATTTAAATCAAACTTACTCATTCACTGTTAGGCAGCTGCACCACAGAAGCTGGGTAGAGACTAGGTCACCTAGGACAGCTTCTACATGTTCTTTTCCTTTTTGATACCTATTTCCCATCACATGCTGGTTATTTCTTGTGCTTAACTTAGCTTCTTGCATTTCCAGACAAAGCTTCCCTGTTCTGGCCCACATCAGGAGACGCTGCCTCTCAGGCGGGACCGGACGATGGCACCAAATGGTTGGCGTGGGGCTGGGAGTGGCCTTGTGTGCAGTCCCCATCGCGGAGGTGACTTAACAGGGGTGGGGTACATCCAGCACCCGCTCATTAGAATTTGTCTGACCTTGTAACTAATAGCGGTGCTTTTCCTTACTGTTACATGTTACTAAGAATGAAGTCAGTGGAAAGATCACACAAATGTCTTGTCTTTCAGAAGCAGAACTCGCTTTCTCTCAGCAACGATGCCCTGATTAAAAGAGCAGTTTCCTTGGTAACAGACAGTACTTCTACGCTCCTCTCTCAAACAACATACGCATTGATTGAAGCGTTGACAGAGTACACAAAGGTAAGCTGAGAGATTACACGCTTTGCTGCCAAGTCAATACTGGAGATACTAGAGTATTTCACAGTAATTACACCTGTTCAACCATACTTAAAATAGACTTTGTTCTTTCATGGATTTTAATAAAAGAGGTGTGAGGGTTGAAGGAAACAGTGGGGTAGGCCTCACTGCTCTACTACACCAAACACAGATGTTATTTTTAGCTTTGTGAGACCGTTCCTTTGAGCTTAACTTCAGCTGAAATGACCCATATATTAGAACTGGGGCTAAAGAAACTCGTAACAGTTATTGGATACCTGCATACTGAGTAAGTGGGATACACTACCTTGTATTCTTAGCTGTTTTATGTACCTTCTGTGCCCATTTCTGAGACCACGAACTCAAGTTTCTTTAGAAGAATGGAGGGAGCCGTATTTAAGTCACAAACAAGACACAGTTTTAATTTTATAAATTATTGCCAATTTGAGTAATCGCATTCCAGTTGACTTCCTGATTAGTAGGGCAAGTCTACCGAGAGATGCTGTGCACAGCACTACTGCAGGCAGACAGAAATGCTGTCAGTGCCTCCCAAATTGCAGCGAACTGGAGAACAAAGCAGCTTTGGAAACAATCAGCAGTTTTGCTAATTAATACCAGTTAACACTGAGACAACATCAGAGATGTACAGATTGTCACCTAATTGTGTGAAATGATTCCTTTGCAGGCAGTTTATACGCTGGTGTCTCTCTACAAGCAATATGCCAATCTTCTTGGGAAAATGAACTCAGAAGAGGTGGATGCAGTCTGGCAGGTGGTGATAGGAGCCAGAGTTGATGTAAGCAATTGTCTCCCTTCAGTCAGCATTTTGCCTCTTAAAACTGCTCAGAAAGCTCTCGTCTCGGTTCCTCACCTTTTCACAAAGGCACTGTTTGGAAGAGCATTCACTCTTACATCGACTTAAGGAATACTTTCTTTTACTCCTAGATGACAACAAAACAGCAGGAATACCTAAGGCTGGAATCCAGCTGGATGACAGCGTTACGTCTTTCAGAGATGGCAGCAGAAGCTGCATATCAATCAGGTAAACAAAAATACGGAGAATTTCTTTCCCCAAGTGTTTAGGCAGTATTTATTGCATGAGAATAGTGTTGAGAGAGACACTGAATATCCATTCAGTTTACAACTAGTGCTTGTTTTTTCGAGGTGCTGAGAACTTATATTCTATTATTAGTTACAGTTCTAGCAGAAGTGTTCTGAGAACTAGTCCTGGAAACTTGGCATGCGGTTTAAGACTAATCGTGCAAAAAAAATGTTTGAGGGAAGTGTTTAGTCATTTTTAAACGCGTGTTCATATGTGTGTTTAAGTGCTGTGTTCGTAGAATCATTTAGGTTGGAAAAGACCTTTAAGATCAAGTCCAGCTGTTAACCTTGCACTGCCAAGTCCACCACTAAACCGAGTCCCTCAGTGCCACATCTACACATCTTTTAAATACTTCCAGGGATAATAATTGAACCACTTCCCTAGGAAGCCTGTTCCAGTGCACAAACAGCAGCTTTGGTGAAGAAATTTTTCCTGTTATCCAATCTAAACCTCCCCTGGCACAACTTGAGGCCATTGCCTCTTGTCCTATCGCTTCTTACTTTGGAGAAGAGACCAACACCCTCTCTACAACCTCTGGTTCTGGGAGCTACAGAAATAAGGCTACCTAGGGAGTTCAGCAGGTCTTTTTAACTGTATTTTCTTAAATTTCTTAAAGAGTGAGAATATCTGTCTTTCACTCAAGAAGGATACTAATTTTGGTCTTTTTTCCCTGTATACACACTTTCACAAAAAGTGTAGAGACTTGATAGCTCCGAGATTGAGTTATGGGCTGACTGATGGTAAATTGGCAAAGTATTGGAGTGGAGAAGGGGAGGAAAATGATGAATATACAGGGACACCCTCTGTAAAAAGACACAGCATCTGTAGGAACATGGGAGGAGAAGGGATTCAGAATTCAGCAGTGCCACAGACATTCCCACTGCTGGTAGGTGCCAGGACAAGGACTGAAAGCTGCTGGCACAAGATGACTGGACTGGGCTTAGTTCTCAAACCACCAGCACAAGCTGATCTCTCTGGTCAGACACTGGCTATTCTGGGAAGAATTCAAGGGGCCAACAAAAAGATCTCGAAGTAGGCATATTGTTGCATAAGGTAAATGAACATTAAACACACTTAGCATTAATATAGCCCAAGAACCATCAAACGCTAAGCAAAGCAGGGGATAGAGAGTTGCTTCCTTGCCTGAAGGTTTGCCAAGTGCCCCTCTAACCCAGTCTGTTTAACAACGATTACTTTTCAGGTGCAGACCAAGCCTCGGTGACGGCCCGCAGCCACATTCAGCTGGTGAAATCACAGGTGCAAGAAGTCCGACAGCTGTCCCAGAAAGCAGAGACCAAGTTAGCTGAAGCTCAAACAGAAGAGCTCATAAAAGCTCAAGGAGAGGAATCTTCGTTGCCACAGGGTATTTTAGGAAGTACAGAGGCGGCTGATGACCCTTACCTCCGAGAGGACTGAAAAGAACTTGAGTGTCAGCACAGAACGTGACAGTCAATTGGAAATTGAAGGGTCCCAAACTTTCAAGTGTGGGATAGTGGCAAACTGCTGAAATAAGCCTGTGATTCCATTCTTTCCCCCCCAAACAGGATTGCTTTACAAATCAAGTCAGTTCCAAGTATCCGAAAGGCCTTGATCTTGTTTGT
This sequence comes from Pedionomus torquatus, assembly GCA_013398155.1. Taxonomy (NCBI): domain Eukaryota; kingdom Metazoa; phylum Chordata; class Aves; order Charadriiformes; family Pedionomidae; genus Pedionomus; species Pedionomus torquatus. The sequence continues at coordinate 18,234 of VZRU01016286.1, forward strand.
AAATTACCACGTTTGTAATACTTATGGATTCAATTATTTAAGTGTTGAACTATGCAAAGGTGACACTTGCTATCAAGGATAGCTCATTGTTAACTGTCTCTCTGCTGGGAGGGTCCTACTGCTTGTTTGATACGTTTGTGAGAGCTCTCTTGACTTAGAGTTTAACCTGGTATCAGCCAAAGAAGTGTATTTAAAAGTCATTATTTTTAACCTGTGAAGTAAGTTATGTCTGTAGGAGATACCTTGATTAAACTGTGCAAAAGCATCTGGTTGTGAGCGTGCCCCTTGGGAGAAGAGATTAAGCACCGTTTTCTTTTTTAATTTAAAAATTTGTAACAGAGCAGAGAGGCAGCTGCATTGAATTACTCTTAATTGCAATCAGGGGAAACCCTTGCTATAGAGCTGAAAACTTCCTAAGGAGCTACCCAGGCTCTCCTTAGTGAAGTTCTGCAGCGCAGCACAGCAACCTCTTTCACCTGAGTCACTGCTTGTAATCAATACATCTGCCTTCCCCAGGAAGCAAAGGGAGATTAGATTTTCAAGATACTGTGGTTATAAACAAAGTTGTGGTGACCGCTGCGTACCTCTTCACAAAGCAGTGAACAAACATGAGTTTTACATATCTGAATGCTTTTCAGCACAAGTTTCAGGAAAATAATGCTCTCCTTTTTGCAAGCTTGATGTTTCACTGCAGGCCTCAAAACCACAGGTGCCTTTCCCTGCGTGCTCTTTCTAACTTGACAGCTTCATGTAAAATTTGCAATATTAACTGTACGATCTGCAGGTGAGATTGCTTTGTAGAACAGCATCCACTAGAACTTTAGCAGGGCTGATTTGAGTCAGTTAATCCCTATTCATCAGGGTTTTTTTTAAGAAAGCACATACTAATATGGTTTTTACCACAAATTAGCATCTGATGCACTACATCTGCCTCAAGGTTGCTGTTAAGCAATTGAGCTGGGCTTCATGAGGAATTTTTCCAGCTGTGACATAAGCCTTTCTATCTGCATCTCATTTTGCTTGCCTGTTGAGCAAACCCAATCTCAGCTGCATAGCACAATACATTTATAGATTAAACAGTAATTAACAAACCACCTTTCCTTGCTCCTCACCGGGTGCTGCTGTGTCCAAGAAGGATGACAGAGTCTGGAATTCAAGCTCACAAGAAGATGCCAGCGCCTGCTGTGCCAGTAGTCGGGAGGTCCCAAACACAGCTTTGGGCAGGAGCACTGGGAGAAAAACCCACTATCACAAGAAGATGACGTGCAGCAGTGACACAACCACACCCTCAAGAGCAAAATGTAGCTTCAGGTCAGGCTCTAACCACAACCACTATGAGTTGGTACATGCTGCAGTGTCCTGGTTTGAGACAGAACAGAGCCAGTTCTCCTTTCAGTGATTCTACTTCTCAAAAGTGAAGTCTCTTCTAAGCAATGACACTCTGAAATTGATGACATGGTTTTTCAGACAGCATCTGCTTCTAGCAGGTAACATCTGGTGTTTATAGCCCACGCTGGGCACCAAAGGGAGCATCCATTGTCCGTTTAGCGGCCAGCCCAGCCTCAACCACAACACGCAGTTTAACAACATCTGCCAAACCACTGACCCAAACGCACATCCAGGTTGTGTTCCTGTCAGGATGCTGCGGTAACTCCACTCAGATACTGGTGAGGCAGGGATACGGTTTATGACAGGAGACTGTAAAGCAGCCCATTCCTGCCCCCAGCCCCCTTGTTACCCCACGCTTCTTGTTTCACCAAATGCCCTGTGTCTTTACAAGATTCAGGCTGGACCCACACACATCCAACCTTAAACATGACAGGAACCAACTCGTCAGTTCAGCGGGAGTGAGAAGCACGAGTGGCTCCATATTGCCTCCAAATGGGTCCTCTCACCTTTAAGTGAGAGATGCTAATTAGGGGTCAGCCCATACACCCCAGCCCATAACAGGCGTGGCATCCTGCTCTGCCTTACCTTACTGAGTTTGCATTTGGAGTCATCTAGTGGCTCAGAAAAACGCTGCCACAGCAGGTCACTGGGTACCACGGCACCCACTCTGCCCAGTCTCTTCTCTGGAACAAGCAGCAGGGGGGACCAGAAACTGGGTTTTGCTGCTGCTACTCAGCCTTGTTTACAAACCCAGAGACAGCAATGACAACAACAGCAGGACACTAATTGCTCCGATTTCTGTAATCACACACTTCCTTTCTACCCTCTGCCTCCTTCCAGGCTGCTTCCTGCTCAAACACCAGCACAGCAGCTTCTGATCGAGCAGCGAGGCACCCTGAAGCTGATAAGCTTCATTAAAGTGTCACCCAATCTGAGTTTCATATTTGGTATTTCCTCAAATGAGTGACTCCAGCACTCTCGTAGATCACTTCTCTATCACCGCATCTTGTCTGGACAAGGACAGAAAAAGGCGTCTGCTCACAGCAATGGAAGTGGCAAGTTTCTATTTCCACAAAACCTTTATCCTCTTTAATATCAATGACTCCAGAATGCAAACAGCCAGCACCAGCTCTCAGCCTTCTCTGGCTTTTAGTTCTCTTAGCTTTCAGGAGACCCAAGAATATTCCCGCGAAAACACTTTTCACAACTGTATTTTATTTACACCCAACATTACACCAACACCAAATCCCAAACACCTCCCACACGACATGAAAAGCTACAGCCATGGTATCTACCACCGTGATTAGTCAAGACATACTGCTCCTCTCAAACCCAACCAAAACAGTGTTTGTGCAAAAGCTGCCAGTGGAAGTAAACCTGCAATAAACCTCTCTGAAATCCAAAGGGCTTGAGTCGCCCCTTGGATCGTCCTGCTGCGTTTCAGCAATACATTTTTGAGGAATCTTTTTTTACCCCCCCCCACTGCTCTTCCCTCCTTTTCTCCTGCTGCCCAGTAGGACCTGTGGGATTGCTGCCCAGGGACAGCAGAGTTGCACTGCAGTGGACCCAGCAGCACACGCTGGCCTTTCTTCCACTTTTTCAAGTAATTTCAAGTGCTCTGGCACCTGTCAGTCATCCACAGCTTTCCTCCACGAGACTGAATTTGGGCGGTGGTCAGACACCAGCCTTGGTGTTGCGAAGACTCCCATAGGAGGTGGCACCTCACTCACGTCCCTGTGGCAGTCGTGGCTTCCTCTGGCTCCAGTCCATCTGGCAGGAACCAAGCCGAGGCCTCTGTGCCAGGTCTCACGGAGCTACCAGCCCCATCCACACCCCATGACAATTCAATTGCTTCAGTAACCCACCGATAGAAAAAGACTTACTGCAAAACAGACCCCTATGGCTCAAGTACAGTCCATTAGTAGAGGACAGGTTCCTACCACAACCTGAATTTTAGTTTAAGTACCCCGTTATTTGTCACCAGTCACAATCCCACTGTGCCTATCTGTAGCTCCTTCTCCAACCCCTTCTGTAGTTGTATGTTACTGACACTGCACACCTAATGCTGTCATCCTTTACCAGCGTCCACATGATCCACATCTCGGTTGGGTTTAGTTTGTGCACAATCATCAGCTCTTTGTACAAGCATGGATCGAAAGGATTGAAAGGTCTCTGGATCCCGAAAGTCTTAAAGCCAGCATGGTTCTTTGGGGTCACTGAAATCTTTGCCAGACACATTCCCACAAAGACATCATCTATTGGGAAGAGCTCTGTGTCCTCTGCGGTGCTCTGAAGGCGGCGCACTGTCTCTCTAGACATCACATAACCCCCTCCACCTGCATAGAGAGGATAGAAAGAGGCTTTGTACATGGACTCTGGAATAAAGTATTTGACCTTGGTGTTCCTGATGGGCCGGGCGTTGGTGATCACATCCCCAACAAAGAGATCCTGTTCAGGGTCCAGTTCTTGGAGGAACTCAACGATGTTGTAAGTGTTGACAAAGACATCATCGTCGCCCTTCAGCACAAACCTGGCATGCAGGCAGTCCTCCATGAACCAGCGGAGGAAATGCAGCTCCTTGAGGGTCAAGTTGAAGAAATTGTCCACAAAATTCCACTGCAAGATGTCATTAAACTCCTGGCTCTCATAAGCCAGCAGCTGGTGCAGGGATTGTACCTGGATTTTGGCCTCCGAGCGCCCTAAAAGGAATACCAGCCTGATGCGCTTGCCATCAATGGAGACCTCCTTCCCCCACGTGTTCCTGATTGCAACCCGCCGGTCTATGTTGATCGGGGAAGACTTGATGGCCAGCAAGAGGAACGTCTCTTTGCTACACCTGGAAGGCTTCAGCAGGACCGAAAAGTTCCGGCAGTGCTTGTATGTTAAGAAGACACGGTGAAGCTCCGGGAGGGTAAGAGAAGAATTGGCAAGGGTCAAGTTTGGGAAACACTTGCTGGATTCAGCATTGTCCAGATCCAGAGATTTTGGTTTGTGTCTTGCTCCATCCGCTTTCTGGTCCACTGACGATGCTGCCAACTTCGCCTCTTTCCTCATGTAAAAAAGCCACGCCAACAGCATGATTGAAAGGGCATAAAGTGCAAGGTTTTTAATCCTGGGATACATGGCAACCTCTGGTGCAGAACCCAGGCCCTGTGCAGTCAGAGGAAGACAAGCCGTTGATGAATTCGAGCTACCTCCCGACACTTTCTGCTGTCACTCGCAGCACTCCCACGGCCGCGGTCATGCGGGGATGGAACACACGACCCAGCCCGGGGAGGGGACGGCCCGGGAGGGGTCTCGGCGCCTCCCCTCCCCGTTGTTTCTTGGTGCCCACCAAGCCCAGGTGCCGCCTGGGCAAAGACGGGAACGCCGTGCCGGCCGCTCGCCCCCGGGGCGGGCTCGGGAGCCGGTGGAGATCCGCGCCGCCCCCGCACCGGGGAAGAACCCGCCAGGGCCGGGGGGCGCAGATCCGGGCTCGGAGCCTCCTCGGTGCGAACCCCCC
>VZRU01016286.1:23219-89053 GCA_013398155.1 Pedionomus torquatus
GCACACCCGCTCCTGCAGCAGCCCAGGGGCGACCACCAGCTCCGGGGATTCAGCTGAACCAGGATCCACGCAGCCATCCCCCACGGGTTTTATTTCCGACTCTTTCTTTCACTCACTTCCCTACGGCCGCGTTACTGGGTCTTCCCTGCCGTTGTGGCCACACTCTCCTGGCTCTGGCTACCGGCTGCCCAGGGCCATCGAAGCAGCTGCATCTGGAATTGAACCGTCAGCGGCACCGGCTGGAGTTCCTCACCCTCCTTCGGTTCAGCAGAGCCTTTGTTTTTCCTTTTTCCTGCGGAAAGAAGTAAATCTGTCACTGTCTTGACAGAGTAAATCACCCTAAAGGCTGCAGTGTGCGGGGGGTGGGGAATGCCCACCACGTTCGCACTGACTTCCGTGCCTCAAAGAGAAAATCTATTTGAATAATGACTTTGGGTAAGAAGCCCGAAAAGCATCTTTAAGCAGGCAAATGATGTGGGTGCATTTTTGCTTTTTGCTAAGTTCTGCTATAACTCCTAGGCAGGAGAAAGATACAGAAATAGATCGTTTGAAGAATCCTGGAAAATCAAAAGCGGGGTAAAATGAGACCTACGTGAGACTACTTCTGAAGACATCCTTCAATGTCTGGGCGAATTGCTTGCTCAGGACAAAGCATGCTGCCTTTCCTCTTTCAGTTGTCTGGAAGAGATCCCGCTTCCTCTGAGAGGACTTATTATTTGTGTGCATTTGCTGACTGAGAGACACAGATCAGCCTCAGCTCCCGGCTGTGAGAGTGCCAGTCCCCGGGAGGGCTGGAAGCCACCCCCCCACGCCCCAGAGCATGGCCACCGCTGCAGCTTCACGGTGGCGTGTGGTACCTCAGTCATAACCAAGTGTCAAACGACCACGATTTGGTGACTCATGGAGCATCTGGGGCTGGCAAACGCTGTGCGCAGCGGTGATCAAACAGCCCACCTGCCCCCCACCGGCCGTGTCTGCCACCCCGGCCACCATCAGGGTCTACTTGTGAGTCACGAGTCCCAGCAGAGCACACAGCCACAGGACACTGGGTGTGGAGGCAGCTGATTTTTAGCACTATCTTTTTGAAATAGGCACTCAGTGGCCTTGCTGTGCAGCCAGCCAGCCTCCACAGGCATACGGGGACATCAAACGAAGCACAAGAGTCTAATCGCTCTGGGTTTCCTGCACCAGCAGCGGCTTTCTGTGCACCCAACACCATCTCCAGCCACACAGCCCCCTGCAGAAAGGGTTTGTTCTCGCTCAAGCTGCGGGAAAGACCTCTTTCATGCACACTGACCACAGGCACTGAGCTGGAAAGGAACTAAACTGCGAAACTTCAGTTTGACAGCTGCTCCCTGCTTCAGCAATAGTCTGAGCAAATATTGCAAATACATATCTTCTTCTGGGGAACAATAATTCTTAAATCAAACTTTTTCCTTCTTTTCAGGTAGCTGGGAAGGCCATCAGGCTTCCTCAGGCACAAACACAGCCTGTGTCTGTGGGACTGCAGAGCTCTGAGATGCTCCCCAAAGACAAGGACCTTGCTGTGGGTGACAAGGCACCCCAGAGCTCTTGGGGAAGGAGGTTAATTGCTGTCTTAAATTAGCAACTAAATCTGATGCCTGAGTGGGGACACAAGGCTGCTTTGGTAGCAACTTTGGAGGCCTGCCCCGCTCCATGCTGTCCTCGTCCCATGAGCAGTTTTTCAGCTGCCACCCTTTCCCTCCCCCACTTCCTTCTCTCTTGCGTTACCCCTCCGATGGGCTGGAACTGCTATTTTTGTAGCCAAAACAAGACTGTTGGAAAACCTGCAAGAGGCAGGATGAGGTTTGTCTCCAGCGGTTTAAGCGATGCTGAGCAGACTGTGAGCTCTGCACTGCGGAGGCAGAGGACAGCCGTCATGGGTCCTGGTGGTCTCTTCATGGGTGACAGCAGATGGGGGTCTGTTCCCAGCCCCACCCAGGGCGCTCTGTACATCTCATCTCTAAACCAGTCAGAACAATAATCCCTTCTCCAAAGTGTTTTGAGATGCGAGTTGGAAATGGATGAGGACCTTATTATGCATCCCAGACAGCACTCCCCACAGCTGCCCGCCCCAGCCCATGCCACCGGCCACATTTGGCAGCCAGCACAGTGGGCAGTGCTTCTCACCCACAAATCTGCTTTGCCCTTCTCCCCTGGCACCCAGAGCGGGTAGGTGTGTGCCACTCCTGGGACAGCCGGCAGCCCACCCTCCGTGCTTGTTCAGACACCCATTCAGCCAGGTGTCGGGGCACGTCTGACCCTCCAGCACCCGCAGTCAATGGATGCATTCACAGCCCGCAGCTCAGGACATGAGCAAGCGCCCTGGCAGGGCAGCGGGGACCCGTGGCTGCCTCCCCCCCTCCCCAGCCAGCTCCAGCCTCCGTCACCTTTGGCAAGTGCTGTGGTTTTCCGGCTGGCCTGATTTTCTTTCTCTGCTTTTGGTTTTTTGCTCTTCTCTTTTCTTTTTTTCCTGTCCTGCGGAGAGAGATGTTTCCATAGTCAGGCTGTGCTGAAATTCACTGCCCACATTCCGTCTTGGGACAGCCATCATCATCTGGTTCTGTCACCGGGACTTAAAGGGCAAAGGAAAAGGGAGAAGGGAAGCAGCAGCTCAGTGGTGGGGCTGCTTGGAGAAGAGAATCCAGGAAACAGAAAGTAGAGCCAATGTGTGTTGCCATGCTGAGAGAGGGAGTGCATCAGAGGAAGCACAAGTGTTTGCTTTCATATTTTCAAATGGAAAAATAAACTCATCTGGTTTTGTAGGGCCATTAAAAGTAGCAGTTCTTATTGTTAATACCAACATTAAACAATGATATCAGTATTTTTTGGATAGTACTTAGGCAGGATTATTTCAGCCCCCTTTTGGGGAGATGGATGGGAGGGATTCCTGGCCCAAGCTGCCAGAGCAGGACGTGCTGAATCCCAGCCTGCAGCCCTGCCCTGGGACACGCTCCTTACCTTCTCCTCCAGACTAGGTGGCTGCAGCAGCTGCTCAGTGACCAGGATCCCAAAGTCACACACAGTTGCCACCAGGTCCTCGGTGGCCAGGAGGGGCTCCAGGGTCACTTGCTGGGTGCCCAGGGTTCTCCGAATGGGAGGGTCGCTGCGGAATACACATGGCTTCTCCTTCTTCTTCTTTTTTTGCTTGTCCTTTGGCACAGGAGCCTGCAGGGCACCAGAATGGGGACAAGCCACAAGCCTCAGCAGAGGGCTGCAGTCCCTTTATCAGACAGTAAGCAAACTCAACCCAGCTCCTTGCCAACCACTACATCGTGACTGAGATGTGTGTAAAACTACTGCTGCCTTCCTCCCATAGCAAGGCAGGACTTCTGTGAGAGGCCTGAGATAGAGGGCAGATTCTCCAACACACCAAACTGGCCCAGGAGAAGGGCCTTCATTATTTTTGTAACTCAGATGTTATTAGGATATCATTCTCTCCCACCACCCTACCTTGGCACTGTCCTTCTTCTGCCCTCGTCCTGCCTTCCCCTTCGTGACTGCATTTTCTTCTGGATCAGCATTGACAGGCCACGAGAGCACCTGCACGGAGAGAGGAGCTGCTGGACCCTGGCCCAGGGTCAGAGGCAGCCGCCTCCCAGGAGGAACACAATACCACTGCTGGGCCTCCCAGCAGCTCTTTCCCTTTTCATCCTGCTCTGACACATGCTCACCTTCTCCTCCACAACAGAGACGATGGTTCCAGCTGCCAGGAAGGACTTCAGCCCCACTAAGTCCCTGGCAGTGTGCTCCTTCCTGTAGCTGCAGTCAATGGTATCTGCCCAGGGTTTTCCAGGGGTGACAAACACCTTTGCTGTGCAAGGACACAAAAAAAAAACCTCTGAGGAGAGACCTCTTCTTCCCGAGGACAGGAAGAGCCCCTGGGACATGACCAGTGTCAATTAATTTGTAACTCCTCATTACCAGAGTGGGCCTTGGGCTCCTCTGTAGCTGCAGGCTCCTGCTGCTCTCTTGTTTCTCCTGTGTCCTTAGCAGAGCTGTCCACATCCAGGGTGGCAACTGTGGGACACTGATGGATTATTGTTACCTGAAACAGAGAGGGATCTCTTGGCACGTTGTATTTGCAGGACCAAGGGCCAGAGCTGGTCCAAAATCCTATTCCCCAGATGACCCTTTTCATTGGAAGAAGGAGCACCAGTGCAGGAGGAGGGCTGTAAATGCACTCCCATGTGCAGAGCAGCACTGGGATCCTGCAGAGGGACAGGGAACGTGGACAGCAGGAACTTGTCCTGCCAGATGTGGCCACATGTGAATTCTGTCCCCAGTACTGGTCCAGGTCCATAAAGGAAGTGAAGTCCCCATTGCTGTGACCTGCCACTGGCTATTGCTTTCAGGAGCTCGGTGACACAAACCTCAGTGCTGCTTCCATCCTCAATCTCCTCACCCTTCGCAAACTCATACGCCACACAGTAGCTGTAGGTGATCACTGGAGCCTTGGAGCCAACCTCCAGCTGAACGCTAGGATCAGGGACTCCCTTGATTTCCCCGATACTCACAACCACTCGTGCTTCGTTCCTGATCAGCTCTAGAAGGAAGACAATCTCGCTATGAAGCTGCAGCATAATCCTTCTAGGGTGAGGAAGGTACAGAGCAAGCAGAAGCCTTCAGGATGCCATGTCCCACCGCCTGGCATCCTTTCCTGCCCCGCTGTGTTAGCGCTGTGACAAGCCACTGCCACATGGGGTCACTCCAAAGCCACGCAAACATCTGGCTTCGTTGCTTTGCCTTCCTGGTTAGCATTTTAGACTATAAAGAGCCCATCCAGTGCATAAACTCATTAAGCAGGGGCCATCAAGAGAAGCTTCCCACCCCCAGGTGTCCCCAAGCTACAGGGTCAGCACAGACAGGTTCAAAGGCAAAGGCTCACCTGGCTGCCTCGCCAAACCGTGGAACTGGTGCCTCTCATCGGGTCCTATGCAGATATCATCGAGGATGGAGAGCTTGGGCAGGCTGTCCACAAGGAACCCCCTGTAAGTGGGTATGAGGGCCAGTGGGTTCCCTTGGAGCACCAGGATGCGGAGCTTCTGCAGACTGGACAGTTGGGAAACCAGCCCCATCAGATCCGTGAAGTTGTTAAAGCTCAGGTCAAGGGAGACAAGATTTGGCCTAAGGAGAGAACCCAAAGAAGAAGGTTAGGCAAACAGCATCCATCTGAGGATAGAGAACTAATGCCCTGGGTCAATAAAAGAAACAAAAATTGTGCTTCCCCGGAGGTGGAGGGCTCTGCGCTGGCATTGAACACAGAGCAAAGAGACAACTCTGCTGAAAGGCTGTAATTTCTTAACATGGGCCACCTTGATGGCTTAAGGTCATCTCTTTGCATCTGCCCCACCTCCCTTTTAGGAGTCCACACTCAGCCTGTGGTGTTACCAGAAGGTGGCAGTGAGGTACTTGTCCTGTGAAGGGCTGCACAGCCTGTTGTATCCCAGCCCCAAGTGCTGCAGCTCTGGAGGAGGAGAAGCACACAGGTCCTGCAGATCGGCCAGAGCGTTGCAGCAGAGCTCCAGGACCTGCCTGGGACAGATGGAACAACAAACACCCTTTGCAATGAGCTGTTCTGGCACTCCCTCGAGCTGTTTGCCTTGGATTGCGTTCCCAGATGGGACCTCCTTCCCCATCCTGCCATCACAAGGCTTTGCTCACTCAACTTCAGTGTCCGGGGCAGGTTGGCTGAGTTTATCCTGCTGATCTTGTTGGTGCTGAGGATGAGCTCCTCCAGCTGATGTAACTGCAACAGACCCTCATCAACCTCCTCCACCTGCAAAGAGTTGCATTTAGCCAATGCATCCCTGAGCCACCTCATGGCCAAGGGGACCTGGCCATGTAGTGTTGATCCACATGACACGTGTGTAACACAGATTAGTGCAACATGCCAGGGGGAGTGGGAAGTGGCATCTGGGAAGACCCTGCAATAGGGAAGGTGTCACTTTCCCAGGATTTTTTCCCTCCCAACACAGAGCCATGGTTTCCTGGCCTGGAGATAGATAGCTTTATGGGCACCAGCAGCTGCACTTACTCCCTTGTCAATGATGCGCAGGGACCTGAAGAGTTGGAAGATGTTGGAGCCACGGACGAGCTTGGGTGCCAGCACGGCTGTCTCCTGCAGGTGCTGGTCATGGGGGCTGCAGTCTGGAGGCAGGGCCCAGGGGCTGTGTTGGTCCCGCAGCAACTCCATCAGTGCCTCAGGGGTCTCCTCATCCAGTGGCATGGTCTCCTCCTGCCCGGCTTGGTCTGCTCCCGGCCGGCCTCTGCGGTGGCTCCTGTGTGCATCAAAGCGGGACTTGTTCTGCAGAGAGAGGAGAGGCAGTGACAGCCCTGCAGACCACAGACTCCCCCTCCCAGTGTTCCCTTCTGGCCCCCTACCCAGCTGCCAAGGCCGCAGGGGAAGTCCTGCAGACCCAGGCGCCGCAGGTGCTCCCGAAAAGCAACCGAAACGCTGCATCGGCCATCTGCTGCCATCTCCTCCAGAGCCTGGAATGCAATCCTCTGTCTCAGCGGAACCTGTCCCTGTTGCTAGGAGATGGCAGGGACGCGGGTGCCCAGGGATACAGAGTGAGCCTGGGACGGCACGGAGCTCCACAAACTGGGAATAAACCCCTGATTTTCTGGATCTTCCCCTGGGTTCTGGGGGTTGCTTCCCACCAGGGAAGGAGTGGATGGCCTCGGGCAGCAATTCCAGGGTGCAGCACCAGCCCTGTTCCCTGGCCAAGGACCTGTGACATAGCATTTGCCATTTCACTTATCAACATCCTGAGTGTCACCCAAGTTTTGGGGAGGAAGTGGTCAGGTTCTCAGTTATCTGTAAAAGCACTGACACGGAGGGAGCCGCTGCCACAGTGGCACAAGGTCATTGGAAAAAGTTTACGGCTAAAAATACCAGCTCCTACACCTGGAAAAAGTAGATGAGACCCAGGAAGAAAAGCCACAGCTCTGCCTCAGGTCAGATTCAGGTCTCTACGCTCTGAGGTTTGTTTGCTTTTTCCAGCAATAGGTGTTGAGGCAATGGCTACAAATTCCATTGTAGGGAGCTTACGGAGCAGTCTGTGTCAGCAAAATTTCACGAAATGAATTGCAGATGCTTTGAGGCATCTGGTGGTTACGTGGTGGAAAGCTGAACTTCCAACTCAGGTTGGGTTTTACAGGACAGATGCCGACCTGCTCCCTTATCAGCTCAGCATCCTTGGGAAAGGATGTGCAGAGCATGCACATACGGAGAGACAGCAGCATGCCATGGAATGGAATAACCAGGTAAGCTGCTATCCTCAGCTCAGTAGAAAATGAAGTCGAATCTTCTAAAAAAAAATCTTCGAAAAAGCACCACCAGTGGTCAAACGGAGTTTTGTGGAAAAGCCAAGCTGTAAGAGTGCTGCTTCTCTTATTTGTATCACTGTTACAACTAATTGGTCCCCACTGCCATCAGTGCTGCACATCAGTTCCTTCCTTGTCTGTCCTCTCCAGCTGTACCCAGCCGAGGGGGCTGGAGGGGACTGGGCAGTGCCCAATGCCCAGTGGTCTCTTGAATTCACGCACCGTCCACATGTCTTGCAGCGTGCTGTGGGGCACTGACCACCTGCATCTCTGCTTTTTCAGTGCTTCCAAACAAGCAACCAAACCCCTCCCTCTCCCTGAAAGGAGCCACCTGTACCCATTATTATCTCCATAGGGATGTTCCTGAAGAACATCCTGCACAAACAAATATATCTCTCTCTCTCTCCATTTTACCCCCACATAATAATAAAAACCTCAAATTAAAAAAAAAAAGCACCTGCAAGAACTGTCCTTTTCTGGCTCTTCTCCGGTGCTCTGCTGTGCTGTCTGCTGCCTCACGCCACAGGCCATGGTAACTCATTTTCTTTGCATTATTTAGTACCTGGGAACACGGGTGGTGCACGAGGAAATGCATCCCCGTGGGATGGCTGCATCCCTCTGCTCAGCTGTCCAGGGCTCCCTCGCAGCACGGCAGCAGAACTGCGCTCAGTCTGTGAATCTCCATTATTATGGCTTCAAGCAAACAGCTGGAGCCCGAAGTTACAGGCTGGTGGGACCCCAGTGTAACATGGTACAGGGGAAATGTCTATTTCCATTTCAAGCCTCGAGAGCAATTCAGCCTGGAGAACAGTCCTTGTACCAGTCCCAGGCACTTTGGAGGAGTTCACGTGCATTCCAACCTTCTCATTTTCAGAGACAGATTATTTCACATGGAACCAATTATTTTCACAACAATCTGTTGTTCCTTGAAAGTTTTCTGGCAACTTGACACACATTCAATCTAGAATCTGTGACTACCTTCCAGGAGTATCTTTTATCACAGAGGTGGGAAGCAAGAGGGTGCAGATGTCACTGCATATTCACAAGGGCATGTTCACAGAGGTGTCCTCTACCTTCTTTTCTGTCCCAGACTCTCAGTAGTTCTGCAGGTCCTCTTCTGATCACAGCCTCATTCTTGTGAATCCTAGGCGTAATTTTTCTCTGTTTTGGTGAGCATGAGAATTTTCTGCATTTAGTTACTGGAAACAGAAAACAGCTTCAGGTGAGTTTAGAGGGTAGGGTGACTGAGACGGGGAGGTGGAATCCTGGACATCTTCTGCTGGGTTAGGTGAGGAGGTCACACCCTTGGGTATAGGGTCTTACAGACATCCAGAAAATTATATATATGTTGACCTGGAGGCCTGACCTGCCTTATGCACAAGCCTCTCATGTCTTTTCTGCTCCCTGCATTAGTCCACTCTTATATTGACCCTGCCGGAGAAAGCTGCTGGCTTTGGGCACCAATGATGTCCTGGCCTGCTACAGCCACGCTTTTTTTAAAAAAAAACAAACAGAGTTTATGTTCTAAATCCTACATCTTGGAGAGCCCAAGGATTTAGATGGGGTGGCTAAGCCAAATGTCCTGAACTCCTAGTCAAAGAGATGATAAGGGATACCATCTGTGTCAGTTTGAAACAGCATCTAGATCACAATCAGTGAAGACGCATTTGAACCAACTTTTGATATAATCTTTCAAAAAAGAAAAAACCCAAACTATCACCCACCAANNNATTTCCCATGGAGGAGCCACTGACGCAAATGCCCATGGTACTTAAATGCAGCTTGGCTGTCCGTGTCTACAGCAGTTCAGGCAACAAGCAACTTGAACGCCAATATTCAGCTCGCCTTCGGCCAAGTCAGCTGCTCTCCAAGCCCACCATGAAACACCAAGCAGGTGGGAACAACTTAACTCGTTGTAAGGTTGTGCCGGTTGATGTTCATTGCTGGCTCAGCCACTTGATGTCTATGAGCTTTAGAGATTTAGCACCTCGCGCAAAACCAGGAAGCTTTGAAAAAATTATGCATAGGCTTGAGATTAATCGTTATGTTCTTTCTTTCCCCGCCAACCCCCCCCCTCTTCCTTCAAATGCAGAGTTCAACAGGTTCACAATCTTCCTCTTCTGTTCATTGGTTTCCTTGGGCTCCTTGGCACCAACACCTAACTCAGAAGGAAGAAAAACTACTACAGGACAGAGGCAGAAGCATTTTACTACCCAAATAAATACCTTGGCAAAAGTCATAGAAAACACAGCAAGGGACTTGTTTAAAGACTACGTAAGTGTACTATTTTGCTTTTGCTTGTGTCTATGAATGTGGAGAAATCTCTTGAATTACTATAAAATACTAGAAAGACTATCAGGAAAGATACACTTGGGTTAGAACCTAAAACAGTCTCTGCTCTGTACTCCATACAGGAAGGAAAGCATTTACATTGCATTATTTTAGGGCAAAGTTGGAACACTGTCTAGGGACAGCTGGGGAGAGCTTGGACAGCTTCACCTCATCTGACCACTAGCTCTGACCTTCCAGACTAAATGGCATTGTTTCTTCTCCGTCTCCTGAGTCACATCAGGCTTGAGGCAGGCACCTTTTCTGAATGAAACCGGTCAGATCAACGGCAAGAGGGAGCGAATTGCCTTGCTCTTCGGTCTGATCCTAGTGCTAGAGCAGTCAGGAGCACTTCTGGCAAAAGTCCTGCTCAGTCTTGCCCTTTCCTTCAGAGATGGTAAAATGTGTGCTGAACCCGAGTGTCAATGCTTCAGACAAGCTCTTCAGTTTCTGGGAACACGTTCTCAAGACTACGTTGATAAAAATCGATGTAAACATTTCCCCTGAATCCATTCTTGAAGTCAAAACCATTTCTGCTGAAACAGATGAAAATACGCTCAGGTCAAAGCAAATCTCTTGCAGGAGTAAATTTTGCTCGCATGGCAAATTTTAAAAAAAAAGAAAAAAAAGGTATATAAAAAGAGAGAGATTTAGAAAAGCTGAAAACAAAGCCAAGCAGGCTGTTAAGATAGAAAGTACTGGTACAGATAGTGTGCAATATCTACGCAATAGAAGGAGCAGAGGTGTTAATACAGCTATTGAACAGTAACAAAAACCTCCAAGCACACACAACTGGAAGAGGGTGTGTGTGTGTGTGTGCTCAGTCATTCAAACACGAAGGAACTCCCAGGAAAGATGTAAAAATTAACAATTTCTCTCTCCTCTTCCTCCCCTCCAGAACACATGTAGCTCTCTAACACCCAAAACTGCGCACTGGCTAACTGCTGACTCCCAAGTCCAAGACATGGTGAAGAAAATACCCCAATGCCGTGCTTTTGACTCAGACTGCTGCAGTTTACACATTTTCTACAACATTTTGCAAAACGTGAGAAGTGATATAGAATTAATCTGTGGTAAGAATTCAACTCAGTTTGTCAACGCAAGTATCAGTCAGCTAAAAGTGGCGCTGACAGAACGATCCGCGCTGTCCACATGCAAGGACATGGATCATAGCCAGGTCCAGAGCCTGAAAATGGCAAGGAGGAAGATCTATATCTGGTTGGTTTTGCAGAAGTATGAACAACTTATGCATAATACAACAAAAATATACTCTTCAGCAGACATGTAATGTGCCAGGTTGAAAAAAAGTAACTTCAAGATACCAGACACTTGGCATAAGGTGTAGTAGTTAAGTGATCTGTAGTTAAGTGATCGCTTTGATGCCAGGAACAACACTGATAATGTACTTGCTTTTCTACATACTATAACTACATCACCTAGTTTTTTTAATATTTAAAGGATGAATGTCTTAAATTATTGATCCTATTTATTATAAAATTATGTATACTGCTTTATTTGCAACAGTGTGTGAAAAGGATGGGCAGATGTAACTCAGGGTGATTTAATTAACTGATATAAATAAGCAAAGATGAAAGCATGATTTCAGTAATTTTAATGTTATTTATATTTTTATCTTGCAATTACTTTTTTCAAAAGAGAAGCTGATTGTCAGTAGACTGATTTTCTATTTCTTTATTTGCCAGTTAATACTATTTATGAATTTCTGGAGTATCTATTTTTATATATTTGTTTAAGCAACGATAGAGTTTACGTATATTTATTCAGATTTTTAACTTTTGTGTTTTAATACTGAAAGGGATGAATGATATATTTGCTACTTAGTAGGTCAATGGCTTTACTTGTTTTCTGACATTATATTTGGATAAAACCTGGAATTTAATTAAAATGAGATGAAATAAAAACTAACAATGGTGGATTATGTTTTTACTATGCAATTTTTTCCCCCCAATATTTTTGCACTGAAAACATAGTGTTCATTATTAAACAGCAAATTAACTAGCTGTTCCTGGTCCTTACGTTAAAGATATTAGAAGCATCAACATCACATATTCTCCTTTCCCATCCATTTCTAACCACAGACATGAAGCCACTTTGTTTCTCAAGATTCCACCTGGTTTCTCATATTGACCAGTGGATAAATTTTTTTTCTTATCAGCCCCTGCTTCTGAAGGCTGAATTCTGCATCACAGCTCCAGAGTCAGGTTCGGGTTTACAAGTTTTCACTGTTCACAGCCAGCATCAGCTCTGCTGGAAACAATGCTCGTTAGCTCAGACACAATCATCATGCTGACACAAGGCTGAGCTAATTATCACAGCAAAGACACTCAAATGGTCCTGTCATATACTTGTTTTCCTTTTTTTTTTTAATCAACCCCTCATCCCAAATAAATGGGAAGGTTAATAATAATAACAACAACAGTAATACCATTATCTTAGCCTACATTACCAAAGTTGAAGCCAGTCTAAGCATCAGCATCAGTTCCAAAATAACCATTATCTACAAAAAAAACCAACCAAACAAACAAACAAAAAAAAAATTCAAAAAAATAACATCACTTATCTACATAAAAAAATAATTTGACTTGGAACACCCACTTAAAACACCAGTAAAGGATTGCTCCTGTTTCTGCACCATCCCGTGTTCATTGATGGTGGTCCATATCGGCACAAACACACACCCCTGTGCAGGGGTGCCTTTGCTCAGGAGTATTCCGATCTGTGCTCTGACTGTCCAGGGAATTGCAGCTGGATTGATTCCTGCATCCCAGCAGCACCAGTGCTCCTTCTCTGCAAGGCTGTGAAAGGCCCAAGAGGCACTGCAGCAAGGAGTTATGGCATCAGTTCATCTCCTCCACCCTCCTTCCACATCACCTCAACACAAACACATCAGTGCCCAACTCACCCTTCTGATGCGGTGGTCCTTCAAGATGGTGTCGTTAGTGTCGATGAAGCTATAGCTATTCTTCCTCCTGTTGCTGGAGAACTGGCCCTGTTCTGTCCACACTTCTCCAGGAAGAGGGGTTTCTTGACATCAACTGAGTCACTGCTTGTCCCCAAAAAGCACTAGCTTGGCAGGGTCCAAAAGGAACAGAGGGACCAAGCTCCTTGCTGGAGCCAGGGGAAGAATTCCTCCCAAATGGAACCAACTTCAGACACCACCATGGAGATGTCGCGTAGTGGTGACAGGCAGAATGATATGGACAGATCTGAGACCATGTCCCTGGTTTCTGATGTAGCACACCTCTCTCTGTGTTAGTGCCACACTAGCACACTTTGAATTCAAAGAATTCAGAATAACCCACCTCTCACACCTGTGGGAGTTTGTGCAAACATCTGGGTATTTACTCATGATATCTTCTGCATTAGAAAGGCACCCATCAGTCCTGCAATTCTTGGTGCTAACAACCCCTGTGAGAAGCAAAGACACACTGGTGGCTGGTGCACTCTCAAAATTACTCTGCTTAGTTTCAGGTCTACCAATCTTTCCCAAGTTCAAAAGGTGCAATTGCAACCTCACATCCTTCATTTTCAATAGAGAACAAAGGACAAATGGAAAAGGATCACCGTCTGGGGATGTGCTTATCTCCAAGGCAGAAGAATATCTGCCGACCTTATCCAGTAGGGTCAGCAAACCACTACGAGCAGGAAGACACACGCATCCTGAGGGCTTGGACATCACCATTTCCAATAGTTAACAAAAACCACTTAAACCTTGCTAAACCAGGAGATTACCCAGGGCCACTCCCTGTGGTTTCTCCTCTCATGCACCTCTTTTCTTTCACTTTTCGAATGTGTAAATAGCTAAATGAAAGTGTTTTCCTTGGAAAGGGAAGCAGATTTCCTCAGAAAGTCAATCAAGATCTTCAGATGACTCAGATGGTCTGTCACAACTCACATCATGGGAAGTGCAACCTGAAAAAGAAGAGTTGTTCTTCCTCAGGGGGACATATCACATCTTGAGCCTGAGCTCACCCACGTGGGACGCTCTCTTCAAACAGGGAGACACGCAGGAGATGCCAAACTGTGGCAATCCACTGTCCTTCTCACATGTACATAAAAGGGAACTGTGCTTTGCCACAACCTTTTGGCATGCAACGAAGCAGAGGCTGGCTGACACCAGAACATCAGACCTCAAAGGTCAGGGAGTGATGACCAGCAGCAAAGTGAGGAATCAGAATGAGAGGGTAAGTGCATGCCCAGGTAAACGAGACAGAAAGAGCAACTGCAGATGGTCTGATGCACAGTGACACAAACTGTACCACAAAAGCACTTGTGACATCTGCTTTACACTCATTTCTGCAAGCTCATACAGCAAACAGCCACTGATGTCACCAGAGTTTATTCAGGTTCTGTAGGCAGCCTGTGGATGTGTGGCTGCTCAGGCACCATCCTTTCATCTGTCTCAATACCACTGGTTCCCTGCCAGCCCTGGGTGGATGTACAGGCATCCTGTTTGAAAAGCTCTTCCCACTTGTTAGAGTCACGTCAGATGACTGAGCTTGGACTGCACAGTAGAGGTGTGAGAGCCAACACTGGCCCTAACGCAGAGATGGTCGTGTGGCTTCCTTTGCAAGAGATTCTCAGGACTTCTGCTGCCCATGCCCAGGACAGAGCGCTCAAACACTCAAGCTGAAGGCCAAGAGATTCTCAAAAGATGACTTGACCATTCTCAAGAAAAGGCTCAGACAAGTCACTCCCAAGAGGAGAAGGCTGCCAGCCCCAGACAGACCATCTGCAGATCTGCATCTTTCCTCATGCAGGATTGTCAGGGCTCAGATAAATCCTCCTCACCCCTGTAGGGCTGGAAGTTGGGGGCATACACTTCTCTGCTGCGAGATAATGAGGTGGTCACCAGCAAAGCTTTCTTGACAAGTGGATCCTCATTTATCCTGACTGAAATGGAAGCTATTGGCTTTCAAGACCCATGAGGAATTTACAGTTGAGATGGAGGAGCCACTGGTTGGCTTTGTAAGAAGTGTCAAAAGGGCAGGCAGCAGCAGGACTTCAGAACATGATAAGTCTAACCTTTTGTGGGTTTGTTTCCATTTTGTGATGGAAAGGTGTTGGGGTTTGTGATACATACACCTTGTTCTGAGACAGGAACGCGTTAAACATCTCTTTGGATGACAACAGTGACTATTCTGTGTTTGCATACAGGGAACTTCCTCAACATCCAACTCTTCAATGTCTGTCCACCTCCTAGTGATGAGCACACTCAGAAGGAGAAAGTCCTCAAGGATGAGAAGAGCCACAGAAGAGTGTAAATACAGGTTAAACAAAATAATAATAATAAAAAAATTCTAGTGAGCATGGCTTTCTATTCTTTTACATATAAAGAGAGCCCTGAGCTCTTTGCCCATTGAAATGCCAATTCCCTTCAGCAGTGATTTCATTTGGCATTAATTTCTGTTGAACAAACGTAGGTCCACTTTTGGCACTGTTCAAGGATTAGCAAAACCAGCCACAAATATTAGCCCTTTTAAGAACTATCTTTTGGCATACCAGCCTCACTGAAATCATCACAAAATCAGAGTAAAGAACCTGATGCCCAGCCACAGCTTCCTCCCGAGAAGTTCGATAACATCATTGCTATTGGCATTTCTATGCTTTGTCAAGAATGAAGTGTTGGTTTATAACTGTATAAAAAGAACTTTTCCTCCCAGAAAGGTTTGATAACATCACTGCTGTTAACACTGGCATTTATGTGCTTGGTCAAGAGAGAAGTCAGGCTGCAGCACTGGTTTACTGCTGTTTAAATAGGAGTGAAGAATCACTGCCTTCTACCAAAACCCTTTATGTGAAATTAAGATAAAGATACTAAAAAAATTAAATGCAAACAGCGTAAAAACCACAGTTATACCTTCTCCTGAAACCACAGGTCTGACTCATCAAAAATTCCTATAAGCTGTATTGAGTCAAAGCCATCAATTACAAGGATTAGATTGATCAGCATGAACTCTTGTGCAATGATTTGAAAATAAAATCCCTCTTTTCACTTATCTATTAGCTTTGACTTCAACTGGAGTCTCAGTCACTCAATGCTGCTTCCAACTAGGCAAGAAAATCCAATATACCAATGAGGTAACTGACAACCGAAGCCCAGACAGCTGAAGTGTCCCTGCCAGGGAAAACCAAAAATCAGTCATTCAAAGCAAAGACAAAATACTAATGGTTCCATTTTTCACATGGACTTAAGCAGCTCAGTGCCTGACACTGACATCAGTTCCATGGGAATACTGTGTTATCCAATCTCAGTGCTGCTCTGTGAGGTCCACTGTCCAGGCAGAACATCAGCCACGTGCCCCAAATCCAAGTCTGCAAGAAAATAAGACCATCAGGGCTGAGGGCGATGGTGTGGCCCCTACAGGCTTAAGAGCTTTAACCTTTCTCAGAGAAATACCACAGCTACCTTTGAATTACCAGGTGCAAAAATAAATAGATGTTTGTTTAGTTGTGTCAGAAGAGCTGACTCTCACTGGTATTATCACTTTAGGAACACATGAGAACGTCAATACATTTAGAGAATTACCTTATGCAAAATGTGAATGTTACTGGTTATTTAAGGTGAAGACACATGCACACTCTGGTGAGCCAGGGAACAACCCAGCAAAGAGCAAATACAGCCTGGTGGCCAATGTATGAGAAAAGGAAGTCACTTGTAGACTCAGAGTGAGATGATTCTTTCAGTGAAGAAAGGCCCAAGAGGCCCCGAGTTTCTTAAAAGAAGTTCAAGCTCCAGCAGCTCAAGCGAGGACACAAGCCTTGCGACGGGAAAGCCAAACACCCCCCAAAGGGTTAACTTCAGCATCGCTAACAGCAAAATGAGCCCTTGTTACCTTTCAGGGCCACAAAAAAGATAGTAGGTGCTGGTCCTGGTCTACGAATAATTCCATGTCCCACTTTCCCACATCTAGTTAGAAAATAAGGGCATCGCAACCAGTTTCTTCGAAAAAATAACCTTTATTGTTTTGGTTGTAAATATAAAAAAATGCATTGCACAATTTAACAGACCTACTGAAAAGTGCTACATATCAACAGCACAACAGAAGTTGTGTCATGCAACAGAACAGGAAACCTAGGCAAAGCAAGAGCACAACCTGAAGTCCTCACATCTCCAAGCTTTTCTTTTTTTTTAAAACAAGAATGAACTCCATTCACTTAAAACACATTTAAATACACGGTTAGAAGAAGAAAAAAAGAGCAATTTATTCATTGTGTTGTTAATTAAAAGGCTTGCTCCTAACGTTGATATCTTTTGATTCAAAACTTTATTCACATTGGAAAGGTTCAGATATAAAAGCAGTTCAGACAATGGCTAGAAAGTCATTCTATTATACACCTAGTATGTTTCTTTGTAACTGAATCAAGTTTTACAGCTCAATCTACAATTCCGTACAACCACTTCTGCTCTATTACAGTAAATGAGCATGAAATCCAACCAAGAATGAAACAAAGGGAAATCTGACTCCTTAACTGATGTTGTGGGAACAATATCGGGGCCCTATGAAAGAAAAAAACCCAAACCAAATGATCTTTACTGAAACTTAAGTGTATAAATTGAGGGGGAGTAATAGGAAAACTCCTGTTCTCTCATCTAATAAAAAAACCTCCTAAAAGTCATCAATAGTTGTCCATGGCCCTCGAGACTGGTATGACTGAATCCCTAAAATACCTATACCAGCTATCATCAGCCTTTTGATTTTGGGTGTTTCTCCACCCAATAACAGTAGAAAGCAACCAAAGAAAGAAAGAAAGAGAATGGGTTTTTAGCTATTTGGACCAGTTTATTTTCAACAGTATCTTCTAGTTGGCAACACCAAGGCAAGAATTATTTACTCGAGAAATAAAGTGAAATAGCATTCAAATATTTTGTACTGTAAGAGCATTATCTCACTGAGTGCTTCTGCAGTAAACTTCCTTCTCGTGTTCCCAAACTGCTCATTGGGAGTTTGGGGCTCTAAAAGCAAACAAAACAAAATTTACCTGCCTCTCTCACCTCTACCACACAGGCACAGACACATACTCTCTCAAGGGAGCGTAAGAAACTTCTGAAGATACAAAGGGATGTTATCTTCCAATGCAATCTGACAGCCCCTCCTCAGTCTGTATTCAGAGGTTTAAGCATTTGGGCTTAAATTTAACGGGTTTCTGTTAAACTTCTGGTATGACAGAATGTACGTGTGTGCATACATGCCTGTGCGCATGGGAGGTGAGGACAGTTGAGTCAGCAGTAAAGATGCAATTTTTTCCTTACATGCACACAACTTTTCACAATCTCGGTTTCAAAGGGACACAGTAGTGCCACGCAGATAAAGTCCTCTAAAAACCCAGGGAAGCCCCGCGTTGTCAATTCACTGAATTTTCCACATAGCACTGTATTAAGGGGAAGAATGTATGACTTCAGATAAATCAAACGCATACAGGACGACAAAATCTAAGGCACAGATGGAAACATTCTAGTAAGTCTCCTTTCAAGGAAGCCTTCCCCAAGGGTCTAGAAAAGCATGGAAGAAATGCCAGTTAGGTCAAATGGTATTAATTAAGAATCCTTTGGGTTTGTGCACAAATCAGACTGTCAAGATAAAGCATACACTTGTTCTTACTACTCCTTAATTATTTCAATTCTACTTTGCTCCTGGACTTTTACCATTTATTCCTTGTGCTAACTGGGAGCATCATCTAAACCTAGTAACTACATCAGATAATGTCCAACTTCTCCAGAACTTGTGTTTGGGGTGGGGGCCATCTACAATATACTGATTAATAGAATTCAAGGTCAGGTGGAGCCACTAAACAACCTCAGTTTGACTTTGTGCATACCACAGGCCATCAATATTTGATCTAGCCACTCCCTTATTGAGTGAAATACATTGAATTTGACTGAATATGACATATACTCAATTATATGGAGATCCTTTCAAAGTTTAGCACCAATTCCCCAAAGACAGATGTGCATCATCTGTAATTCTGTGTAGAGTATAGGCACTGTGCGTTTTGTTTGCTGAAGTATACTTTGGTGAGACTGAGGAAATTGAACTGCTTAAACTAGGGAAGAAAGTATCACTGAGCTTTTTTTTATAAAGGAATACAGTTTTTAGATTCCTCAATGGGTAAGACAAACAAACCAAGGAGTCAAAATATAAACCAAAGTGTATAACTATGCAGGAATTAATACATACGTGGTCAACCCCTTTTCATACTGATCCTCAGTGTTTCTGCTATGCAGATGTGAGACACAATACAGCTTTTTCCTTTTGTGTATCCAAATGAAGTGAAATCACACCTCTCAAAAGGTTGACTGATAAAAGAATTCTGATTTGCAATAATAGTGTGACAAAAGCACAATGAATCACTGCTTCAAAGAGCAGCCACACTATTTCTGATAATTTCCACTACGTGGAAAGTATCTTTTAACTCTTCCTTCCCTCCCTCCTACACTCTTGCCTAAGAGTGAGCAATCTTTGATTTTTTATTTTTTTTTCTCTTTACTATGTTAAGATCTGCAATCTTTTAATAGTGCCATGAGCTTGCTTCTTCAATAGAAGTTATTAAAATAAGCACCTTCCCTCAAATTGTAACCAGCTCATGGTGCAACGAGCATGATTTTTTTCCCATCCGCATTTAGATAAAAACTGCTAAAGGGCAAAATTTTTAGCAGTTCAGTCACACTGAGCTGAAAAGTCCCTTTCAGCTTCCAACCCATTCAATGAGATCTGAGATGTTAGGATTTAAACTTAGAAGTCGTCGGACTTCCCTGGGCTTTGAAGCACCCTTGCAGTTACATGTTGCTTGTTGAGACAAAGCTCTAACATCTTTGATACTAGTAATGGTAAAAATCAAGCACAATCACTCCCTGATAAGCAGGAGACCACACTGCAGTTGAGACATTACAGAGTCTGTTCATCTGGAAAGCACAGCAAAAACACATGTCAGTCTGTTCTTGGACAATTTGCCTACTTTCTTTTCTTGAAAACCAGATACGTATTTTTTAACATGCAAACATGCATGTAAATATCTATGCATCTCGGTGAGATAGCCCGGTAAAGAAAACTCAAGGGATGCTCCCTGGCTAATCGCAGTGGTAAATGACTTAACTGGAATCAAGTTCACAATCAATGATAAAAACGGAGGATTTAAAGCACTGATTTAAAAAGGAATTTACACTTACTCAACACTTTTTATCCAGATGCATCCTAAAGAATATCGCTTAATCGATTACAACATCATGTATGAAAGACATAGATACTGCTTTCCCCCCAAAAAATCTACTTACTATTTAATTATTATGACAACCTTTATACACTATTTCAACAAACCATTCCTTAACTGAGGCCTGGACTTTTGTAGGTTCTATTGCAGGGACACAGGTTTTCAGATGTGCCACAAACTTCAAATGACGTATCAGATCTACTGAGAAAAAAAAAAAAAAAACAACAAAACCCCAAAAACAAACAAACAAACAAACAAAAAAAACAAAAAAACAAAAAAACAAAAAAAAAACAAGAAAAAGAGAGAGAGCATTGCCTGCAGTGTTACAGAAAGGCATTTTGGTACTTGGATCATGCCATTTTGTCTTCCCTTTCAGCTCCTCTTCCCCCCCAAGTCATCCCCTTCAGCCCCCAGTTCTTCAACTCACAGTACCTCTACTCAGGGAGAGGGCCCTGGGATTAACCTCTCATGCTTCCTCCTTGCTGCAGTCCTGCTCACAGATAAGCAAACTCTGCAACAAAAGCCATCAGCTGCAAAATCTCAAGACAACGAAGAAAGAAAATTCTCCGTGTGCTTAGTCCTATTTCCCCAGGGCTACTGTTTCTTTTTAAACTTCGGCCCACTAAGTGGAGTAGACTGGGGACAACACTGAGAAAAATCTGCATCTCCCAAAGATTTGGAAAAATTTACATCTGCCATTTCAGCATCTGCAATGCCCAAATGTTTTAGCTGCTCATGTTAGCTCTGTGATAGCCTGCTAATCCCCTCCAGGCAGCTTGCTTTCGAAAATGGAAGAAAACGGCTCAGAGGAGGTACAAAGGAAACCTTAGCCACAGTTCACATAGCTCCCAAGAACCAGAATCTGGTAATGAGAGGAATTTTGAGGATTGCAGGGGCCATTCCAGACTATGAACAATCAGCTGGAATGAACACCCCAGCGCTGTCTCAGGACAGACAACCGCTGCGGTAACGAGACTAAGTTTAATTGCAGCAGAGCACAGTACTTGCTGAGACTGTCACAGAAAAATCTTACGTGGTATTTTGGGTTTTAAACATATTTTCCTATGTTTTATAATTCATTTTGAACATGACTTTCCCGTACAGATCAGATTTAGCCAAGTCCTTTGGGTTTTTCAGACAGAAGGCAAAAAGAACAAGCAAAGAAGACAAAGCAGCAAAGAATTGACTACAAGTCCACATGGTTTGATATAGTTTCTGAGTTAACAAAAAAGTCCATTTCTTAACATTACAAACTCAATTCTTCTCTCTGAAGCGGTACTACATTTACCTACAGATGTGTTTTATATGTGCACATTTTATGAGGAAGGCAGCTGAACTCTACAGAATGCAAGAAAACAGTTCATAGATTAAATGGGTATGAAATTCATGTATCTATCCTAATTGCAGAATCCATGAAATCTAAAACTGCTTTCTTGCACTTACTGCACAGCCTGCTGCTCACTTGCAATGGCTATATCAGGAAAAATAATACAAATCAGCTACTTATTTGCTAGAAAATAAAGCATGTCTTGAAGCTGACCGTATGCAATGATACACTCAATAAAATAAAAATACAAAAAAACACAGCCTGAGATTTTAATTCTAGTATTTTTGCCATGAGTTGACATCATTGACGGATTTTTCTTCTCCTTTGGTTTTTAATATGATCCTGTGTAATGATTTTCACTATTCAAGTAAAACAAACTGAACTGAATACCAGAAAACAAAATAAAAAGCACATTTTGTTTCATGAAATCGTAAGTATATTTCCCCTTTAAGAGAACATTCCTTGGTGTACAAGATTTAAGCTTCAGAGAGCTTAGTACTTGGAGTTGTTTCATAGAAATATGTTTGTTGCATATAGATGCTGCATTGATGGAGATATATTGCTGCCTGCAGGACTCAAACCTGCTAATTTTACCTGAGCTTGGTGTTTTCTCACTTAATGGAGTACAGCACAGCACTGAAGAGGAATCAAAACGTTATGACAACATTGCATCGTACTTCCACATATTCTGAAGGCAGAGCCAGATGCCCTGAACAACATCTTGGGTGATGGAGTGAATTCTTTCTAAAGTGCACCAACTGAAAGGAGACTTGCCAGGCTGCCAGACCGGCAGGTTCTCCACCCCTTGTATAAGCCATTCAATGTCTTTGGTTGTTAGGTTTCGCCAGCTGTTTCATTCATCTTGACAACTGCCTCGGCCGCTTGCTCTGGCAGGCACGATGGATCTGACAGAACTGAGGTGGTTATACTTAGCTGCCGGAGGGTGTTCAGCACCACTATAAAAAAAGTCAGAAAAATATCAAGAAAAGCCATTAGTCTGCAAACAGATCCATGCAGGATAGTGTGCAAGTACTGCAAGGCTACTAGGCGTGACAGAATCATGGAAATGCTTCAGCAAAACACGCACCCCTCCACATACAGTGACAGCTGTCGAGATGTGTAAGAACTATGCCCAGGGAACAAAGAGTGGAGATCTAAGACTTTCTAAAAAAACCCACCTATTTCTTCTACAAAAGACTACCGCTTGGCAATTACAACTGTAAATGTAAATACTTGCTGAATTGCAAAGGATCAAGCAATCACACCTAAAAATTCACGCCGTTGCAAAGCTGAACACAAATCTCAGAAGTCTTCATAATGAGATAAATTATTCTGCCAAACTTACTGCAACTAGAGTGGAGTATCTGGAATCTAAATACTGCCTAAGTCTATTTAAATTGTGCTATCTATATTCAGCAATTTGGGTTTTGCTTCTGTTCATTGTTAAACATGCAACTGAGCGTCTTCACAGTCAAAAGAGGCTCTTATTTTTCCACTGAGATAATAAAAAGGAAGTCATATTCAGCATCACTTGCTTTCTTTGTCACCATCTGACTTTCAAGAAATGGTATTCTACATGGTCTTGCTTCCTATGAGCTGGAATAACTGCTGGATAGAACTTGACTTACTTGGCCTCAGAGCAGGAAGAGAACAGTGCTGATCCAACCAGGCCATTGTAGTTTGATTCAGATCCTTAAAGCTTGTTGTGGAAACCATCCCATTGAAAGACTCAAACAACGGCTTAATAATACTGCTGAACTGCAAATCATCAAATGTTAAGGGAGACAACAAAGGAGGAGTTCAAAACATGCAATGGAAAAGGATACTACTGCTCAGCCTGCAGAGAAAACAACGGACTTCAACTACTAAAGAAATTGCAACATTTCAAAAAAATGTTGTTTTACATCCATAACACCAAGACAAAGGAAAAAACAGAACCTCAGTTCCTAGTGATGCTCATTATTTTTTGCAAAATTCCTGTACAACTCACCTGATCTCCTACAAACCAACAGCATGCTGTGGCGCTGTCACAAACACGACTACCTGAAACTTCTACATACCTGTAATTTGTTCAATTTCTTCGTTGCCACCTTTGTCATGTAATGACAATGTTTTCATAGCAAAAGGATATAGAAGCTTTAGTGTAACCACAGTACCTACAGATGTATCCAGGGTGGGGCACCTGGCAAAAAAGAGTCCTTCACTGGCCAACAGTGCCATATTCAGCTAGTTTCTCAGGCAGACTTTTCAGCAAACACTCAAGTTTTCTGCTACTGCAGCTAAACAAAGACCTCCAAAGTACATAAGCATATTTTCAGACATGATCAATGGTGTGGCAACGATTTACTTTCTAGAAGTGTCTCACTTCCAAATTCTGGAGCTACTTAACATCTTGGCAGAGCATTAAATAAACACACTACCCAATCAGAAAACACACTTTACATTGAAGAAGTTCTGCCCCATGTGGCAAGGATTCATATCCACATACAGATGTGAAAGCCGAGGACATATGGTTATTTAAATAATTTGGTTTAAAGTCACAGCATAAGAATCCAGGTTTGGGCTCCAGTTGTATTAGCACCAAACCTCAATTTCAGCAGGTTTATATAAAAAGGATACAATCCAAAACTTCCAGTTTTGCAGGGTCCTGCTTCTCACATACTCATCAAACATCCTCTTCATGAGGTCAAATCTTTGCCGCGTCACAGGAACCCCAGTAGCAGGGAGCTGCTGTTGACAAGAACTGAAAAGATGTTGTTCTGAGGTCAGAATTCCCATCAGAAAGGACACACTTCCAGACTAAATTATAGCAACAGAAAAGTGTGTATCCCCAGTATCCCTGACCAAGGTGGCTTCCCAGCGCGTGATCTCCCAAAATGTATTTGTTATAACCAGGCATATATACTGTTTTCCCATCAATTTTGTCTCTGTTCACACAGCAAAGCAACTTCCCAAGCTGCTACACACTTCTTACTACAAGCAACGAAACTGAAAACAAAGCGTAATGTAGAACAAAATAGGTTTCGGCATCCAATTACAAAAAAGCACATTAGGAGTCACGGAAAAAATTACAGGTACTCCTGAGCAATGTTACAGAAGAAAATGTTACTGAGATTCTTAAGAAACAGAGCAATTTAAAATAAAACCAATTAGATGCCATCATACTTTTAAAGGAAAATAAAAAGATGTTGATTTGCTGATAAGTCTAACAACACCTAAGCCGAACGCTTCTGTAAATGGAAGAAAAACAGCTGGGGTTCTCCACATGCTTTGCAACAGTACGTGGCTATCGTAAACCCACAGAGGAAACTGAGGCACCAGGAAGATGAAGTGACTTCTCAGAATCACATTCAGCCAATGGCAAACTCCTTCATTCCAAGTCCTGTATCTTATGTACTCAACCACATTTTCCTATAAAAACTGCCTGCATTTGGAAAGGAAACTGCAGCAAAGCCATCATCAAGAGTAAGCGCGTTTGAGCACCCGGTGAGCACAGCTTTAAGGAGAACATTGTCACTGGCTTTTTCTCAGAATTATTCTCACTGATCTGATGCATCTTTTCTGATGTTGCCACTGTTGTGCATTCATGCTCGGAGCTGGCTGAAAACCCAGTTTCCTACCAATGCCCATCCCACAGCAGTTCTGCTTTCCTTTGGGAAGTTGGTAGCAACTCTAGTTCTGTTCAATACCCGTGTGTTGTTTGGCATGACACCCGAGGCAAATATCCCTTCCCATTAGCCAAACCAACATTCATGCTGCTCTGCTTAATTACAGAAATTTCCCCAAATCTCACATGATGGCAGCATTTAGCTCCTCGATTTCTTCCCGAAGGCGCCTGGTTTCCTCTTGCATCTGTGCTCTTTCCTGCTGTAGTTTAGCGATATATTCTACTGTTTTCTGGAGCGTGATTGCATGGCTTATCTAGACCAAAGACAAAGATAGAGCTCACTTTCTGGAACAAAGCTAGACAGACGAAGACTTTGTCCCTAACCTGCTCTAACACCCAGAAAAGCATTTCAGCACCTTTTCTTTCGTTTCCTTCACGGTGTGCAAAAGCCCACAGACAGGCAGAGCGTATTCTCCAACTCCTGTTTGCACACTAGTACAGAGAAATGCGGTTGCAATGGTTGTTTTTTTCCACAAATTATATTTTTGCTAACTGGTTAAAAGAATTATTTTAATAATTTAAAATGTTTTATTTCATTACCTACCCTCTTGAAAACATTTACAATTCTTACTTCAGTACTGACAGATTCATAGTGCTGTTAGAAGTGTTGTTTGAAGTTGACAATATACATTACTTAATTTGGGAAACCCGAAGTTATTAAATAGAAGTTAACACCGTCTAGCTACCACCAAAGGAGACAGAAACAGTGTCACAGATTTTTTTAAAATTCTCTTTGGTTCTGAGGAATAAATTAAAAATCTGGTATTTTGCTAAAGCCGAGTTTTCAAAACTGATTACCTTTCAAATAGGCTGTTCAAATCAGGAAGTGAAATTCTGACAACTTACGGCCTATATGTATAAAACTATAAAAATTATGTAACCAAATCAACATGCTGCACAATAAGCTTTCATATTTTCCACATTTCAAAAGGTACTTAAAGGATATATAGAATTTTGTTGTACAGACAAGTCTGTGTTTCAATTATTTTGTTTTCAATTCAGTTAACTGCGTTAACCAGTACAGCCAGAATACACTCCTAATTTGGACAAAGCTATTTGACAATGAGAAGTCACAGAATGGTCTATCTTATGCTGCAAACAAGACAAAAATCTTCAGTATTGGGCTTCCAAGAGCAAGGATTGCTCTTGGAAGAAGTTTTCCTTTTTTTCCTTTTGGTTTAAAGCTGCAGCACCTCATCAGCCAAGATTTCTTCAACTTTTGAAGCCGCATCAGAAGAGCAATGTCTAAGACAAATCACTTTCACACACTGTTTTGACTCCAAGCCACGATTTATCACCCTTCCCCTTTTCATGTCCCTCAGTTCAGTATCTTCACTGACTGACTGGCATTTCCAATCAACAGTGAAGAGATTAAATTTATTAACAAGTCTTTTTTAGAATGGTTCTTTCTTATATTCCACATTAAACTGTTAGTGCTGCCGAGGTACTTACCAAGTTGGAGTTAGCTGAAACCAAGCTGATCAGAGTACTGAAACTGATCTTGATGTTAGATCTTCGTTTTTGTTCTGAAATACGCTTCATTCTTTGATTCTGTGTAAATAAAATTAGCTCAGTCTATGCAGTTCTCCTTTACCGTTCTACTGCTACAACTATTTCAGCTATTCAAATTTACAGTGTAATTTCTGTTGAATTATGACATTCACAGTCTTCCTGGTCAAAGCCGTAGGACTATAAATTTGCAAACAATGATTTAAGTTATTAATAAGAAGCATCCAGCATATTAAATTTAATTCCAGACTTTGTAAGTTTTCTTCCTAAAGTAAAAATTTTGATTTAGAACTGTTACACAATTTCCTTTTTTGAAACCAAACTCCAATTTTTGAAGCATGTAATTACTTCGGATCTTGTTGAAACCTTTAAGTTTAAAACAGTCCATGTCATTTATCCCTAATATATACATAACATAGTGTCTACTGACATAAGAAGCAGTCTGACAAAAACAGAAAAGAATCCACAACTCTGGTTAACCCTGAGGAAAAAGGTTTTATCAGGAATTAGCATTTTGGTTCTATGATTCTAATTCGTAGCATTAAAAAAAGTTAGAAGTTGTTTCCACCAAAATAAGGAAGTTTGCACTTGGAATTTTTCTTGGAAGAAAATAAGGAGTTTGCACTCCAGAGCTAGGCTTTCTGGCAGGAGCTCACCATCACCCCATTTTATAATGGAGGAAAACAATGTAATAAAGCAGTGAAGTGGCTGCACAGGAAATGCAAGTTCATGAGCAGAACTGAGATTTCCAGTGCCCTCTATGCTTTGACAAACAAAAAAATGTTACCCAGCAATACGGAATTGTTTAGTCTAACTGAAAATGCAGAGGAGCAAAACAATGTACATCTTGAGACTGGCAAAAATCACTGTTTCCCTCTTGTCTTACAAGGGAATTACTAACAGTACACATCCAAAGTAATTCCTGTCAAAGCAGGTGAGTTTAAATTGCCTTAAAGTTTATCTCATGTCAATGCCCTTCCTTTTAAGAACACTCCTCCACCTAGTGGCCGCTTTCCTGCCGTCGGCCAGTCCTAATAATGCGTTCCTTTGGTAACTTACTCTCTAGCAGCAAGCACAGACTGCAAATACTGATTGTGAGCATTTATGCCACGCAAAGACCTGCAAACTGTAATGAGCAACTTGCAGCATGCTCAGCAAGTGGCAGTTCTGTTTCTCCTCTACGACAGAGCTGGCATTGAGTGTGATCACAGCCTGCAAGTGGTTAAACTTACCTTTCTGCCCTGGGAGTAACCAAGCTGACACCAACTCACAGGGTATAGAAAGACAGAGAAGCCAAAATGAGGTTGGCACTTGCAAAATAGTTAAATTATACTCCCTTTCACAACAGAGTGAGTGACAGAGTTAGATTTTCCTACATTGGCTGTTTTTTGTGGAGAAGCTCCTCATACCATCACAGACAGTGTCTGACATGGTCAGCTTGTGTGCAAGGTACAGCCAGCTTTCAGATGCTACCTCTAGACCGCCGAGTTCTTACCCCAATAATTCTCGAAGTGCTTTACAGCCGTAACTTGTAGAGTCTGTGGAGCTGCTTCTCTGTGGAGCAGCATAGCATCACTGGAGACAAGTAAGTAACTCAGCAGGTCAAGAACTCCCCCTCCAGCGATGGCCAGAGCCCTGCAGACCTGAAGATCCCCAACAGAACAATGGCAAAAAGCCACGGTTTAGAAAACTAAGCCTGAAACCTTTGACCAAATAAACTGAGACCTGTCATCACACTCCTGTGAGCCACAGCAGGAACTGCTGTCACGACCTTAAGGACCTGCAGAGGTACAGTTAAACCTGGCCCTTCTGGTGACACAACCCTGAGGAGCAGAGCAGATTATTAAAGTCTGACTTTTTAAATTCAACAGAGCAGCAGAGATGCAGTGCAAGCTAAGCCTAAAGCACAAATACTCCACCGTTCCTGAAGCATAACTTACTCCTCTAGTTAATGCTCAGACATCAGGGCAGAAAAGTAGCTACAAAAGGTGAAGAAGAAAAACACTTCACAGGAAAGCACACACACCTTCAATGTAGCCATATTTGAGTCAGTGGCAGATTTTCCTGAGCAGCTGTTCTGGGGAGACTGCGGACTGGGGCTCTGCTCAGAGGTGCAGGGGGAAGCTTGGCCTGAATTCTGACAGTCTCGGCCTTCATAAAGGAAGAAAGACAAGTCACATTAACAAACAACTTTCTGTAGCAAATGCAACCGCAGAGAAGTTTCTATTCAGAACTGAAGTACAGTCGGCAACCAAATTATATTTATTGATGCAGCAACCACATTAGAAAATGTCAAGACTGCTGAGAAAGCTTCGTATTTCACCACACAAGGCTAACACAACCCGATTAGTGATATGTAATAGTCTTTTCACACACACACACACATTTCAGCAAAGGTATATTAATTGCAGAGGCTGCAATTCCATCGTCTTACTAGACTCCCCCATCTGAAGCTCTAATGGCCTGGGGCACGATGGTAGCACTCACAGACCATTTACCAGCAAAACCAGTGTATGTCTTCTAAAACCCGCCCAGATACCACTCCATCAACACGCATGCAAAAGGAGTCTTTGCACTTACCTACTGTTAACAAGGACTGTGTCTCAGATACTCCAATCAAAATTATAATTATGATGCTGAACAACAAAGCTAGCCAGCACTTTCTACACAGATGCCTTTCAAACAGGTTTAATTTCTTGGTGACTATGACAGTACATCCTTTTAGAAAGTAGCCACTTACACAAAAATCACAGTTTGTGGGAACGCTGCACAGTAGTTTAAGACAAAATTAAAAACAACGGGACGCAACCGAAGCTGCAGGGTAGAAGGCCTGAAAAGCTTTTCCTTCAACATGTTACTCCCTGCCTAACCAAGGCAAATACACTTACATGTGTAGGGGAGAGAGGATGCTTTCAGCTTTCTAACTTACTAGGTGTAGGTGAGGGAACTTGTGAACTGCTACAGTGGGAAGGGGTTTGCTCTCCTTTCACCAACACATCCTGGACTACACTAGGAGAGAAGAGATGTGAGACTGTGGACTGGGTTTGTTGACTACTTGGTGCTCGCTGTGCTGGACCAACCAGAATGTTACTATGGAACTCCGTCACCCCGGGAGCCTGGGAACAGCATAGAAACAGCACAGAGAAAAACAGAGGAAGAAAAAGAGAGCAGGAAGTGGAGGGGTGGGGGCAGAGGGAGAGAAGGGATGAGACAAAGGAGAAAGGGGGGGAGAGAGAGAGAAAGAAAGAGAGAGATTTGTTACCTTGCCTTTCACTAAACGTAGTGAACAAATTATTAACATGATTAACAATCTGACGACATGAAACAAGGGCTAATATATAAAGAACTGGCAGGCACTGAAGTCAGGCTTCTGGCAGGAGACCAGTATCCTTTCATAACTTAAAGCATTACATCAGATCTACAGCATAATATACTAAAATCTATTTCCATCTTCCTGCATACAATATATTGAGAAACCCACTCGTATATTTCAAGGCACGCTTTCCCATACATAAATGGAAAGGTGAGCATCCTGGGTGCCTTCTAGCTTCTGCAAAATTAAGAAAAAGCACAAACCATCCCCATTCATAGTACTGTGTACACATGCCTCTTTGTAATCTTACGGTTGTGTGAGACTGTGAAGACTAGGTAGTGCTTCCAGGCCCATAAAGTAGCTAAATTAAAAATAAGCAAACAATGCTGAATGCACAAATGCATATGCTGGGTAACAGGTGAGACTTAGTGGACCGGTTACCCTCCTGAGCACATTATAGCTCTAATTACTTGCAAATAACAGGCCTAGAAAACAAATATATATTTTTTTTTCTTCTCCTTACTCTGACAATTCCAGCTGGTGCAATTGCAACATTAGACTGAGACGTGGCTGGCGTCAAAATCCCCTCTCTTTTTAAAGGTGCTGAAGTTACAATCACAGCTCTGGACTGTCCCTGAAAGGCAGCTGAAGAACACAATTAAGTTAGAATAGTTAGAGAAAAAAAAAAAAAGCTGGAGTTTATTTTGTATGAAATAACTTGTCATTGAACAGAGGAACAGATTAATGGGCACCTATTTGGTAATATTTCATTGTAATACAAAGTGCCACCAGTTTTCTGATAATCTCAATCCCATGAATCCAGTACGAAGGACTCTAACACACCAGTTATTTCTCAGGCCTTTAGCATCACTGTCACTGTTTCAAGGTGAATTTACAGAGGTACTTAGCAAATCAGGGTGTTGCAATATGTCTTCGCTCTGTCAGAGCTGGGTTTGACAGGAGAATCATCTTCACCTCTCACATTCATACTTCTTTGATCTCAGGCTTGCTCTGCTGATCCAGAAAGGGTCAATGACAGAAACTAACTACAGGATGCCTATTTAATATGTCATGCATCCTTGTATAGGCACAAAACTCTCTTCCTCACCCCTCCACCAGCTTCTTTCACTATCTGATTTTACAGCTGCTTTACATGACACACAAGCACAAGACAACCACGTATGACTGGGAATCAGCACCAACATTAAAGAAAATAGCCTAAAGAATCATGAGTTCTGCAGCGCTAGAGAGCTAGAGGGAATGGTGAATAGCAGCAATTATCTCCACAGAGAAAGTTACAAAAAAATCCCCCAAAAAATGTCTGTACAGAAGGCTTGCCCCATGACAGGAATCAAGATCCTTGCTTTGAGGATTTTATCAACACTATGGTAGGAGTTTAATGTAAGTCTATAAGGTCCCTACTTAACCAATGCAGAGGTACAATTATTGACATGGCACTAACACTGACAGTGCTCCTGCCTAGACTTTAGAGAGAACATGACTAACCATCGTATATTTAACTAAGGGAAGAATCACACAAAGACACAACTTCTGTATGCTTTTTGAGAAAACTCAATCAATCTTACTCAGTTTCATACTAGCCTGTGGCTTCAGCTCTCCTTTGTACTAGTAAAGTCATGATGTAGGAAAGTCACAATTCCTTGGTCACATGCAACCTACCCCCCGCAGTTTTTTAGCATCAGGACATTGAAGGACACATACAGCAGAACAGGGAGACAGTGGAGGATACCTAATATCCTCTGTGACTAACAACTGCATTTTGAATAAACTAAAGTTTTGGTATAGCCTTTATTAGAAAGGCCTATCAACTGCACAAACCTTGTGCCAGCTCTTGCACAGGTGTATCTGGCAGAGGGCACTGTCACTCCGACACAGAGAGTTCATTGTTTGTCTGAGCATTCCCACTGTATGAAGCTGGAAACACAGCCCTTCCACTCTTCAGTCATGGTCAGCAGGACTTAAGACATCTCTATCGAGCTAAAGAGCCTACTCCTAGCACTGCACTAATGCTGGTACACAAACTTGTTATTTCTGGCTTTCACGTGTGTGTAACTATAACAATCAGCACATATTTAGGTGCCCCTTTATGTTTTCCACGTTTCTATCCTACACATGGATCTTTTGCAGACTTTCCTCTCAAAATCAGACACTCGTTATGAAGTGGTAGTAACAGAGTTCTTTCCCATGTGAGGTCTTGCACCTGATGAGACAATACGTGTGGATTTTTGAGTCCTTGTATCACAAGACAGTAAATGTTAATGCATCCCTTTCTAACACAGGTTATAAAGCAATTTGCTTTATAGTCATGAGATGACTTGTTTGTCCTGAACATAAATGACAGGCATAAAATGCCTCAGTTACAAGCACTGATGTTTATTTTATTACCAAAAATAAATCTTGAGTCTTTACATAAAATCTTGGATTTGACCTCTGAGCTTGGTGTCCCAGCAATTTAAGAGCAGTGTGATCTGTGAACACATGCCACTACCAGGAATCAAAAACAGCAACAATTTTAAATCTAGATGAGAAATACAGACATTTGCTTGTGATGGTCTAGGAAGTAACTAACGAAGCATTGGGAAAGTGATATATGGGTGAGGAACAACCCAGGAAGCACAAAGAAAGCTAGGAGCAAAGGCTTTCTGAAAATGAGAGTTGCCAACAATGCCTTACTAGGTGAGAAATGCATGTCTGGACTGCTGAGGGCACATGAACTCTTGCTTTATAAAGTACCATAGGCAGAAATACTGCCATTAACACTCTAGTGCTATTAATCATGGACCAACTTGTTCCCAGTGACATGCTAGAATTAGATCCTTGGGTCTGTTCTATTCCTGAACAGAGCTTTTTTTTTTTTTTTTTGGTGGGTAACCACAATGCTAGGTCCTGACAGACACACCTACACCTTTGTAAAGCCTGTTTAACAATACTCCTCCAGGCAGGGTTTTTCTTGGATTCTTGTTGCACATTTCAAGTGGCTGAAATCACCTGGCTCCCAGCCAGCACAAGTCTAAAACCAGCAAGCAATAATTCCAAGAAAAAGCACCTGGCCTGCCCTAGCCTTGAGCTTTCCCACAAGAACCACCACAAGCAAAACTCTCTCTGCTCACACTTGCTATTCTTAGCCTTGTGCAGTGCCAATAGCTCCAAATCATACCAACAGGGAGGTCCCTGCATCGTCAGAAAGGTGCTCACACTCTGAACTGAAAACCACGTGCTCCTGACAGCATCTCAAGAGTCTGTAGATTGCTTGAGGCAGATCTCCAGCTCCCCCTGCCTGTTTGTAGTACTACTCCACTGGAAGGGCTGCTTCTCACCACTCTGGTCCTGCCAGTGAGCACTGATGGTTGAGGAGAGTTCACACTCCCATGCTTCCATCTGGACCAATGCTGTGGTCCACTTCAACAGCTGCTCCCTAGCTAACACTGTACTCAAAGAGCTTCAGTCACACCTAAGAAGAATGTAAGAACACATCCAAAATATTACCAACTTTGGTATTACAAAGTGTGATGATGCATGGGCAGGCAGAGTGACTTGTTCAGGGTGACCGGATGAGTCAATGACAGGGACAAATCTGCCAATCTCCATCCACACCATCTCCCTACCATCTCCTATTCTACTGGGGCTGAATGCTCTGAAGAGCAGAGTGAATCAGAACAGCATTAAGCGCCAAACACAAGGTTTCTATGGGGCAGGAGCAGAGCTCTACTCATCTCATGTGCTGATGCATCGATACAGCCCAGCACAAATTTTACAAGGAGGTATTCCCTTTCACAGATCAGGTTTTTGCACTCACAACCAAACTGCTTGTAATACTCGCTGCAGGCCAGAGCATCCCATTGATCAATGTAGCCACACACCAGCAGCTTCAAGGTTTCCTTGGATACCCTCAGGAAGCTCTATTTTTACTTACTATGTAAACCAAGAAAAGCAAGAAGGTGCCTCCCTCCTGCTATTCCCATTCAGAAAAGAAAAACATCACCCCTCCAGTGCTTCTCACCTGGGGTGATGAAGGCATTCTTTAACAATAAGGACACTGTTTCAGGCTTCGAAGCAGGCACTGGTTTTTTTGACTGTTTGGGCCTTGTCCCAGCACTGGCCAGAGGAACAGCTTTGGGGAGTGCAAATGTCAGTTGGGACTGCATCTGGGGCCGGGGCTGCCCCTGCACGACAGTAGTCTGGAAAGTCAGGTTACAAGGCACTCCTGCACCTGGCTGCTGCGTTGCCAGGACAAGGTTCTGGCTCTGGCTGAAGGTGGTTGCAGGGGCGTTGTGGGTCAATGTAGCAGAAGCTGTGTGGGTGATAACTGTAGATTCACAGAGGCCAAACTTCTGGGTTTCTGGTGCAGCAAATGAAGCTGGTGGAGAGCTTAAGTTAGAATTCAGAGGCACTGCAGGCAACGGGGACTGGTGCTGTGGCGTCACAGGTTGAAGCAGTGGCAAAGGCGTCTGAAACACTGGCATAAAGGTTTGTGGCCCGCTGAGGGACGCGTCGGGAGTGAAGTCCGGTGGCTGGATAAAAGATCCCTCGCTTCTAATGCTGGAACACTGGTCAGTGCCAACATCAGGAATGACAGGAGCAGGTGCTGAGGAAGCTATCAGTCCATCACTGATGTTCCCTGCTGGAAGTGTGTTGGGCAATGAACCCGACGGCAGGACAGGAGACTGACAGAAAAGAAAAATATTACAGATTCAGGCATGACCCCCGAAACTCTTGTCTGAACACCTTCTGAAAAGGACATGGCTCACACGAGTGAGAGTCTTCGCAGCACACATATATCTGAAATGAGGCTGTTTTAAACACTGAGAACCTCTCTTACCTGGGAAGAATGGCTGCTGCTATCTGTCGTAGCTGAGCTGACTGCAGACACAGAAGGGAAGTAACTACTGGAACGACTGGGTGCGAACAAATCTGAAATATGAAAAGTCACCTACTTATTTTCTACTTTTCATACTCAAAGTACAGCATTTCTAGATACTAAAATTCATATGAATATAAATATTATTTAGCAAACAATGAAATCACAAGATTTTTGCATCATACAATTGCTGCTGACCGAGCAATGAATTGTCTTCCAGAGGAACTGATCTCTTCAGGGGAGACTCCTCTAATTATCATGCAAGCCAGGCAGAATACAAAAATCTGCCTGCTATTTAAGGTACACCTACACACAGGTAGCCAAGAGCTGATTCTCAATGTAGTACCACAAAATTCAGTTGTTATCTGATGCAGACTGCACACAGACCCAGCAAACAGATGTGACTTTTGACTTCCACAAAGATCCATAACCATCAAAGTTGTCAGTAGTAGCTTAACATCATATGTAATTCTTAAAATACCAGAAAATGCTCCAAGGCAAAGCATTGAATCACTTAATCACTAAGAAGTGCTAAATGGGAAAACCTTACTGATTAGAGCTGGGACTTTTTAGCCTGGAGGAGAGAAGGCTGAGGGGAGACCTTTTTCGTGCTTACAAGTATGTAAAGGGTGGGTTGAAGGAGGATGGAACCAGACTCTTCTCAGTGGTTCCCAGTGACAAGATGAGGGGCAATGGGCACAAGCTGCAACAGAGGAAGTTCTATTCAAATACGAGAAAAAAACTATATGGTTAGGGTAACAGAGCACTGGAACGGGTTGCCCAGGGAGGTTGCCTGGAGATTTTCAAGACCAGCCTGGATGCAGCTCTGAGTATGTGCTCTGGACAATCCTGCTTTAGCAGGGGAGTCGGACTAGATGATCTCTAGAGGTCCCTTCCCACTGACAATTCTGTGATTCTGCTGAGTTCACCTGTCCACATCTGATGTTCTATCTTCAATTACTTGATGATTTACAGTCTAAATGCTATTGTTTTAAAGGCAAATTAATAACCAGGATCAAACCTTGAAATAAATAATCCTAAAGTGACTCTCAGATCCAAGTAAGAAAAGGATAGAGGTCACAGCAGCAAGGGAGTCTACCCAAATATCCATCAGCTTCAAATAATGAACAATGAAAACATGTATCAAGTGCTCTTCACCTTTCACTCAAATCTCTTGCCTTCTAAAGAGAGTAGATATCTGCAATGTCTACTCTTCTGTTAAAAACTAGTTAATAAACCACTACAATTTTGAAGAACTTACTGACTATATATAGGATTCTTACCCTGAAAAGGCTCAAAAGTATCCATAAAATCAAAATTTGGCTGGAGAGGAATAAGCCCGGGTTGAATCATGTCAGCATTTCCTAAATGTGCTGCAAAATTCAGGAGACAGATTAGATTAGATTAACTTCACATCACTCACACTTAGCAGCAGTAGGAATATAGCATTTGGCTAGAACACCAACACACACTCCACAGCTAGGCTTGGCCAGGATGTTTACAGAAAAATTGCTGCTGAAATGAACCGAGCATCTGCTTTTCTTCAGAACTACAGCACAGTTCTGAAATTGAAACCATCAGGGAATCAAACTTTCAACTAGTAAAATGGAAGAGGTGAAACCTGAAGGCTCTAACATCGGGGGATTGCCAAGCTTGGACACCTCCTGCTCCCAAACCTCCCATTCTGCACGATATATAAACTTGCTGGGAAGCAAAATGTGAACCACCACAGCTTATAGCACAGTATTTTATTTAAAAAAAAAAAAAAAAAAAAAAAAAAAAGCATCATCCATTTCATTTTGCCTCAAGTACGCTTAATGTAAATGACAGTTGCTCTGGAGTTGCTCAGACATCCATGCAGCAAGGACGATGCACAGTGGACATCTGCTGTCCCATTGGGCAGTCAGAGCCTTCATTTAGAGAATATTCGACAGAACTGTATAGCTCTCGGGAATATTTTTACAGGAGATGTGACCTACTCTTGTTCTAAGGGACATATTCAAAGAAAAATACATAGGCAAACCCTTAAAAAATACATGCACACATGTAAGCTTTGAGATAAATAACCTCTTGACCACTGATAAAGGTAAATACTGCTCATACAGATTTATTCAGAGCAACATTAGAGGATGAGGACGTGAGCAGCACGTAAGAAGCTAAGACAGAAATTCAATTCGGATGAAGAACTGGGACTCCACAACCTATACAGTGTAGGACAGCTACATGCTCTGACCTACTTTTATCTGTATCAGCAAAGGTAAACTTCTTAGGCAAGATGAGAAGAGCAGCAAAGCAACAAACCAGATTTCTCCTAGAGGTTCCCA
Organism: Pedionomus torquatus; assembly: GCA_013398155.1. Lineage (NCBI taxonomy): Eukaryota > Metazoa > Chordata > Aves > Charadriiformes > Pedionomidae > Pedionomus > Pedionomus torquatus. The sequence goes on from VZRU01016286.1 coordinate 60,147, forward strand.
CTGCAACACAGCTAACAGCCAACAAGTACCTATGTCCCTGGAATTTGGCCAGGAAACGAGCTGATGTGAAGACAGTGTGGAGAACAGCGTGTCAGTGAACTCAGACATAAGCATATCTGCATCCAAGAGGCTGCCTTCCTCCATCGGGACGGGGGTTTCTCTGCCATACCGTCTTTTTTGCAAGAGAACCACGTCGTCATCCTGCCAAAGGAAAAGAAGAAGAGTCAAACTACCTAGACAACATTTAAAGCACTCAAGTGCAGATATGTAAAAACAGCCCTCATTTTTCACATTTTTAAAGAAAGAAACTCTCATTTAGGAGCCATTCAAATGGATTGAAAGAGATCAGTGGTATTTCTAATACAACAACGTCAGCTCACCGATTTGAGCAACAACAGAAAATTTCAGTAGAATACAATACTCTTTATTACTACTTTATAGTATCATTGATTACATGTATATTTCCAGCTTAACAATCCCTTGGGTTTGAATAAAAATTTTAAAATATCACGCACAGGGAAAACTCAAAGCAAACAACTCCTGCCTTGAAGTTGATCTGAATCTCTGAAATGCAGTGAAGTGTAATTGTAATCTGACTGTGCACAAGGTATGTGGTATTCTTGCAGGCACTTTTAGCTCATGAAAAATACAACATAATGTGACTTGGCCTTCCCATCCTTCTCTAAGGCTAAGCTAAATTGCATTGCCTCATATTTGCTGCAGACTGCAGGCACACCCTGTCAGGTTCTTGGGGCTGAGCCAATGCACAGCTACAACTACACTGACACACCGCAATAGTGCATTGGAGCTCACGCCCAAAGCAGCTGAGAATTTTGTGAAACTCAAACAGATACAGATTTATGCTAAGCTCCAAAAAGAAGTTAAAAAAAAAACAACCCCAAAACATCATAGTAGTACTTCCCATCTTCAGTTTATATTCCCAAAGTAGGTTTGATGGCTTTAGGGGGCATACTAAACAGCGATACCCTTGCTCTTTTAAACATTTTGCTTTTTAGGATCCTGGCACAGTATCTGTCCATGCTGTGGGCAGCAGGAAGATCTGCAACATGCAGCAGACATCTTCACAGATCCAGTTACACAAGTGAGGCAGTAGTGCCAGCTACAACTCAGTAACAAGATGAAACAACGTGCCAGGCCTCAATGAGATTGATCTTTCTGGCCACCCAATACTAATTCTCATCTCTTCTGTCACAGCACTTTACATTCAACCTCTCCTCCATCCAATTTAAGCTACAAGTCTTACATTGCTCTCTAAGGCACAGAAACATTAAGGTGTCTAACCTTAATTAAGAATTAAGCAAGATGCTCGTCTTCAGATTTTAATCAATGCAAGCTACTGCACGTTACAGCTTTGTGCCTAACTGCAGCTTCTACAAGCATAAATGTTGCCACTTATCAGCAGTATTACCTACCCTGACCAAACTTGAAAGATCTTCATCTTTATGTTTCTGTAACTGAAAAAGGAGAGCAAAACAGATGTTAGAAGTCAGAATAGGCCCTGTGCATGCCAGTAGAAGACCTGATTTTGCAAAACTTTTAAGACCAAATCATACACAATGTCTCCCTGCACAATAATTCTTAGTTAAGTGAGACTGATCAGACTAGTATGCTTATCCTAGCTTTTCATCTGGTTTATGTATTCTTGCACACTAGCAGAAGTGACATCAAATCTCAAAAAGCAACAATATACTGATCAAGTTCAAGTAAGACACTTTCACTGTATAAATCAACAAACCCTTTTCTTGAAGTATGTTCTCCACTTGTGGTATTCCCTGATGACTATTTCAATTCTTCGTTTCCAGTATTTCCCTTCTGTTGCAATGGCCTGAGAACACAAACACATACCATGAATTACACAGAATCATGTGACTGCATGTTCAATAAATTTCCCAGCAAATATTCAGGCAGAAAAAAAAGCAAAAGAAAGCATGCTAATTCTGTTTGAGTTCATGTAACAGCAGCCCACACTGTTCCAAGAGTTCAGCTATTACAGAGCAAATCTGATAGTACTGACTTCATCTTTCCCACAATAAACAAACAAGAGATGATGTTTGACTGCACTGTCAGCATCTCCCACATCAGCTCAACCATAACCAGTATTTAAGAAATGGGGAAAAAAAAAAAAACAAACAAAAAAACACCACAAAACTTTAAAATTAAGTTACTAAAATATAACGTATAAAGCATATGACATCCTGTTCTGCAGAAAACAGGCAAAGAGAATTTCACAAGGTTACAGGAACACACATACACAACACGTACACAAAAGCTGTTGAGAGTGACATAAAGCAATAGAAATCTGATGTCCAGCTCAGGGAGAAGCGTGACCTTGAAGGCCACATATGAATAGCAACAAAAAGATCAGAACAATGTGGGTCTTCAATGTATCACAGACAGCAGCATACAAATTTGGGATAGCAGATGAACAAAAGCCTTAACACAACCTTCTTGTGTTTGAGGGTCTTTTTTCAACACAAACATCAACACTTTCAAAAACCTGAGACACAAATTCATCTGGAATTTGTTTGAGTTATAAATTATTCTAAGGCCTCACTGGTTTTCTGCTAGGAGCCAGAGGCACACATTAACTTTCATTTACGTTCCCAAGAGCATAAAGAGGAAAGTATGCATCTTTTTGTGACCTTACCTTGACAGAGAAAAAGAAATTGCTTGCTGTCTTGAAACAACACCTCATCAATTAAATAAAATACAGAGAACTCTTACAGGGTCACTTAGATTCAATCCTGAGAACAGTTGTCACTGATTTCCCACTGACTTCAGCAAACTCCAGCCTGGAGAGCAGCGGCTGTCAAAATCTTAACTATTCAAATTGCACTTCTATGACTTAGGTTCCACTAAAGTGGAGCATAGACCTAAGTTATAGGGATGACAAATGTCTTTCCAGTTGCACGTTGATCATCTCAATGTGATAAACTTACAAAAATGGATTCAATCTGCTTTGTATTAATGGTTCCTTCCAAATAAAGACAACAGAGCACAGAATTGCTACACTGCTCTCATATCTAGTGGACTAGAAAAATCTTGTTATAAGAGCTAGAGCTCATTAGTCTGTTCCTCAGGTTTTACATACCTCTGGCCGACGATGTTCATCGACATCAACAGAGCCATCCAGTGGAGTCACAAAGTGGCACATCGGATTCTTGCGCTTCTCCAGGTCTAAAACAAGAAGGAAAATGTGAGAGCTCTGCCACTTCAATGGCAAGATGTGAAAAAAATCTAGGCAGGGTTTCTTCCAGATAACCAAAAGGAAATGAGGAGATCTCAGTCTGTGTTTGGACTGCTCAGTACATCTGCTCTCATCAAATAGCTCTGTGGAAACATCTCTAAGAAAGCACTGATCCAATGGCACTACCATGACAGCCTCCAACATCTGGGACTTCAGCAGATTTTTTAGGCTTTTCATTAGTCAGCAATTTCAATTCTCTGACTTCTTACATGTACGTATTTTGGAAAATATTTTATATAGCAAGTGACACAGTCAAGTGTGATACTTACACTGCATGTACCATGCCCTCCAGATGGCGTTATTGAGACGGATTTTATCTCTCCACTGAAGTTTCAAGCCCTTAAAATTTTTCCATTTTGGTGAGACCAGCTTTCCACTGAAACAAAACAGACAACAAATCATTCTAAAATCCACTTTTTCTCTAGCCCCTCCTTTCAAGACAAAGCATTCCCCTAAAACTGCCAACTGTCAACAGAAAAAAAATACAAGTCATACTTGGCCAGTGACCACTTTTGCCATATGCTGTCCATGGCTGACTGGTCTAGGTGCCAGACATGAGTCTAGTTTTCAAGACTCCTTTATGTTGTCATCCGCCTTCTAACAACGTTCACAACTGGTCTCACAAGTATCTTCAGCAGGTCTGAAACTCATTTCACCTACACTTTTCTCCTTACTGGTATCGCACGTTCTCAAATGCCAGACTTTTCATCAACTGAGCACAAGATTGCTCAAAATTAACCCCAAAACCTGGTCTAGAGTTTTTTGCACATTTTTGCAACACATAGCTTTGGCTTGGGTTTTGCTGGGGAGCTGGATGAAGTCCATACATGTTCACCTCTATAGTTGCATTTCATTTTCCAGGCTGCTAACACTGGAAAGGAGGAACAAAATGCCAGTTCTGGCCCAAGAAAAAAAAAACATCCACCAATTCTACAATGCTAGTAAGCACAGCTGCATGCACCGCATCACCAACAGACTAGAAATAGTAACTTTTCTCTATGGAAAGGGAAGACTGGAAAGAGAAATGGCTTATGTATGAACATTCTTGAGAGGTAAGAGGGAGGTAGAAGGATAAAGGAAGAAGCAACAGGGATTCCAGTAAGCACTGCCCCAACACAAACTACCCAGCCCTTAAAACACACTTTCAGGAGTCATTAATCCATACTTCTGACAGAGTACAGGAAGTAGGAAATATTCACAGCACAGTAAATTTCAAGCCACAAATTAAAGTATAGGTGGTGTGCCTATCTCAGGTTTTCCTTCACATTTCCTGTTGTTTAGGTTCTGGTGCAGCCTTTAGGCCTCTCGTGCTTGAGAGGAAATAACGTACAAACAAAAATTGGTACACAAAATAAAGCACTGGCTCCCTTTAAGGCAAGTAGACTTGTTGGAGCAAGCAACTTCACTCATTGGAAGTGACAGTAAATCAAGTAAACTATTAGCAAAAAATAGGAAAAAATTATTAATGTACTTGTGTTATTCTGTGTAGCTGTGCTCTAAGGCACTCACTACAAACACACTTGGTATGTTTACTGAAGTCTAGGAAAGCCCTTCTGAATTTTATTTGTTTATTTTTGCTAGAGCACCCATATGCCACTCTTTGAAATACATCTTCTAAAAACCCATTTCTACATTTCAAGACTCTTTCAGTTTATGGAAAGACTTCCAAATTAAGTATTTGATCTCACTGTTACCCAGCTGCTGTGGGTGAGAGCAGACTATCCATCTTCTGTTTAATATTTTGCCCATCTCTGCAAACTATCTCATCACCTTTAATACTCACCACACAGCCAGCTCTGCCTCAAAATCACTGTGTACCTTTTCTTATCATACCTTCTAAACCCAGATTAAAGCACATCTTTTTCTGTTTCTCATATGTACGTTAACAGTTTGGAGACAGAAGATCAACATGCTGATGCATCACAAACACTAACAAAATGCCCACATGCCTGTGACTAAGAAATCTGTCAACTTAATGTTCATCTCTTCACAGCTCTGTGTGACTGGACAGTTTGCCAAAGCAACAAAACTCTAATAATCTTCACTCAGAAGAATAAGAACAAATGCTTTTCTAAAAAACAAAACAAAACCAAACCTAAAAGGATCTGCAATTAATTCTCATACACTCCTTGCATCTTCAAAGAGCCAATTAAAACTGGAATTAAAACACAAATAGTTTAAAACATTTTCTATTACATTCTTACAAAATGCTAAACAAAAGTAGCGCATCAAAAGAAGGAAGTGATTAAGAACCTATTCTTAAAATAATTATTATTTTTAGTTCCCATGGGAGCAAAGCACAAGTCCAGCTTGAGGTCGTAAGTGAAATGACTTTAGCCTCAGTGGAGAGGAACCAGCATGAAGCTGACAACAATATTTAGACACTATTCCAAATTCCAAAGTCAATGGAAAGTCAATTACTTTGAACAACACTGTGACTAAGAGCAGCTGCGTAACTGAAACCCCTCTTCAGATTTTCGAGCTGCAAAACAGCAACACACAAAAAAAAACAAGTGGAGACACCCAACAGCTGGCTGTTGCTCCTGCCAGCTCTGCCTCCTAAGACCATGCCGACTCCTACAAGAAACACAGAGCAAACTGCCGACCAGAGAGGTGGTCACGATGTACCTGTGAGCATAAAACGTCAGTGCACACATGGCCCTTGCTCCTTCTACAACGGCCGCTGGAACTCTGCAGGAGTTCCTGGTTCCAAAGAGGGCAGGAAGAGGCTTGGACCAAATACTCCATGGTACAAGCCGGGACAGCTGCATCCACACCAGCTGGTGGCATGACCTTGAGGATGTTGGTGTTGCACAGACATGCCCAAGGCGAGGAAAACAGAGGGAACTAGGCTCTTGGCTGCATTCTGCAGGGGTCGTTGCTGCCAGGAGCACAGCCTGTGCTATCCAGGATACGTCGGCTCATGTAAGCAATGCTGGAGGAATATGTGACTTTCCTATCTTCATTGCTGTCGAACACAGATCAAATCCAAGTGGCTGAAAACCATCTGGTGGATAATGTGCAATACATTCCAGCAGCTCAGTTCAGTCTCCCATGTAGAAATCTCCACCTCCTGAGACCAAATGTCCTCAAGTGATTTGATCACAGCAAACCAACTAAAAAAGCTTCAGCTGAACAGCCAAGAGAGCTGAATTCCCCTTGGACACGGGGGGGCCCTGACGTGCTTTGGAGGAGTCAGGGTGTTTTCAGAAGAGAAGCTGCAGACAATCGAGGCTTCCGTTTCCATATGCTGCAGCTTTCCCACAGGAGTCCTGGATATGCCAAGAGAGGCTGGATTCCATTCCCAAATATTTTTAAGTACTTCTTCCCAGCTCAAGAACTACCTCAGGCAACTGAGATCCAAGCAGGCAGGCAGATAACCCAGCACTGATCTGTCAGAGTAACACAACTCTCCCCATTTCTAAAATTCCAGTAAAAGCAGCTGTGTTTCAAAAAGTTACAAACCTTCAAACATCAGAAGATTTGCAACAAAGTACAAGAATTAGGCGTCCATTGTGAGAGTGCAACCCGATTCCCTTAAACATGTCTGGTTTTTAAATTTTTCTTCAATCAATTGAAATGTAATTAGGGAAAAGACACGTATTCTAACATCATACAATACAGATTTTACTGTGGCAATGTCCACTTCTATGTGAAGTGTTGCGTCTCAGAATGCCATCATTTTCTTCTACACTAACAATATCCAAAATAAAGCGCTTCAGGCACACACAGGCGAACAGTACCTATGGAGGTTACTTCCATTTTTATCTCTACAGATTTTTTAAAGACAGTATGTTAAAGGGTGGTCATCCACCAGTGACTAGCAATGAAGAGCATTTTAAGTGTATGGCTAACAAATATTATCTAAAAGAGCAGTTATTGAATGATCTTGCAGGGTATTTCAGTGATGCTTTTGACCCACAGAATCACAGATACTGGGTTGGAAGGGACCTCTGGAGATCATCTAGTCCAACCCCCCTGCTGAAACAAGCCCACCTAGAGCAGGTTGCACAGGAATATGTCCAGGCAGATTTGGGAATGTCTCCAGTGGTGGAGACTCCACCACCTTTCTGGGCAGCCTATTCCAGTACTCTGTCACCCTCAAAGTAATGAAGTTCCTCCTCATGCTTAGATGGAACGTCCTATGTACACTTCCCCAGGCAAATGGGTGACCTTCCTTAGCAGGTACAGGGCATGTGAGATATCATTCACAGCTCTCAGGATGACTTAAAATTTAAACCAGTAGCTCTCTAACACTGAAAAACCATTCTATCAGTAAACTCAATGGAAAAATCAGCAGAGGCGTGATCAAGCTCTGATACAAGATGACTCGCAACAGAAGAATCCCCTGTTCTCCTCTCTTAAAATCAAGAGGATTTTAAGATGGACTTTGGTCAGCAGAAAACCATGTGACAACCACCCTATGGATTTGGACAGAAATGGACATTATTTGTGTGCAAACCCGGAAGTTTGGGTTTTTTTTCATTACTAACTAGCATTAAAAAACACCAGCATTTTAAGAAACACTGATTTCTGCAAAGAGTAATGAAGGGGCAGAGAAGGAGAGTTTTAAATATCAAGATGAACTCCATCTAAAACAAGACAATATCAGAAGGCCAATCTGGTCAGCTTACATAACCTCTATTTAATTGGCGGTGCGAATACATGTTGATTAAATAAAACTCTGTAAGTACAGGAGATGTTCATTTTTTTTATACAACTCAAACGCTTTATTAAGCTGTTTCTGATTCAACTTGCAGTTCCCCATTTTTTATCTACCTCAGAAATGGTCAAAACAGTACCAGAGCATTACGTTTCAAATCCTTTTCCAATGGAAGACAATAGAGAAGACTTTGCTTTTAATACCTGTCTGAAAAACCTCCCCTTCCCCCATTCAGAGAAAAATTAGGTTCATTCTCCACACCATGACATGTAAATGTTGCTGAGCAAGGACTTTCAGCTGCCAAGCTATCTTGCTATTGTAGTGAACTAAGTGCTGCACAAAATAAAAAATTGTTTAAAACTAAGGAAACAGTGAGACTGAATTACACGCTCACAGCTACGAAGCACGTGAGCGACAGCACTACAAGCGGGACACAGATTGTTTTGACATTCCACCACACTCTGCACGTCGAACCCTCATTTCCACCCTCTCATCTTTCACTTGTTTTGATACGCAGGGACAAGGAAAATCTCTGGCTAGAGTTGGCTCTCCAGCTCAGAAGAAGTTATTTTTTGCTTTTGCACTCAGACAGCACCTGGCCTAGATCTATCGTGCATGGAATTTAAACATAAACCTCTGAGCACTGTGACTTAAATTCCATAGGCCTGACCCTACTGCCCAAATATATATTTTCAGCAAACACAGCAAAGATACCTTGACAAGGAACTACTGTGGACCTGCAGGAATCACTTCTCATAAAAACCACAGGGGTCTTGTGTACTATAGTTGTAAGCAATTTATTTTGTTTCCAAATACGATTTTTTAAAATTCAGTTTACAGGAACAAGTGACAGATAAATATTGCATTTTCCCTTTTAGTTAACAGATTCCCACTGCTCTTGTGCTACAAGACCTATTTCTTGCCTCAAAACCCACTTCCTCTGTGCCTTTTTTCCCCCCCATTCCTTCCTGTATATGATCATGCAATTTTTTTGAGGTAGACTAAGATTTTACACCTGTTTATTACTGGTGATGTTAACAAGGCTCTTAATTTAAGCAATAGAAAAAAAATCTGATTTGACATTTTACAGTAGCTAAATAGTTTTTTCAGCAACACAGAAAAGGAACTTTTTGGCTTTTATCCAGCTTTTTTTTTTTTTTTAAGGCATGGTTTTAGTTTGTTTTTTAATCTCCAGTCTCTTTTGTTGGGGAGTTGTGCCTGTCAACTCAGCTCTCCAGGAGCCAAAACTAACAATATTTCCCCAAACAAAGGTTCATTCAGAGAATCAGATTATATGCATTGTGTGCCGGAGCAGAGAGGCAGGCAAGTGAAATAAAAACATTCCTACACTGAGTGAATGTGTGTAGGACTTACGACAAGGCCACGCTTTAGCATCTTATACCTTCAAAGATAATCCCAGCTGCAGCCCTAGGACACTAATCCCAGACAGTTAATTTTAAAAGCAGAGCATTAGGGCAGCTCACTTTCTCAGTTACATAGTTCATCCTCCTTACCTGAAATCCTCCCGCAGTAGCGGACTCCAGCTTTGTGGAGGGATGTTCTATTGCCTGCACTCCACAAACAACAGTAGGGAGCTTTATGATGAAGTTACATCAAACATTCTAAAACAACCAAACCCTCCCCACTGTTTGATTCATCTCCTTTTTAACATAATAATTCAATCTTGAAGACGGAGATACTGGAATGGTCAAACATTTTTCTTCTATTGTGAGCATTAGGTATTAAGAAGTGTTAGAAAAATTAAAAAAAAAAAAAATCAAAGTTATCTACTAGCAAACTGGAATTGCACCACCTGCTAAGGACACGTTATCTAAACTGATTTCACCCAGGAAGGCTGAGGTTTGTACCTCCCAAAATGAAACAGGAAAGTAAAAGATCAGTCATACACCAGAAGCAAACATTCCTGCCCCAACGAATCCACTGTAAACCTTCATTTATTTATTTTACAAGTTGAAAATTATTTTAAGCTAAGTTTGGATGTTTAACTTAATTTGCATAAATGAAGGTTTGCATTTGGGATCCTGCTCTGATAAAGAATGTGTCTATGCTGGTGACTCAGTAAGTGTTGTGGCACGCCAAGTGCTACTCTGCAAGGGCCTGGCTTATGCCAGCAGACAAGACGTTTGCCAAGGCAACCTACTGCAGCTGCCTCAGAGAAAAGCAAGAGCTGAAAACCTCACATTTGGAGAGTGTGACCGCATCTACACTGACCGTTTTTTATACCACCATTACGTCAAGCAAGGAAGAGTTTCACGCTGTAGTTTCAGCCAAACATAACACAGCCAAGAGCTGCTGTATGAAGAGGAAAGCTTGCAGACAGCTGGGAACGACCGCTGCAGAAACTCTTTCATCAGAAACAGGTTTCATGCAAGTTACGGAAGCGTAGAAAGAGCACTAAAACAAAAAGAGCAGTATAAATATCAAGGAGACTTGGAGGCTACAATGTCATTCAACCAGTGTCTATTTAAAGACTCAGAATACTTAGACAGTTTCTCATTCCCAGCCAAAAATCAAGGGATATTTCTAAAAATGTTTCTGACATTTGTCCGACATTGACTCATTGTACTGCAGAGCTGAAACAGCAAGGAAGCAGAAAAAACTTTGTAAGTTACCTCATCAATGTTTCTGTCAGAAGGCTGAGAAATAGGCCTCACGATCACCATCTATCCCTGCTTTTGATCAAAACCTCCTCTTCACCCCTGCAGTAGTGTGCCCATCAACAAAAGTCACATACTTTTTAACTTCATAAACAAAAAAACTTTACAAAATGTCACATCCTTCAACTGCTAAAAATCAAGATCTTCTTCAAAGAACTACCAGATATCACCATGAAAAAAAGACACTGATATACAGAACTTGCACAGTGCTTTGAGATCCAAGGTCAGAGGCAAGAACTACTACTTTCATTTGCCCAAATCTGAAATGCCAAGATGGAGAGCAGCTGCCCATGGCCACAAGGTATGACAGTGGCAAAGCAAGGAGGCAGAATGCCAGTCATCAATCACACCCCAGCCACATGCCCCATGCTAGAAATACTACTAGGAAAAGTAAGTTTTAGCAAGGACTAGATTTACATAGAGCAATTCACACATTCCCCAGCATGAAAGAATAATTTATGAAATATCTTAATATGCTCAGTGTGAAAATGGTACAAAGGTAACACTGTAAGAATTAAGCCGACCTATACCTACATTATCATTTTATTTGGTGTTGCTGTTCCAGAGTCTTACTTTTTCTCCCACTGGCTAGAGAATTCAAAACAACAGAGAATCCATTTTTATCCCAGTGGCAGAAGTTTACAAATAAACATTAAAAGAACACATCTGCTGGTCAGATTTCAATGCGGGTAAAAGCATCATCATAAACAGTCAGCAGTAAAAAATACTGCAGTTAAGAGTTGCAAAACTTTTGCAGTAATATAGGCCTATTATTTAAAAAATAAACCACACAGGAAATTGTTCTGATTTTTGTTTAAATAAACACTGCAACCCAAAGTTTCCATTCTGGCATAAAATGTTAAGAGACACAATCTGTCATTTTATTACTGGCAGATTAGATGTAGACGTGGAGAGCACACCAAATGAAGATTATCACAGTTTCTAAATATTCAGTTAAAAATATAAAATGTTCTTTTGAGGTAAGGACCAGTGGTTCAAATGTGAACTTGAACGTACACTGTATGGATTTAACATGTACTCTACACAGGGGAGTTCAAATCTCAGCTGGAACTGACCCCCAATGCATGTTTAATATTATCATTTAATCCTACATAAAAGGAAAACTATGGTAGAATACACAATCACTACAAAAGGCAGGAAGCATCTGAATTTATACGTAGGTACCTTTGCACATTTCTTATGATGAAAAGCTTTTATTATAGGATCACAAGCAATCTGTCCACATCCTAAGCCTCTGTGTAGGGATGGTAAACAGCACATCCTGAATATTTAGCACTGTAATTGGTGACCTCTCATGCTGTTTGCTTTTCAGTGCTCATGCCTTGATTTATAGATTATCACTCAGGATTAACAAATTCCTCATGAGCTTTTCTATGGTGCTTTCACCTCATTTTGCAGGTGGGAAACTGAGGCATAGACTTAATAACATTTCATTGTCCACTTCTCTGATCTGGCCAATGGGAGATGACATGCCTGCATTTGCTTGCAAAATAGCATCCAGCTCCCTTTCCTGACCTGTTGCCATACCAGATGGACCTCCAGTCAATGCTCTCACCACCTCTCAAGCAGCTTGAAAGCTTTCATTTAGGGAACACGTGCTCTATTCTTTGCCTGAAAGGAGAAGAGAAACATCAGCTTTAACATACCTTGCAACTTCGTAAAATGCAATGGTGCTCTGGTAACTAACACCGTGACCAGCAGCAGTGAGCGCTGTGAGATTTATCAGATTTTCTTTGCTGCACCATCTTTACCAACAGCTTTCTTTCCCCCTCCCTCCAATATCCACCTTTTAAAAAACAGCCACCGCACTCAATGCGTCCCTTCTACTCTCCATCACTTCCTTCTCTTCGTCTTGCCTCCATCCTGCTCAAACCAGGTTTGGAGAAACTTGGTTGATGCAAAGGAAACATTAAATATCTAACTAGGTCTCAAGTGGTGTAACAGGAATATCACCATGAGTTCTAGTGTGATCTTTTCTTACAAGATCTCTGCTAGGAGGTGGAAGAGCTCTCCTAGTGCTATCAGCTGTCATGATGAAGATCAACACCTTGTACTGACAAACATATCAACAAAGTAATTCACAATAGATCAATACATTTAGTTTTCCTTGAAGCGTTTCTCACACTCCGTGGTGAAAAGTAAGAAATGTCATTTTTAGAGCAGCTTCAATATAAAGGAAAGTGATCCTACTTGCTTGTTTAGCAGTCTTTTGAAATTTTCCACTTATTCCTAAAACTTGACTTCTGCTACTGGCTTTTGCTCAAACTTCTCAAAATCAGAATATTCATTACAAGACCTGTTTCCCAAGACAGATGGTCAGGAGCTGATACATTTGTCCAGAGCACCTTCCTTTCCATATAAAAGGATGGCTCTCAGCAAGGACCCTTCCGTATAGAGCTATGAACGTGTTGGGCTCCTTTTGGATGTTAAGGCTGGGACCTATAGCAAAAAAACTGGTCAAGATGTGATGATCCAGGACCTTGTTTTAAGCATTTAAATTATGCTTCAAAAAAATTTCATACACAGAGCTTTGGAAAAACCCAAACAAACAGTATCAGCGTGGCAGATCAGCACAGCTCTCTGAGCAGAGCACATACCGACAGGAACCCAGAGCTGTTTACCACACTCAGCAGCAACCCGAAACCAGCCCTTCTGCTACAGAGGATAGTGTAACATTCCCTGCACAACATTACTAGCCTATAAATATACTGCGAGACTTCAGGGACCTTATTCTGAAAGCAACTTAAGTGTCTTTAAAAAGAAGAGATGCTCCCCCACCTCTCCCCTTGTGAAACAAAGCCTTCATACCAGCTGTCTGTGACCCACTCCCTGCAGCATGAAAAGCACCAGACTTATTACCAAATGCAGTTAGTAAAGACTCAAGACGGCAACAGCACATACAGTTTATTCTAAATTTACATAAAAGCTGAACCAGAAACTACACAAAAGACAGAAATAGACTAAAGGAACCGTTGTGTTACTACTAAGGCTACTACAAGATCAAAAAAAAAACCAAAATCCCATAGAAAGAAAACGTAAGGAGAAACCTTGGCTGAAACCATGACACCCTCCTTCCAGAGTTAACATAAAACAGACTGGAATGACAAGAAAAAAAGGAGTTTAAAATAAAAGAAGAGAACCTCTAAAAGGCTGCATACACCTCACAGAAAAAAGTCTCTGCTTAGAGCTTTGTTAGATCTAAGTGCAAACAAATTCTTTGATGACACCTCCACCAAAACTAGCCCTTCAATTAGATGTGAACATCACTTTGACCTGTGAAGCAGCAGTTCCTCCTGCCCCTGCTGCAGGAGCAGCCACATCTCAAGATACGGCAGTGAAACTCCTTGGGATTCACCAGCCAAAGACCACAGCCTCCTAAGGAAGGATGAACATTCAGAAAACAAACAGGGGAAAACAGACCTCTTTACCCCTGGGTCACCAGCTCAAACAGGAGCTGTGAAAACTTGTCTGCAGCCCTGCAGGAAAGTCTGGACAAGCGACCCTTCATTAATTAACTGGGATATGGCAGGGAGCATAGTAATGCTTGTGACATACAATCCTCATCACACTTTTCCCAGATGGCTCTGGTTGCCCATTTAGAATTGGACAGGCCAAGGGAGGTGCCTAGTTTCCACACACAGATGGAGAGAACATCAACCCTGTTCTCAGGAAAGTAGCTCCAGTCACTGAAGCAGTGAGCTTGTTACTTTATAATGATGGTGGTTGTGCTCCTTCTGCTCAGCACAGGGCACTGATGAACACTTCAGAGCAGTTAACATTATAAAGCAGCATTTAATCTTGCTATATGTGGCAGGTATCAGAGAAAGACCTCTGTTTAACCCTATAAAGTCATTCCTTTGCTACAGTAAGCACTATGCTCAAATACCTACCAGCAAAACCATTCAGAAATTCTCACACCATTCACCCATGAGCTAGTTAAGTCACAGCTGGACTGACTTAGGCCCTTCCCTTACCTAGAACACATTTTCAAATGGACCAAGATGGTTTGTGTCTCAAAGCAAGAGGTAACTTCCCAAGTAAAACAATTTACAGTATCAGCACTTTGCTGAATCTTACGACAAACAAAGCAAAAACATCCATCACCAAACGACCATCACACAAGCCTCCTCTCTGAGCCATGTTTTTCGAATGTTTCAAAATCAAAAGAAACCAGCACCAACCTTAACTTTGTAGAATCCCTTAGAATGCTCAAATGAAAGGTAAATCACATTTCTCACATATTTACTGTTACAGAGAGAAGCAATCCCTCTACACTTCCTAGGATCTGTCTCCCCGTTTCAAAAAGCCTGCTGTATCCACGCAGCCTATAATCACCACATGCAGAGATCTGACCTCAAGCCTACTAATGTGCTAATAAAAACTGCTAATAAAAATCTTAGGCTCCTTAAGCTCTACTAGGATTTTTACTAGAGATTTGAGTGTTCTACTTGTATGACTGGATACTGAAAACAGATGGGATGCACACTGGGCTCCTAAACAACTGCCTTCACAGACCAAAACTTTATTAGAAACAGTAATGAATTGGCTTTTATGGCATATTTTTGTGCATCTACTTACAAAGTCTGTAAGTTGAGCCATGCTCTCCAATAACATTTGTTGATTTAATAATGTAAATAAGCAAAATCTAATCATATGGTTCCTATGAAGGGTTAACTATTGCACACAGAAAGAGAGACAGACCAGAACATAGGAATGCCTCTCGTTCCCATGCAGTTTGATTACAGATTACCCCTCAGTCACACCGGGAATGACTCAGATCACAGAGTCATTCAAGTCACAAACACATTGGCTCTCTGCTTTCACAATACAGTGGAATATCCAGTACCTTCACGTTTTCAGTTAGGGAAGGCAGCAGTACAGAACTAAATTGATATCACAGAAAGCAGCCAGGCAGCAACACAAACTGAGCTCATCTGCAGCATCCAAAGACCAAATGCCACTGACATACAGCTCTGTGCTGCCCTGAAGAAAACAGGTGTTCCTGTTCCAAGTAAAAGCTATAACATGAGAGTGCTCTAAAGCTGTAATTTTTAAAAGGCAAAAGACAGATCTCTTATTTAAAAGAAAAAAGATTAACAGGGAAAGTCCTGCCTGGAATTTTTTTCACAGCTGATAGTCAAACACTGTCCAGCTCACTCCTGTACTGGGCAACAGAACTCACCTGCTTCAGCAAGAGCTGTAAGAACACCCATACAGGTCAGGCCAAAGGTCCAGCTTTCCCAGTACTCCATCTCCAGCAGTGGACACAAGCCAGTGTTTGGGGAAGGGTGAGAACAGGACAAGCGTATTTGTATGACACTCTCTCTCCTTCCAGCCCCAACAACCAGCCCTCTACAACCCATCTCAACTGTAAAGGAAAATGGTATTAACTATTATATTAACTTTCTAAAAGTGAACTGGAAGAACTACATTGTTTCTCCTTTTGGTGTGTTTATAGACACACACTTCCTTCTTTTTTTTTCTCTCATACCTAAGTGCATTGAATTATGTGTTTTGATTTGGCAGGTCTCTGCTTTGAAAATGGAGGGTTCGTAACATTTTTAATAGAGAACAGCCACTATGGTAACTACTGCAATGACTCGGATGCCCCAGTTTTTTGATAGATTGCTTCAGGCTCTTGGCTATTTTGCAATCCCTACTTTCTATCTTCAGAAGGTTTTAGGTGTTAAACATGGTCCCTAATTACTTGAAACAAATGCAGTTTCCTCCTTGAGGGTATTAGTATCTTTGATCAAGTCAGTTCTCCCATCTTAACACTTGGTTCATTTGAAATAAGCTGACACCACGGAACGAGCTTCTCTGGCTCTATAGCAGATCTAAGTATTTCACAACCGTACCCAAATCCTTTGACTTAGTCCTTCCTTTCTAAGACTTCCATACCCTCAAACCCTGAAAAGTCATTCACATGTGTGTTCCCAGGTTATTAACCTCTTTCCCACAGTACAACCCCTCCCTCTTTCTCAAAAGCTGTGTTATAAAGGGCAAAAGCAAGTAGATCATTCCCTTTCACTGCTTCACGTTTTCCCACATCTGGCATGCCACCACAGTATTTTCTATTCAATTTCTCTCAACCTCCATCCTGTCAGGGACAGATGTTTACCAAGCAAACAGAAAGCTGGACTATGCTGAACTATCTGTGCAGATACTAATACGCAGGCGTTTGAATCATGGAATGGTCAGAGTTGGAAGGGACCTTTAGGGATCATCTATGTACACAGAGAAACATTTATACCTTTTCTGGACACTGTACAGAATGAGCTGACATAAGGAGCATGGTGTGTAACGTTCAGACCTTTACGTGCTGCTAACAGACAAGCAAGTTTCAGAGCCTATTCCTGAGCCCATGATGCAGCTTTGCAGAACCAGGACGTCATTGTGCTGCCTTCTCACTCAGATACAGTGAGTTCTCCTGATGCCAGCAGTTATCACTGTAAATATTATTAGCAAAGCTTGACTTGTCATGGAGACAAGCGCTACAGCTTCTCCAAACACTCAGAAATTCTTCAGAATGAGCAGAGACCAATCATCCTAGAAAATAACAAATTCCATTATTCTTTGCTCTGGAAAATGTGGCAGCAGATAATATCCATATCCACTCATTGGCGGACCAGGAATGCAGCAAGATCTTCCACTGGCCTCTTCTGTTCGGCAATTCTTTAACAGCTGCCAGACCCGCAGCTCAGGTATTTCCTTTTTTTACTTTTTTTAAATTTTCCTTTTTACATGCATTCCTTTCCTTTTTTACCTTGTTGATCATTTCTGTCTCTGACACTGCAAAGTAATAGTTTCCAATAACTAACACAGGCTGCATCAAATGTCATAACCCAGCATCAAAAGCATAATAAGAAGGTAATGAAGAAAGTCATAACTTCAAAGAAAAATCACAAAGAACCGAGAACTTCCACAATTAAGGCTCCATTTGGTCTCTGTTCTTCTGGGAACGGTCTCAATAGAGAAGACTCTCATGGTTTGAGAAACTGACAATATTTTTTTTTTTGTTTAAACAATTATTCTATCACCCAATGACCACTGGGAAGGGGAATCAGGGAAAAAACAAGGAAACACGAGGATTAAAATATAAACAGATTTAACAGAGTTAGACTACATAATTAACATTAATAACAGTGAAGAACTAGTACTGATCCCAACACCAACATAAAATATACAAGGATTATGCTCAGGCAATTATATCTGTGCAGTGGACAGCAAATGTAGGACACTGTTGAGCACTACAGCTTCTGGAGGAAGGGAAAAGTTCAGGGGTCCAGCATCGGGGAAAGAAGTTCTCTGGACCATGGCCATCAAGGAAGAGAGAAAGCTTTGAGAACTTTCTTATTTGTATTGAATGTGATATTCGTAGTAAGAAACAATTATCTTGGTCAGCCGGGGTTTCGCTCCTCCTTATCCCTGCATCTGGTGAGCTCAAAACCACCCAAGACCTTGAAACCCACCTACCATAGCTGGCTATAAAGTAAATATTTTCACAAATTCAGACACCAGAGTCTTCTAAAAGTGCAGTTTTCCCAAGCATTAGAAGATAAATTAGTCCTGTGTCCCTTGAACCAGGATAAAGACAAAAAATGAATAAATTTAACAGCAGCCTAAAATGTGGATGCAAGATGCAGCAAGAAGAATCTAGCAGAATAGCCTGTGAGAGCTCACATGCACATTCACATGAATGTACAGTTGCTAGATAGTAATGAAATGCAGTGGGCCCACATTATTTTTAGGTCTATTGTGCAACCTCAACGTCATTTCATTCCAGCTGCTCCGAAGACACAACAATATCACCACACTGGCCTGGGGTCTATCTCATCAGTCTGGTTTGATGGTCTGAGTCTAACCCTTGTCCTGCATGAGAACTTGGTCCAGTTAGAATTCAGCCCAGGAGATAAAGCCCCTGGCACAGACAGGGTGATATGGACAAGAATTGGATAACTAGCTCAACTGGGCTGGGAAAGCGGCTTGGCTGTTGGATAGAGAAGTCAATGCTCTTGCTGCAGCCTTGCTAGAGGTCTCATAGCCATTCTGGCCAAGGTCACTTCAGTTAATGTGTCCTTGCACTGCTGCAGGCAGAGCACCCGTTACTATGGGACCTTGAGGGAAGGGAGAGTAAACAAAGTGGCAGAGGGTAACAGAGGCCAGGATTTCGAGTAAACATCGCATGCTAGAGAGTTCTGAAAACAATGAACTTGACAGATTCCAGCAGCAAAAGCATCCTTCATGCCTCTGCAGTGTTTCCTTAGACCCTGTTATGCAGACACATACTTAAAAAACCCGACCCAGCTGATACATGAGGACTAATAGGCTCAGTGTTGGATAGATCAGTGAAAAGAAAAGGTCTCATCCTATTTATGCATGAAGAGCAAAAGCAAGTAGATCATTCCCTTTCACTGCTTCATGTTTTCCCACATCTGGCATGCCACCACTGTATTTTCTATTCAACTTCTCTCAACCTCCATCCTGTCAGGGACAGATGTTTACTGGGCAAACAGCTGGATTACGCTGAGCTATCTGTGCAGATACTAATATGCAGGATCTGTTCTTAAGCAGTAGTGCAAGATGCAACAAAAACTCTTCAGGACAGAAGAGGCTTGTACGCCTCTTGCATTCAGGCAGGATACTGCCCCAGCATCAAGCTCCTGGAGTATCTACCACAACCTTTCCGATGGCAATAAGGCTCTGGTGCTCCCACAAGCTCTCAACACAGTTACCTCTGACATGTCCACATAAGAAGGACTCTATTGGAAGAATCCCCATGTAGATAGGGTACAGGAGGCAGAACAGAGCTACACCTGTACACAACACAGAGGGTTCAGACTGGGGCAGACTTGCCAGCTGCCACCTTCCCCCCAAATTTGCAAGACCCAAGTCTAAGGAATGCAGCTGCTGTCTTATAAGCAGCAATTCCAATAAGGTCAATCTTCTTTCTCAAGAAGGACAAACCTATTACAGAACAGCAAGGCTATTTGGATCTTCTCCTTACCTTCTCGGTCACCCTTAAGGCTCAACTCTTCAACTCTTGCTTTTATTCACAAGCCAACCCTAATACAAGTAAACCTCGCTGAACACCAGCAAATAAAAGACCACACTTTCATTTCCCAACTGAGATAGAAGAATCCTTTTCACACTCATACAGAAAGAAAGCTGTTGAGAACAGCAGATCACCCATGAACTTGTATAAGGACAACTCTTTAAGAACCAAAGCAGGTAGTTCTATCAAGCTTTCTTTCTTTGCCCCTTCAGCTGAACACAGCCTTGACTTTTCATTTCTGCTCTAAACTATCCCCCCAAAATTCTGTCCTTTGTTTCCCAAATCACTGCAAGAATGCATAGAGAAATATTGTTAATGTGCAATTAAAGAGAAACACAAACAACACGTATGTGCTCTACCCATAAAGATACCCTCAGCTTGTTGTTGTGTGCTAAAAATGAACAATAAAGATTGTTCATTCTGGAAATCCAGAAACCTACTCATTAAAAATAGTATTTCTCTCTGTATGCAGCAAGACATTCCCACATATAAAAAATTCAGGTAAGAAAAGGCATTAAGTATAGTCCGAGGGACTGTATCCACTGCTTCCTTGCACTGCACCATCAGCTGAAGCAGAAGCAGAGAGATGAGAAAGCCTCTAACTCTGCATTACTGATGTAGATAACATTGTGCTGTGAACACAAACCCAAGGGTCAAAAAGCTGCCTAACAAGTCATTTAAATGACTTGTTAAATTGTAGTATTTCTGTGGTTTTCAGGAAAAAAAAAAAAAAACCAAACAAAAAAAAAAAACCAAACCAAAACAAAACAAAACAAAAACACATTTAATTCATTAGGTAGCATGCTTAGCTACTTAATGAAACTTTCCTAGCATGATGCTATGCCATAAAACTTATCATGTCAAAAGGGTTATCTGTAGGTCAACAGTTGTCTGGCCTAAACACACTTACATATCAGTAATTAAAGAAAATCAGATTCTTTCACTAATACCCTGCTATATGATAATCCAAGTGATAGCCTCTCCCATCTGGCTTGTCACCTTTTGTTTCACAGTCTCCGAGGAGATGAAACAGCTCTGAGAGCCACTCGTAACACCCTGGGCTTTGTACCTATAAGGTATCTTCCAAGCGGCCGCAGTTCAAGGGAAGGAATCTTTTCACTATGTTTTGGGCCTAGACGGCTTCCTATGGTCCTCTCTGATCCCACCTTCTGTTATCCATCTGATGGCACAGCTCAACAGTCCAATTTTCAAAATACCAGTGTGCTTCACAAAGGTAACTGTCAATGAGCTTGCTCTTAAGTAGCACCCAAGCGTGAACACCTTAGGGCACAAATTGAAATCTACTTAACAGGGAGGGAATAGCGATTACCCTGCACCAAACCCTTCACGCCGCAGCAGAATGGCCAAGGTGTCATCCAGACTCTCCTTTAATATCCCCTTCTCAGAGGTGTTAAGCCTGTAAGAGACCTATAAGACATTGTGACATGTATGAGAAAGACAGCAAGATAAACACCATCCCTACAGGAGTCTGAGTAGACAAATATCTGCTCGATCCAACACTACATTTAATGAAAAGAGGCAGAGCCCAGCAACTGTGGCACATCAAGCCAAGGGAGGAAAGCAGACAAGGAGCCCTCGTCATATTTGCTTGCAGAGTAAAAACAATTCCCTAATAGGCAGGGCCCTTCAGCTCACTGGGGCGGCACCTTCACCTTCTAAACAAACCTCTCTTGCAGAAAAGGGTCCTGTCTCACATTGCAACCGGTTGTTTGACAGATCAGGGAAGCTGACGCCATTTAGATTTCCAAGCCCAACAAAACAACTCTCCACAGGTGAAAGATCCAAATTCCTCTCTGAAAAATACAGCTTCTGTTGTTCTAAAAGTAGGAGAATTTTCTAGGTTCCCCAGAAGGACACTGTCAGCAACAGACTCAAGAATCTAGAGCTAATGCTCCAGATATTCAAGCTTTCTCAGCAACTGTGAAGCACAGCCCTTCCATGAGAAGAGCGACAATGCTTCTCAGAACCACAACTACCAGTCACAGCGAGGAGCAGGTACTTTTCACAGGCAGTTCAGCAAATACCAAAGGCAGTCAGCAGAACACAGCCTTCCAGAAGTTTTATGATTGCTGTTAAAATACCAGCCTGGTTTTATTCCCCCGGAATTTTCATCTGTAGAGTTGTTCATCAGTTACAACGGCCAGTAGTCTAACAGAGGTGTCAATCAGCTGCACATCTTCCTTTTCCCCTCCTAAATGTTCCTTCCATTTATGTCCTTTCCTTTGCTATTTAGGTTTGTAGCTGAAGTGTCATCTTTTATATGGCTCCCATCTTTTATACGTTAGCTCACTTACAAAACTTCAGGCCTTTCTTTCCCCCATTCACAAAGACCAGAGCACACATGTGGGTCTCTAAAGCGTTGAGACTTTTTGACCATATTTAGAAGGGAGAAAGGGAGTAAAAAGCAGTTAACTGATTTATCTAAGATCAACAAGCCAAGAAACTAAGGGCTAGCGAAAAGCTTTGTGCTTGTGTCACAAAGTAAATAAGCTGTGGCAAACGCACACTAGAACATTTCCGACAGCTATTACTCTTTACTTACAAAGAGATGTCTACATTAATTATATTATGAATGGCACCAAGACAGCATGTTTTATGTTCAAAACAAACAATCAAAAATGACCTTCCAATTCCCATTTGAGCAACCAAACAAAAAATTGTTTTGAAAAGGCCATGTTTAGAATTTCTGGTTTAGTATTACAACTATTAGAAGCTATCACTGGAATATCTAGCTTTTCCTAACCCCATTTTTCAAGCCTTCCTGCTTCAGAAACGGTTACAATAGTGTAACTCTAGCTTGACCTAAAAATAATCAGATTCAAGTTTTTCCATCACTGTCTGAAACACAAAGAACCAACTCTATTTTCTTTGGAGGCAACTGAAACAAGTACTTTTCCTAATCATCTTCATAATTGTTTTACAGACATGGTAAAGGTTTCCTTCCCAGAGTGAAAGGAAAATTGTATGAAAGCTGTAAAATATTTCAATAGCCATCAAAGAGTTTAGAAAGCTTGCCTTTTTCCTCAGAAGTAGCTTAGAAGTTTTGCCTTTAAAGTGACTGCTTGTGCCAGTGACGTTAAAATATCAAAGGGCAGACGAGGAAAACTGTAAATGCAATTAATTTTTGCATACAAAGGAAAGGAAGTAGCAAGCATATAGCCTGAAGTCTGTTAATTAAAAATGAAATACCAGATTAAACCCAAACTGGTCCAAGTTGCTAAACTGACAAGGTTTTTTGTTGTTGTTGTTTTGCTTTAAGAAGACAAACCTTTCTCTCCAACAGCAAAAAGAAGCAAGGCAGCATTAGAAGAGCCAAACCAGGAACCCCAGCTCTCCTCCCATTTTACAGCATGATCACCCATGATTTCTGTATCTGGGTCCATCTAGCTCCCTCTCCCTTTATCAGGCACACCCTCATGAACTGCTTCCTATCTAACGCTCCATCACAGATCAAAGCACAGGGAAGAAACACTGGACTTCTCTAACTCCAGCCACACCTTCAATCATCTACCCTTATTTTCCATACCATCTTCCCTTTCATACCCATTTCTCCTGCCCTGACCAGCACTACTCCAGCATCCTCCTTCCTCCCCAACTCAACATTATCCATTCACCTTCATCTTTTTTATCAGATCTCCTCTGAGTATAACCCCAATCTCTTTTCTTCTCCACAACGTCCCTATCATCCTCAGAGTTCCCAGTCCTTGCTGCCATTCCGTCCAACCCTGGTGCTGAACATTCCCTCACTCACACTGCTTCGCAGTCAGCTGAAAGATAATTTAACTTAACTTCACGATACCTGTTTTTCCTTTTTTACTTTCCTATTTCCATCTCTGTGACTTCCTCTGTCAACACCATCCACTCCTCCACGTGGCTTTATCCTGGCCCTTCTCATTCAATGCATTCCTCAAAGACGTCAATTTTACTTCACATGTCAGTGAGCTTCTCACCTTGTCCCCTGCCCTCTCAACTCTTCCTTTTTTGCAACAGGTCTCTGTTATTATGAGAAAAACTCCACTTACACATAACAACTCTGAGAGTTCACTCTCTACTTCAAGATTTTCAGTTTCTGTGCAAATTTAAAATGCCTGTCTGACATCTCAGAAGTGCCCAGCCACCAGCTCAATATCGCTCCAAAGCTCCTTTTATTCCTCCCCACCACTTTCCAGTTTGCTGCACCACTACATACCCCTTTGTTTGATTAAGACTAATCATAGCTTAAAGACACACAGACAGATAAGCAGTTGCTCAAGTGACCGTGCATCAACTCTGTCTTCCGAAAGAGTGGAATTTTTTTCCCCCACATGGGAGAGAAACAAACAAGAATGATTCAGTGACCTACTAAAGGAGCATGTGGGAAAACATGAGTAAAGCTAAGACCTGAATTTCAGGTTTCTTGGCTTTAATTCTTCTTGCTATTCGGTAGAAAGAAATTAAAACAGGTGAAGGGGAGAAAACTGGAAATCAATGTGTTAACTTGTGCTGCCATCAAACTCTACTTCATTCAAAGCACATCACAACCACACCACACAAAATTTTCACTAAAACTAATTCCAAATCTCACAGTTCTGCCAAGCTTTTTTCAGACCACGCAGAAGTTACTGAGAACTGGCAATCTGAGGACAAACTAGCTCCCTCTTCCCTATTTCGGCAACCCACAAAAAATATGATTATGAAATCCATGTTGTATTTAAGCCAGGAAATAACATCTGTTTACTGTGTGAAAACACAAGACAGAACTACAACAAAACACATAGATTAAATGGTAAATCAAAAAGTGGTACCAACAATGTGCTTTTTTATGAAAAATGTGTCTACTGTGCATCACACCTCTGTAGTAACACCCCATGCAGCCAGGCCCACTTGAACCACTAATGGGTTGTGACCTGCAGAACCACCAAAATAGCCAGGAGCAAACAAACAAAAAGATTGGCTACAGAATTTGTCTTTTCTTCTATGAAGACACCAAAACTTTGATTTCAACCAAGGCCTTTTTACACTACTACCATTAAATGTTCACTCTGGCAAGAGAAACGCATCTTTAAAACGGGATCAGCTCAGCAATCTTTCTGCAAACTGTTCTGAGGTTCAAGGTTGTCAAGGTGGAATGTAAAACCACATCTTATATTGAGCTTAAAAGCTTGTGACTGTATCAAGCATTTGTCATACACAAGCTAAGAGGCTCAGTAACAATGTCCCGATTCCAATTGCATTCTGAATAGAGCATCCTTGCTTTGAAATGACCCTTAACCACGTGCACTCATAACACAGCAATTCTGCTCAAATTAGGCTCAATTCATGGGATGAATATAGGTGTGTTTATCAAAATAGTTTCTACAAGCAACATAAAATATGTAACTAAATTCTGCAAGTTGCTAAGAACTTCCCAAAACACATGCTGCGTTAACAAAGAATATGTGGCAGAGGTGCTTTGGAAACAAGCTGATCCCTCACATTAGTCCACTCATGAAGAGACTATTTTTGGTTTACATTTACATGAAGCGAAGGGGTCATATTGCTAAAGAGTAGAGATGAGATCTAGAAATGACCTGGCAAGCTTTTCAAAAGGTAGCTGTCGTCACAGTTCTCAGACCACACTCTCCTGTTCCGTGCAATTTTAACAAGCAGGATCCAGAAGGGTTTAGACCAGTACCTGATGCCAATGTTAACGCCCTTACCTGAAGTACATCATCTGGCTTGTTCCTTAAGCTCTTATAAGAAGGTGAGAGAACTCTGAGGCTGCTTAATAACAAATATGCCCACAAAGTCATCTTCATTTGCCCTATCATACCCTACTTCTAAGTAAGATGGACACCAACTGACGTAATAATATGTGACAGGAAGTCTAAAAACACCACCACCCACATTAAGTGTACGTAGTATCTTTAATAATTCCTAAAATAAAGCTTGTGCTTTGTTTACATGGCGTACATGACCACACGCAGATGAGGCCATTTTCTCAACTGCAGAGATCTCCCCAGCACTGTAAGAGGAGAACCTTCACAAAGAATACGAATAACTTACATAGTCCCAGAGACTCACTGACATCTTATTTTCTTACAGGGCACGGGTAAAACACAGTGGGTGAGTATTAACTGAAGCCCGCACTGTCACTTACCCATTTTCCACCTAGAGAAAATAACTAAAGAATTTACTTAACTCTACTTTTTTCAGGAGTAAGACATTATATTTCCTACCCCCTGCCATGCTTACACCAGTTGTTCCATCATGATTTACCTCTCTACCACCTCAGCATCAGAACCCCAGAGATAAACTAGCACAACGCACCAATTCCAACCACACATTTTCAGAGCTCCACATGCAGAGTTCAGAATATGCAGATCTGCATTTCCAAGTGCATATTTCAGGTTTTGGACCTTAAACAAATTATACATCGTTGCTCCCAAAGCAGAGCTTTCCCAGGGAAGTCTAACGTCCATGTTAGGAACTGTTATTGCCTCTTAGGGCAATAAACAGTTTACAGTGCCTTCCTGTAACGCATAATTTTCACTTCACGTAAGCCTTCAGCCTGCATTCTACAAGGAGCTGGACATTATTTTTCCTGTGAAGACAAGAGCTCTCCAAAATTAAGAGAAAAAATTCTTCTGTCCCAGTCTCAGAAAAAAACCTCACAACACTCTACGGTCAGAACACTTCAGACAACAGTTCGGTTTTGGGAAGTTACTTTCGTGTAAAGTAGCTATTTGGATAATCGTGAAGTTATTAAAGGGTTTTATTAAACTAACTATCAAGATTATGTATCACTCAACTTAATTCTGCTTAACAACCACTGTAGGCCATATAACTATTAGAAGAGTTTCTCATCAGAACAAAGAGCGTCAAAGATGGTGTTGATTTGCGAAAGCACATTTATAAAAATCTTTTTGCCTTTAAAGTGTCCTGCCTGCTGTAGGTCAATTATAGCTACCTACACATATCAAGACCTGCAAGGTCACATTGTTTTAAAGGGCTGAGACGAAGGGGCTAAAAGAGGAAAACCAGGGCTCTTTTACTCTCGTCAGCGTAGTCTAGTTCCCACAATCAATCTCATGAGAAAAATGGGTGACATTTAGATAAAGTTCAGCCCTCGTGATAACTGTTGTAAATGCTAGTGTTTATAAGTAACTTATTGATTTAGGAGATTGCTTTAATCTCCTAACTGTACAAGGGAGTATGCTATGGTCATATTTTCCCCTGTGAAATGGCCCATCTGAAATGAGGATTTCCAACCTGTGCAACTGGATACGTGACTGAAACAGCTATGATGAACATTAAAATCAGGTTAGTTTGCACCGCTCAAAGGCACGAAGGAATCACTTCCCTCGTGTGCAGAAACAGCTTTTTTATCATAAAAAGTTAGACAGTCAACAGCAAAGCTGTATTAGAAGAAAATTTTACAGTACAACTCAAAGAGCCCAGGCTAGACTGTACATCCCAACATGAAAGCGATTCGGCACAATTTTGGTCACTTTCAAAAATGATCCATGCAAAGTAATGACCTAGGTGATCCATGCCTTCTACTTCATTGGGAGAGTTAAGGGACACCACACAACTTAGAGCTTCTTTTTAAAACTTTAAACACTGAAATACTAGCAATGAGTGTCAAGTGTAAATAAATATTACACGCAGGGCTCTGTTACAGCAACTTCCTTGTTTTTGTGTTTAACATAGCTGCATTACCCCAGCTCTAGAAACATGATGAGTTAGCCCGTGCCCCTCACTGCTGGTTCTGCAACAGCCACAAAGCAAAACCCACACTTTGTCATCCTTCTTTTTTACAGCTTTTGGTCCTGGTTTTCACACCTCCCAGTTCTTTTCCAGAATGAATTTCTACCCAGCAAAGGCAGTACGAAAAACGTAAACAGAGAATCTGAGTGTTTTGTCCATGCTAGATCAGACAGACAATAATGGGAAAGATACAGCTGAGAAAACAGAGGCAAAATAGGCTTTCTAAAATTATTGTAATCCTTTTTAGACTCACGCTTACAATTGGTTTGTTAGCCAGATTTAAAAAAAAATAGCACAAAGCCATAAAGCAAGCAGGCTGAATCTGGGCAGGGTGTTTCACAGCTGCAACTAAGTAAACCTTAAGGTATCCAAGTACAGAAGTATTAAGAGTGTGCTTTTCTCTGGCAACCTCTAAGAAGGCATTTTCCGCACCTTGCCTTATACTATCACCACCAAGCAGGATAAAATTATTTCTGCTAAGCTAGATTTGGTGCCCAATTTATGCAGCTGCATCAGAGTTTGGTACTGTCAAATTAGTATCGCAGAACTACTCCCCTGCATTAGAGGTGATCCTCAGTTTCAAAATCCCAAATACACTAGTGGAAGCAGAGCATAAGAGAAAGCTGATACAGACTGATGAGAAGTCTCGTTCTGTCCCTCAGTAATGCTTGTGGTTCATCTGCAGGTTCCTCTCAGCTTGTACAATAAAGACAGGCTGGTTAATTGTCAGTTAAGTTTTAGGGGTTTATTTCTTCTTCAAATACAAAGAATTTTAGGGGTTTATTTCTTCTTCAAATACAAAGAATTTTAGGGGTTTATTTCTTCTTCAAATACAAAGAATTTTAGGGGTTTATTTCTTCTTCAAATACAAAGAATTTATGTCCATTCTTGTACACAGCTAAGATTCACTCTTGTGACAGTAACCAGTAAACTTGCTTAGTAAACTAAACCAGTAACTTGCTTAGTAAAAATTACCAGAGTGAGAAGATTACTTGCATTACATTTTCTTGCTAACCATATAGAACACATATGCTATTGTTTCCTCTTCACTAAGTAATACTTAAATGGAAGAATTTGGAGCGAGCAAAGTTAATTTTTTCTTTTTTTTTTTTTTTAACCAAGCTAGCACGGTTCCTATAAATGAAAATAAACGTTTCCGTTGATGTGCTCAGAGGCGTTTTCCATCATTCCTTTTAATCAACTTCCAAAATACGCTGAATAGAGAACATCAGATTGGATGCAATTTCTGCCATATCACATGGAACAAAAGACTGGAGCAGGCACAGATCTTTTCAAAACACTTCTATTCCATAGCTCTGCCTCCATTTTGGATGACAGACAAAGGGAGCAAGTGTGAATATAACGCCTTATTAAATAGATGCAAAGCCAAAGCGAAGCTTGAGGAAAAGGCACAGATAAACCCAGGAAGTGCTAGTACCAGCTGCAACCAACGGAACAAAGGAAACGACGACA
>VZRU01016290.1:0-20329 GCA_013398155.1 Pedionomus torquatus
CCAGCCGGGGCCTCTATGAAACGGTCTCTCCCATTGGTTGGCTGCTCCGGTGGCTGCTGCAAAGACAAACGCCATTGGTTGCTTCCGTCTCCCATGCGCAAGCTGGTGCGGGAAATATCCCCGCTGCCGACAATGGCGGCCGGGGCCGGGCCGGGCAGCTCTGCGCCTGCCTGAGCGGGGCGGCCCTCGGCTCCTGGCTGATTCTATTTCTCTTTTTCCTGCAGGTTGCTGAAAAGTGCCTTTCCTGAAGCCACCGCTGCTTGGATTTCTGTCTAGGGCTGCCTCTCTCTGCCCCTCGCCCCCCCTCTCTTTTTAATTCGGCGTTCCTTGCGGTTCGTGCCCTGACGGCAACTCAGCCTCGCCCCCCCGTTTTTGTTTTTGCTCCCCGTTTACACGCAGTCTGCTCAGCCATTTTATTTTTTATTTCCTTCCCCGAGTATGTAGCAAATATTGAAAAGAAAGGAAGAAAAAAAGAAAAACTCAGATGTCCTTTTGCTCGTTTTGATGCTCACGAACTGTAATTTTTAGAAGCAAGAAATAGAAGGAAAAAAACCACCCACCCTGAAGTTTTCTCCTCGAGGACCGAGACCATTCCACAAACTGAAGTGCTGCCAGCAGCATATGCTTTTTGCAAGAATAATTGAAACCATTAACTGGAGAGCACAGAATTCTTTTGAACGTCTGCCAGTTATTTGCAAGTAACTTCGGCAGTGGCACAAAATATAACACTTATATTTTAACTTCTACAATTGCACTTTTAGGAGCTGGCCTCTAATTTGATTTTCAGTTCTGATAAGATTTCTATTTTATGATTGGCTTTATGTTTAATTATTGTTTAAACAAACGTGATTTGACTTAAATGAAAACCGAAGTGCTGATGAATAGGAGTTCTACCAAAGCAACAAGTTAGTTATTTCTTCACGTTTAACTTGAATTCACTTTTTTACCCTTTTTTTAAAAAAAAAAAAATTAAAAAAAAAAAATCAGCAGTAAGTATTGCCCTGAAGAAGGGTGTGATTGCTTGTATTTTAATTTTTGGGTTTTTTTTAATATGGCTGTAAACGTTTCCCTCGTTCGTGATACAAAATGGCTGACGTTAGAAGTGTGTCGAGAATTTCAGAGGGGGACTTGTTCTCGGTCTGATGCAGAGTGCAAGTTCGCCCATCCATCGCGGAGTTGCCATGTGGAAAATGGTCGAGTTATTGCCTGCTTTGACTCCCTAAAGGTGAGGACTGCCTAACGCGTGTGGTACCTAAGCTCACTTGCTTTTCCTTCTCTTGGGAATGGCTGGGCATGCTGGGCTGTGGGGTGTACGGAACCACTGTTCCTTGCTCTGTTTCTGCAGAGAAGGATGTTGCTGGCGTGGGATACAGCTCCTGAAATCACGGTTGGTTGCAATTGCTCGGAGTGCCAGGCGTCGCAGGGGAAGTGAGGATTTCTTTGTGTTTTTTTTTCTCCAGTGTTTTCTGATGGTAGTTCAGGTGTGCCATTGCTGTCCTCAAAATGGAGAATGCACATTGTGGGCAGCAAAGGAAACTGAAATGAGAGAAGTGAAAACCGAAACCCAGTGCTTTAATTTGTGTCCAGAGAGCTCATCAGCTGCACATTTGGTGCAGGGTTCTGAAATGTGCTTTTAATGAGCAGAAATGAAAGCAGCAGTTTAAGATAGTGAATCAGTTTTATGTGTATTTCATGGAGACAGAGTTGCAGATGCATTCTAACCCTCCTGTACATGAGGAAAGGCCAAAATATTTGGATAGCAGCACTCCCAGGAAAATGGATGCTGGGAAAACACTTTCCACAAGGGGCATGCAGGCATGGTGGCTCTCCTGGGCCTGTCTGAGTTACAGTTGAGCCCTCTTGCCAGGGTTTGTCTATGCAGAGTCAGTTTTGCAGGCAGTAAATGGCTCTTGGTTGCTTGTCACTCTAGGAGTGACTTTCAAAATTTACTAAATACCCAGGTTCTGAGTTGGGACAGGGGCATCACAGGGGAGGGGCTGAGAATCTCTGGGGTTGTTTCACCACAGTTCTCAGGAAAGGAACATCCACTTATTTTTTTCTTTTTCCCAAAAGCATGGCTTCTCAAAGGTGTTTTAAATAGGATGGTAAAACCCTGTGACAATATGGATAGCAGATTGCTTTTGAGAATTCTTGACATTGTGTTTAAAGTTTTGGACAGAGTAATTAACCCATTTGAGTTTCTAGAAGGAATCTGGTAAATTTTACAAGCTCAAAAGATTTCCCTGAAACTTCAACTATTGCCTGAAGAGATTTGGGTTTATTTTTATGAACATAATGAGTAACAGAACCAGTGGAATTATATACATATGGGTGCTGACTGGGGCTAGATCCAGTCTAACGTGGGTTTACCCATTTCATTACTGTTTGTGGCACCTACCTATTTTGGTTTCTGTTCCTTTTCACCAAGGAGCTCCGGCTCCCTGTTTGCATTCAGTTTTGCTCTTAAACAGATGATATACAATGATTTAAGTTATACAGTGACTTTCAAATGTTCACTTACATTGCTGGTTTGCTGACAATGAGAGTCAAAAATATCTTTATTGGAGGTAAAAAAAAGGCATGTTCTTTATGCCCTTGAAACTGGTAAATTGTAGCCAGTGATAGTGCGGATACTTTGAAGAGATTAATATGTTTTCATTTTATGGCACTTACGTATTAATGGAAAGGACTGCTACCATGTCATGTAGGTTAGTACCGTGACATTGCCTGTCATTGCATGTCATTGCCTGACACTTGCAGTGTCCTGGGGAGGTGTCCCCTGTGCAGCCAGCCACCCAGGTGGGTGACGCTTGCCTGTTCACACTGGCTGTGGTGCAGTGTCTGCAGCACCCTCAGGCCCTCTGTGCTAGCCCCTCTCCCTGCAGCTGGGGCTGAGATGCGCAGGACCTAGTCTAGAGTGTATGGGGAGCTGGGGTTCAAATCCCACTCACTGGCACAAGCCAGTGCTTTTTCTGCTTCAGTGATGGGGAGCGGGATGGGGAACACCATCTTGAGAAAGCAGAAGATGCCAAAGTAGCTGAGTATGATCTTCTACAGCTCAGTGTGCTTCCTGTGCAACAGGCTGTGTTACAGCCTTCTTGTTCTCAGTGCAGTTTGCTCTTGACACAGTAGCAGATACCCGGTATGTGCTAGTTAAGTGGCCTGAATTTTCCAGGGTACAGATCTTTCAGGGTTAGGAAAGCCTCATGGAGGGCCCACAGCTCTGCCTGTGGGAAGTATGCTGGGGGAGAGGTGACACTATGCAGAGCACATGGCCAAGGATTGATGGTGGGGCTGTTCCTGCACCCTACTTCTCAAACAAGCAGTGGGTCTTGAAGCCTGCCCTTCCTCCAGTCCCATAGCTGTAGTTGCTGTGACTGAGCAGAGCCCTTGAGAGGTGCAGTCTCCAGTGCCACAGCCTTCATGTGTGTGTGTACACCCTTCGTTTCCCCAGGGAGATAACTGCCCTGGTGACTAAACTCTCCAACAAAGGGCTTTCTGTCCTTGAGCTGGAGCTGGGTGTGCAGAGCTCTGTTTGTAGTGGTATTGAGGGACTCGTAGTCTTAACTTTCCTTACTGGTGACTAGAAGGGTGTTATGTTCTTTTAGACTTGTTAAGAGGAGGCTTTTCTTGCACGTCCTGTGGACATCTTTGTGTGTGCAGCCACTGCTTCACTCCAACAGCTGTTGGACACTGACCCTCTCTCCTGCACAGGGCTTGTTAGCTATTTCGTGCTCTTTTCATCTTTTCATGCCTGGCATTAGCAGAACATCTGTGTTGCTTTATTGGAGACAGGATATAGAATGCTTGCAGCTAATAAGTTTTCCTGTTGTCTTGCAGTCACCCAGGGCTTTGTTCAGAGGTTGCTGATCTGCATCCTTTGTGTAGTGCTGTTCCTTGGGTTTTTTCTCACAGCCTTCTTAAGCCTGAACAATGCTTTTGTACAGGAACTTCTGATAACCCAGCATACAATGGCTTCACCTCACTGGTCAGGTCACGCACAATATCTATATGCTTACTGCAGCTCTTTTTTTTTTTTTTTTTTCTCCCCTCTATCGCATATAGCAGTTCTGCCTCTGTTTCAGTGGTAGGAGCAGCAATGCTTCCCCAAGCATCCAGGCTGCCTCAGCATGGGCTCTTTCACAGTTGAATGTGTGCTACCTTTAAGGTTGTGAGGAACACACAGAAATTCTAAAGGTAACCAGAGGATGGCGTTTCACTTATGCTGGGTGGGGTTCACCAGGGCACACTCTGCAGGGGCATCACGTGGTTTGTTAAGTGCTTTGGTGATGAAGTACCAAGTTTTGATTAGGTTGCAAGTGTAGGGCTGGCTCTTGCTGTCCTAAGCTGTGGTTCTTCAAAGGGTAGTTTTTGCACATTTGTAGGCAGCAGAAAGAACCTTTCTTAAGCAGATAGATAGAAAACTTAAAAATAGTTCCTTGTGAGAAGCTGTTCACAGATATGAATTGGATGCCAAGAGAGGTCTCGCTCTCTAGTCATGCTTCCCTCCTCGTTATTCTAGAAGAACAATGTTTGAAATAATCTGCATGAATGGAAGGGCAAGCTGCACTACTCAGTGGAGGGCAGTCCAGAGGCATGAGAGCTGGCCCCACTGCTTCCAGAAGTGACCACAGGGGCTTGCTGGTCAGTGGTTGGTGCTCTGCGGTAGCTCCTGGGCAGGTCCCATGATACCTTAAGAGACATATTTAGCAAGAGAGAGGAGTGGACTGCCATCATAGCAAACCCAGATGGCTTTGGGGTTTGTTTCTTGTCTCCTTTCTGCGTTTGGTGTGCCCTGTCCTGTGCATAGTGGGTGTTCTTTGCAAGGATCAGGACACAGTTTGCTGGCTGGTAGCAGTTTCTACAAAGGCTTGTCCTGGTATTGCGGTGGGCTGTCTGCAGGCCCTCATCCAGTCATTAACCTTCCTATTCGGGCTGGATCAGGCAGGTGTGCTATGAGCCTTTATATTTTTAATTCCCTGGCCAGCAAATCATTAGTTGTGTTCTTTGGTTTCTAAAGATGTCAGGAAGGGGGAAAAAAACACTTACTTTGGTAACTGGGAACACTAATTGAGCAGGAAGCTGAGAGAGGAGATAGTGACGTATTATATAAAAATATGCAGGTAATGCATTCCAGGTGTTCACAGAGGCTTTGATTCATACTGCTCACAGTTTGGATATCTGCACTATGGACTCATGGTTGAAAAAAAAGTTACAAGCCCAGCTTCATGGGGTGTGGTAGTGTGTTTTTTGGTTTTTTTTTAGTTTCCTTTACGAATGTGGATGTTTCCATATGCAAGTCAAAGTTTTGAAGAGAGTTTTGAAAGACAGAAAATAGTGTGGTCAAAATTTCAGGATTATGAGTTTTGACTTTGGGAGATCTAATTTATAAACATTGTTAAGCTGTTGCATGTTTCAAAGCAGTTCTATATAAAAAATAGATGAGTTGACAGTGAATAGGCATAAAATCAGGAGTTTGTAAAAGTACAGTTTTGTCTAAATTGTCTATTACTACATAATAAAATTTCTTTTAGAAAACAGTATTCAAAGTCCCATGGCAATCTAAAAAATACACTGTGCTTGGGCAATAGACGTACCATATGATCTTGAAGCTGGTGTACCTGAGGCTGTTCCTTACAGTTTTCTAGCTAATTTGTGCCTGGTTCATGCTGATTTCACTGGAATTGCTTCTGAATGTTACTTGTTTGCAATCATACCTGTTTTTAAAAAATTTAAATAAACTCCAACTAGGAAACAACTGAAAACACTCGTTAAACTTAGCATATGGTTATGTTCTTATAGAAGAAGAAGAAAGCAAAGCCATAGAGGTATTTTTGGAGACACTCTGACTGCATGTCTCAGCTCAGTGTAATGGAGATGCAAATAAACCAGATGAGCAATGTTGAGTGAAATCTCTTTTGTGAGAAACCTTTACTTTCCATTGGTTATTAAGGCACTTACCTGTATAGCAACAGCGTTTGGTGTTGAGAAGATTTGCGGTGGCTTTCTGTCTCACCTTGGATGCTCATGAGTCTTAAGGCACATCAGCACATCAGAAGTTTTTTATAACTACTGAATCAAACATCTTAAAAGTAGAGAGAAAACTATTTAGACTTACTTACAAGAACTGTTGCTACTCTAATTCTCTTAAAGTAGGGTAGTACTTCAAGAAGGATAAGAGAGTTTAAATGAAAAAAACCCAATATTTAGGTTTCATCCTTTCTTGTGTATGGGTTACAAGAAGCTCTGTTTTTGCAACATGATTTAGTTGGCACACAAGCTGTATATACTCTCTGCAGTGTCTCCAGAAGATTTTGGCATAGCTGTGGGGTGGAGACTGCTGACAGAGAAGCTCACCTGGTGGTGCCCGTGGCTGAACATCTCCTGAGCCCTCCCCAGTGTTTGGACTGCAGATGATCTCTGTTGGGGTCAGGCTAGTTACTTGGATGATGTGTGATGCCCCTGGGCATGTTCAGCTTTCCAGGGGAAGATACACCTTGCTGCTATAATCTACCTAACCGATGTTCCTGGAGAATAGAGGTCTGTGCCAAGCATGTTTGATTTACGTGGCATTGTCTGTAGGTTTCTGTGATGTCACAGCAGTCTCACTTCATTTAACTGTAACTTTTTGACAGCTGAACTGTGACAGATGAGCACTGGTGAATCTTGCTATCGTGGTTTAAAAGGTTGCTGCCCCAAGCTGTCTCTTGGCTTCTCTGTTGCAGGTTACTACCCCTGCTTAGCAGGAAGGCTGGTGGCCTTAGATGCTGAACATGAAGTCTGGCATCTGAACTGAAAGTCCCTTGGTCCTAGCTCTGTGTGGAGGTGTTGTGTGATGAACGCATATAACTGGAAACAGACTGGTGTTGCCTGGTGACTCTGTTTCAGGGACAGTAATAGGCAGCAAGGGGCAGGAAAGTCCTGTTCATTGCAGCTCTTTGCAAAAATGTAAAGCAGAGTACTTGGCAGGAACTCCTTTTCTATACCTTTAATCAAGCAGGTGATTTTTGAAGTGTGTTGTGGAGGGGGATGGGGTTGGCCCTGTTCTTATCTTCATTAGGTCCTTCTAGTGTTGTTCAGGGGTAACATGGCAAGAAAGATGCAATGTCATGGGTTTCCTGGTGCATAGTCTAGTTTTGTTGTCATTCTGGAGGTGTGCTCCCTTATTAGCTTATTTCTGTAAGAGTGAAGGAAGCCCTGGGAGTGCTGTGTAGCTTTGATGGAAACCATGAGAAATGAGACTCTTCCCAGTATAGAGGGCTTCTTGGGAGCCCCTGGACTGACAGGCTGGAGGGGCCACACTGTTAATTAGTCAGGGTTGCTTGGCAGGGTTGTTGCCATCAGTACAGAGGTGGATGTTAAGAGCCTGTGTGAAAGCTTGCAAGGAGTTGTCTGGAATGGAACTGCCCTCCAGAGTTGTCAGTGTGACACTTGTAGTAGTAGCAGCAGTTAAATACCTGGAGTTCACATTCTCTTAATGGATTAGGCTTGGGCATCTTCCTCCTGAAAGTGTTTGTCCCTCATATCCCAGATTGACCTACATAACAGCCCTCAGACTCTTACTCATGTGGAAGGTGGATGTTAGATGAATTTGGGTATTTGCTTTGCAGTGAGTTCCTGGCAAATCTAAGCATCTGTTTTGGTTTCCCCCTGTTAACGCTAGCCTGGTCAACGTGGACACATTCATCAACTAGTATCAATAACAGTACAAGTCGCTTCTGAACACTTTTCTTCATATCCACCATGACTTCCTCTAGAGAGGAGCATGTCTCTTCCAACCATCCTCTCCCACCTCTGGTAGAACTCTAGCATTGTTACACATCTGACCGGCACAAGGCGAGGTGACTCTTCTCCTGCTCAGTGGGTGTTACTCCCAAAGCCAGGCCTGGGAGTGAGAGTCTCTTTGCCCTTGGAGTGGCTTTCGCCTGATGAGTATCATTACATCAGTGGGGTAAAGTACCCTTTTGGGTCTTTGGCATTCGTCTTGTGCTGGAACGTGAATTCATTGGGACTCTTCTGCCTTTCAATGGTTACCCATAAGCAGGGTGCCTTGGCAGCCTTTCTGGACTGCCCAAGAGGTGGCCAGCCCCTGCTGGGGTAAGGCTGGTGTTTGACTTATCAGGGGGAGACTGAAAGGATCTTCCATGTCTGGCAGTGCACCGTCATGGGGTAGCACCAGGTCCAGCCTTGTTTTTGTGGAATTGTACTAAAGTTCTTCTGTTTCTGAACATGGAGCACTGTCTGTGTCCTGGACCTCTTGACCCTGTTTATCTCCAGAGGGCTTACCTGCAAGGGAGTGGAAGGCTCTGCTGTTACCTGATGTTTGGGGGTGCCAGTCTCATGTGTGCTGTCCCTGGATCAGCTTGAGGAAGCTGGCATAGGTGTAGGTGCAAGCTAGCATGTTGGGAGGCACTCTTGGTCCAAGAGGCTGGCACAGAACCACTCTATTCTCTTTCTTCCGTGCAGCTAACGATTTATTATAGCCTTTCCTTGGGCCTCAGAATTGTGTGCGTTTTCCAGTGGAAATGGAAAGCAGAGCAGTGGCTACAGATTTGTCCTGAGATCGCACTTTGGAGGCCAGCCTCTTTGCAGAGGCAGGCCAAGCAAATCTAGCAGAGGCATTTTCCTGCCAGCCTCTCTTCTCCTTCCCCTCCAGCCTCTGCTCCTGCCTGCAGCTCACACAGCCCAACTCATCTCCCTGTGACGTGAGCCAACCACTGTCCCCAAAGGGTAAAGCCAGCAGCCTTTATGTTATTAAAATCAGCCAAGAGTAACCTTGGTGTTCTGGTTGGGAAGATGATGGTAAAGTGCTGACTGCTGCTCGCACTTGCCTAAAAAAGCAGAAGAGAAATTCTTTTGGAATGTGCCTCTAAACCCTTCTGAGCTGCTGTGTGTTCTTAAGCAGATCCATTTTGAAACCTTTTATGGGCATATTGCAGTGTTGCACGGGCCATGGCATGCCATCTCCTGCTCCTGAGGCTTGCTTTCCTTTTTTAAGGGCAAACCCTTCCAGTCTGAGGTTCCAGTGTTGCAAAGTAATTAAACCTGATTTTAAACACTGTAGAATTTCGGGTGGGCAGCAAAAAGCTTCTTGCCCTGAAATGAGCTGTTGCTCAGGTTTTGGGAGAGGGAAATGGTCTTTGGCTGTTCTCCAAAGAGTAAGGACTGCCTGTGGTCATCTCCTCTGCCATGTTTGGCCTTCCAATTTTGGGGAGTTTCTTTGTGCTTGCTCAGCACCCACACCTGGAGCTTTGCAGCCTGCATGGATCCATGAGCACAAGCTCTGTGCCTGTGACCCAGGGTGGATGCAGAGAGATGCTCTGCCAGTCCTTGGGGCTTTCCTCTGCACCGAAGGAGGGAAATAGGGCTCTGAGGCCCAACTAACAAGCTGCAGCACCTCCTGCCTTTATTCTTTCATGGCTATGAGTCATGGCCAGGGCATGGTTGTGTGTTGGTACAGTAAGCTCTGGCACCTCAATGGGTGCTGTGTTGCAAGCTGTGCAGTGTCAGATCCGTGTGGGGAAGGAGCTTCAAGCCCTCCGTCTTCCAGCCCTGATCTATAGCAGTAGGGATTAAATTGACACCCCAAACCTGCAACTCCCTATCCCTGGAGAGAGTTTGAGTGAGAGAGGAGAGTGGATCCTTGTAAACGTGGGGTCACACTTGGCTGTGGTGTCCTGTCTTGCTGCTGTCAGTGAAGCTACCTAGCTACTTCTCTTGCTCATGATGGCGTTAGCTCAGATGAGGGAGAGGAGATGGAAAATGACTCTGAACGAGCATGTGGAGTTGCAGTTCAGCAGCATAGCACCAGTTTGATCTAATCCTTTTGCTGACAATAGCTGCCACTTGGTTNGTTGCTCAGGTTTTGGGAGAGGGAAATGGTCTTTGGCTGTTCTCCAAAGAGTAAGGACTGCCTGTGGTCATCTCCTCTGCCATGTTTGGCCTTCCAATTTTGGGGAGTTTCTTTGTGCTTGCTCAGCACCCACACCTGGAGCTTTGCAGCCTGCATGGATCCATGAGCACAAGCTCTGTGCCTGTGACCCAGGGTGGATGCAGAGAGATGCTCTGCCAGTCCTTGGGGCTTTCCTCTGCACCGAAGGAGGGAAATAGGGCTCTGAGGCCCAACTAACAAGCTGCAGCACCTCCTGCCTTTATTCTTTCATGGCTATGAGTCATGGCCAGGGCATGGTTGTGTGTTGGTACAGTAAGCTCTGGCACCTCAATGGGTGCTGTGTTGCAAGCTGTGCAGTGTCAGATCCGTGTGGGGAAGGAGCTTCAAGCCCTCCGTCTTCCAGCCCTGATCTATAGCAGTAGCTAACACTGGGATTAAATTGACACCCCAAACCTGCAACTCCTGATCCCTGGAGAGAGTTTGGAGGAGAGTGGATCCTTGTAAACGTGGGGTCACACTTGGCTGTGGTGTCCTGTCTTGCTGCTGTCAGTGAAGCTACCTAGCTACTTCTCTTGCTCATGATGGCGTTAGCTCAGATGAGGGAGAGGAGATGGAAAATGACTCTGAACGAGCATGTGGAGTTGCAGTTCAGCAGCATAGCACCAGTTTGATCTAATCCTTTTGCTGACAATAGCTGCCACTTGGTTGACCAATCACCGCACCAAGGAGAGTGCGGTGACATGCGTTTAAGTAATTGAGCTGTTTGGAAGCTTTTAAAACAAATACAAACAAGATGTGCCAGGCTTTCTGGAGAGCCCATCATCTGACATCTCCCACAGAGCATGTAAATAGGTGGTTAGATTTCCAAGTGAGAACCTGAGCTCTTTGAAAATCTGTCCCTATAAGTATTGTTATGTTGGCATTAAAATAAACGCTTTGAGGCATTTGGGTGAACGTTGTCCCATACAGGCACAGTTTTACTTATGGCTTATTAGTGCTGTTTTATTACTCATAAAACAGCAGAGAACCAGGCACTGACCCCCTCCTTTGCCCCATGTAGTCTCTCATGCCATGTCTGATGTTGGCCTTTTGATTAGAGGACAGGCCAAGGATTTGGAAATCTGGCTTTCAAAGCCTTCTGATGATGCAGGCTACTCTGAAGTGTTGTAACATCAGTCTCTCTGCCTAATTGCACTTTCTGACCTTCCAGGAGCAGTGTAATGAAAATGTCTTTGAAAACTGAGTGGAGCTGAGCTACTGTAGTAACAAGGCTCCGGGTGTTTTAGACAGATGTCCCAACTGAGTAACCATTTCAAAC
This sequence comes from Pedionomus torquatus, assembly GCA_013398155.1. NCBI lineage: Eukaryota > Metazoa > Chordata > Aves > Charadriiformes > Pedionomidae > Pedionomus > Pedionomus torquatus. Next base: position 11,211 of record VZRU01016290.1, read on the forward strand.
CCTGGCTTCTTCCAAATGAATAGCTGTCAAACATGGTTAGCTCTTCCACAAGCTTACCTGTCTAATGTTATGAAAGCCACTTCTCCTCTAATGGCAGTGAAACCATATTAGCTTAACTACAGCTAATGTGTTAGGATAATAAAATCTTTCTGCTGTCCGCACACTATAAAAAAATACATGACACAGAAGTAATGCTGTTCTCAGCAGCCTTGACATTTTACTTCCCACTCTCTGAACATCTGTTTAATGTTTGGCCTTGGTTTTTGGTTTCAGTGACGTTGTTAATCAGTGTCCCCACTGTCAGAGGAGAGTTAGAGGCTGTCGATGCTGGAGTGATGGATTTTTAACTTCTGGCTCTGCTTTCTGAGCTCCTCTGTTTGAAGCCAACCCTTGGGCATGGCTCTGTGCTGCACTCTGCCTGCTTGAGCTCCGCACTAGGAGCTGGAAGTGCCCTTCTGCAATACTTACTATAGAGCCATGGGGAAGGTGCATACCCTGAGGGCGTACAGTTGGATTGCTGGGGTGTGAGCATACTCAAACCAAGCAATTCCCCCACTCTGTAGTGAAACGTTATGGCAGATGGCCCGCTTACAGTGCATGGTATTATTAGAACCATGATCGGTGCTAATAAGGTCATTGGCGGACGGGGAGGAGGTTGGTGTCTGACCTTGTTTGAAAGGTGGCAGCCTGAGCTCCAGGGGAGAAGTTTTCCCTCAGCACTGTTTAATCTTGGCTGCACAGTGGAGAGAGACTCACCACCCAGACCAGCGGATCTGCTGCAGGGATGCTGGAGATGTTGCCAGCCCTCACTTCTTGCTGAGATAGGTGTGCAGAGCACTGTTAAAAAGCAGAGACAAATTCTGCTTGATTAGCATTCCTGATAATGGGAACTGGGAGCATTTTAGCTAGTCCTACAGACTGAGCATGGTATCACAAGGCATTGCCCAGTCAGATTCTGGTTAGTGGTGTGCACTAAGTTCTTATCATACCTCTGAATATACTTTGCATTAACAGCGCTTGCTTTTAGATGGTCTCTCCTACACAGGTATCAAGAAAAGCCCCAAAACAACCACTACAGACAGGAGTGTTGGGATCAGCTTGAGTCGCATTAGTGATGCCCGCATTTCTGCACAGGAGTACTCACACCAGGTTCTGATGAGGACTTAAGCCCACTAGCCCAAACTGTGCTGCTTAAACTCTCTATAGTTTCCTTACTTCGGCTTTTAGTGAGCAGCTCTAGGTGCTTGTTGGGAGAAAACAGCTCTCAGAGGGGCAGTGGGGAAAGCATGAAGTATCAGGCTGAAGTGGAGGAGATGGTCAGAGGCAGCACAGACACAATGGAGCTGGAGCCAGCCTGCCAGCAAGCGCAGCCATCATTAGACAGTGCTTCCCTAAGTCCTTATTATCTGCGGGGGCACAGCTGATGCAGTGAACAGTCACACTGAGATTAGGTCTTTAAAGAGCCCTGCCACAACTAGGCAAAGTTTGAAAACAAAACCTCTGCACGTAATCCCAACCGTGCTGGCCAATCCTACTGACTGATGTTTCTCCCTCTTGCTGTCAGCTGCTGAAGGATCAGAGCATGAGGTAAGCTTGCTTTGTCAGCGCCAAGTGATGCTTGATCCTGCATGGTTGGTTCCTGCTTGGGCTCTGCCTGGCATGTCCCTTCTGTGTGATGCTGCAGATACCAAGTGCTGGATGAGTTTGGCAGGAGGCAGAGGCTTGTTGGACGTTTCAGCCTGTGCAGTAGCACTTGAGTAGCCAGGGAAGTGGGAAGCCGGATGTGTAGATGAGCCTTCAAGAAGGGCTTGGAAGGTCATCCGGATATGGTAGAGGTGATGGTGCTCAAGGTCAGCTGTAGGAAGGAAAGGTAGCCCTGGTGCTTTTTGCAGGAGTCCTGCCAAATCTTGCTCCCATGTGGCAAGACGTGCAACCTTATGCCCTGTTTCTCCTTTCTGCTGTTTCCTCCTCCCCTCTGGGCTTATTTGTTCCCAAGCTCTCCTGCAACTCCCCTGTCCTCTCCATCTTTGTCGCTAGGTGTGGTGTCTGCGGGGACTAAACAAGGCAACCTGGAAAGTCTCTTGCCCTCTGCCTCTCCTGTTGCTTCAGCAATCATTTTTATTTCTTAGTGCATCTAGTGCACTTGCAGAGGAAGAAGTTTCAGGGTTTCCTCTCTGCAGGCTTTGACTCCCTGCTGTGTCAGTTGTGCAACCTATAAAGCCTCTGTGGTGTGCTGCAGGATAGGAGCTGGATCAAGGCAAGCAGGCTGACTGACCCAGGCACTGGGAGCAGGAGAGCCATCAGGGCTGGTAAAAGCAGGGCAGGGATGTCTGAAATCTTCACCGAGCTCTAGCTGGGACTGTGAGGGAAGGAAGTGAGAGTGACTTGGGGAGGAGCAGAGCCGGCTACCCAGGGCACTCTCCTGCTGGATGTGGGAGCTTGGCGATGTGGCAAGGACCCCTACCACCCCTCACTGTCAGCTCTATCAGCATCTGCTGGCTGGCATGGTGGGACATGGATTATGCCCCAGCATCACCACAGCCTCTCTGCTGGCTCCATGTCACACTTCTGTCGACAGAGCCCCCTCAGACCACACCTCTACCACAGATAGGAGAGTTGAAAAGGGGGGAAAAAAGTCCCTTGGGGCCTGAGAGGCAAATAGGTAGGATCACTTCTAGCTAGCGATACAGAGATGGAAGGGCGGGCTTCCTCCTGCCAGGAGGCAGGAGCTCATGAGGCATCAAGGGCATGGCAGCCACAGCTCTGCAGCAGCAGCGGCTCTGGCTGGGCTGCGGCCTGCGTGCAGCCTCAGCGGTGCTGAGCCTTCTCCTGGCCACCAGCGGGTGTTCCACCAGGTCTGCTGCATTTAGACTGAAAACTCTTCTGGCTGGGACTGTCACTGTTTGGATAGTAATCAGAGCAGGGCCCTGAGCTTGTAGGATTGATGAGTATATTCCCACAGCCAAAAATCCCCTGCTGTGGCCTTGTGCAATAAAGCAGAGTTTGAATTAAGAGGATTTTCATTGTTGATGGTTTGTGTTTTTCTGCATGGCTTTTTTGAACTCTTCAGGTTAACGTAGAATCTTTAAATGTCTTTACTTAGAATAGAGCTTACACTAGGAAGACTAGGACAGAAACACCACTGAAAAAAATTTTGTTTTGATTGTGCTAATTCTCAGAGAATGATTTTAAACATCCTTTCAGAGCTTAGCCCAGCCAGAGCAAAAGTATTAACACTTCATTTCACGTTCGTTCTTTATTTATATCAGAGCTACTTGCCTAAAAGCCTGTACAGGGATTTCCACCAGGGCCCGGTCAGAAATCCATCTATTTGTGCTTAAGCAAGTGGGAGCATTTTTTCCAGCCAGGTGTTGGCTGATGTTGTGTTGCATTCCAGACTTGCTAATGACACTGGAGCTTCTTTGCAGCTACTCTTCTCATGTGGCAGAGAAGCTCCAGATGTGCTCAGGAAAGGTCACTCTTCCTTGCAGGGAAACAAACCCTCCTAGCCAATTTGGAGAGGTATGGGCCCCCTGTTCCCTGAAAGAAAACAAATGTTTGATCGCAGCTGACTCATCTTGATTGTAACCAATGAGGGCAGTGAAAGGTCTTTTTTCTCGTTGTCCTCTTCAGAAGGGATTGTATTGTGTCTGAAGGTATTTCTTGTCAGTGGCAGAAGCAGAATACTTGAGGTTAGATATTTGCCTGCCTAAGGATGTCATGTTGTCAAAATTGCTTTCTAGTAGCCTTTAAAAGCTAATCCTTGCATTGTTCCTCATCTGCAAAAGGTTGAGCATGGAATGGTCTGTACTGCGCCTGTGACTGGGACAAGGATAGAACAGTAAAAGTTAAGGGCAGGAGTTCGATGAGCAGAGCAGTAATACGGAAAGGACAGAAAAAGCCCCGTAGTAATTTGATCAGTTTGCTTTTTTGACTGAAGCTTGAAAAAGCAAGTGTGCCTGCATGGATATGCTTTAGTTGCTTCTACCCCCCCAGCTTTTCTGTTTTGCTCTCAGATCTAAATAAGTGAATCCAGCAGTTATTAAAAAAACAAGCTTCAAAAACCCAAGCAGATGAAAGTAAAGCCCTGATCAGTTCCCTTCCTGTTGGTCTGTGGGGACAGGTGGATGGACATGCATGCACACATACAACACATTCCTTTCTTAGCTGTTCTGGTGCTTACACCATTGCCGCTCAGAGGAGAATTTAGGCCAGGATTTCTGGCAGGGCAAAAGTTGCATTCCCCAGGAGAAAGTGTATGTATCCACCCAATAAGGCCCTACAAACTTCTCAGTGTCCGTCCTACAGCTCTTGTTACAGGAGAGGGAACAGATCTCATCAGTGGCTATAGGGTATATTAAATTAGCCTTTCATAATCTGGAATCATGGTTTCTGCAAAATGCATTGTCAGTTAATCCCCCTTCCTTTCTTCCTGTGAAGAAAACAGACTGCTCTTACTAACTTTTGGTGTCTTTGGCCTGTACCTCACCCTAGTGACTCCGAATTCTGGATTTGTAGGTCAGCGTGGCATATAGGGTGAGCAGCCAGCCTCTATGCTGATGGACGGTGTCCTGGCCAGGGTTTATTACTTGGCTGTGCTCAGAGACCATCTTTGGCTGGGGGAGGTAGGGAGTGTGAATCTGCACAAACCTTCATGAGACTTCATAACAGACTGGGGGAACCAAGGGGTCTGTGAGGAGTGTTGTAATTAGGACAAGTTTTGCTCTGGCTGAGGCTTTTTTAATAAATCCATAATAAATTAACAGGTTTTCAGATTTCAGAATTTGGCATCCTGTCCCTTAAGACTGGCTACTGGTATTGTGCTTCTGTGAACAGCAAGCTAAACATGTCCCACTGCTTGCCATTTTAGCCCAGAACTGTTACTGCAAAATTTTCCCATTGCCCATAGAGATGGCAGTGCATTATCATTGGCATTGCAAGCCCATCATGTGTACCACTGTGGAAAGAGGCTTGCTGTGCTGTCCTGTGGGCTCAGCTCCTAACAAACATTTACACTGCCTTAACCTCCCTTTCACTTGAGGTGGTAGCAAAGATTGGTCACATATCTGCTTTCTAGTGCCACACACTTCTTAAACAGCACTTCTAAAGGTGTTTTTTTAAAAGAAAAATCCCCTCTGTGACTTAAATGTGCATACATTACTGACTGTAATAAACAACACTAAAATAGATCATTCTGCAAAAGCCAACTGAGGTGGAATATTTGCCTAAGGCAAGGCAGGCTTCCTTTTTCTTTGTTTTTTCTCTTTGTTTTTCTTCAAGCCTTTATGCTTCCTAGATGGAGGGCTGTGTTTCAATGTCACTTGGCCTGGATGCCCTCATTGGAAGCCAGGGCCCATGTGAGATCTGTGGTCCTTGCCTGCAGTGCTTAGCAGGTTGTGAGAGCTCTCTTGGAGGTGCTTTTTGTATCTGCGTCTTTAATTCTTTGACCGGCAACAAGTTCATTATACCATGGTTGTGAATTTGGGGGTTTTGCTTGGAGATGAGTGAGAGCATGTCGAGTTGGTGGCACACAGTCATAGAATGGTTTGAGTTGGAAATGACCTTTAAAGGACACCTAGTCCAACTGCCTACTGTGGGCAGGGACATCTTCAAAAATATCAGACTGCTCTGAGCCCTGTCCAGCCTGACATTGAATCTTTCCAGGGATCAGGCATCAACCACTGCTCTGGGCAACCTGGGCCTGTCATCCTCGTTGTGAAAAAATTCTCCCTTGTATCTAGTTTAGATCTTCCCTCAGCCCTTCTGCTGGTAGTCTGGTAGCTTCCCACTAAGCTGGAGCAAATGAGAGGTAGAGCGCTGGCTGAAACAGGAACACAAGTGCGAAGCCTAGTTTTTGGTGAATCTGACTGCAACCAGAGAGGCACTGCTGTGGGAGAAGGTGACTGGAAAGGTGGGCTTCGGTGTGCTGCAGGGAAGGGATGGACAGGCAGCAGTGAAGGGAGCCAAGCAATGGAACAGAGAAGAGTAGAGGTAGGAGGTGAGCTGGGGGCATCAGGGGGGGCTGGCTTTGCTGTCTGCTGTTGAGCAGATCTCAGCAAAGAGCAGAAAGGTCTCCTGTGCATTGGGGCATCGGACCCTGGGCTCTGACAGACATCTGGGAGCAAATCTTGCAGAGACAAGCAAGATCCTTCTCCCGTATCGCTGCATCTGCCTGCTCCTCTGCGGTCACCTCCTCTTGTAGTTCAAACTAATGCGGAGGAGATTGTCCTGTCTTGTTCTGGCAGATCTTGGTGTTTCCAGCCAAAGGGTGGACAGCACAGGGTGGCAGTGCTGTGGTGTGTCCCAGCAGGAGTCACCAGCATCCTTCTCTGTGCATGGTGCTGCTGCATTACACCCTGGCGGCCCATCATTAGTTGAGGCTGTAGCACATCCTCTAGAGTTATTTTTTCCAGACTAAAGTTTCTCCCTGGAAATTGTCAGGTCAGCCCAGATTTTTTTTTTTTTAAAATTTTTATTTTTTTATTTTGAAAACCGGGAATCTGTTTGTTCCTGTTAAGCTCTTGCTTTCTGAGCAAAGCAACAACACAAACAAAAATTGGGCTAATCCTCAGTTGGTAAATAGTTATATTCTGCCAAGTTCTAAAAAAACAAAACCAAAAACCCTAAACAAAAAAAAAAAAAAAAAAAAAAAACCCAAACAAAAAAACAAAAAAAACCCCACACCTAACAGCCCAAACCCAGCCACCCACAAATCTTTTCATTTGCAGCTTCATTTGCTTTCCAAAACACAACGTAAATGATGTTTTCTGAGCATGGCTTTGCCCTTCACAGGACAGGAAGGAGGGTTTGGGTCAGACACTTAGTTATCAATCTCTGCACTTCTCTGTTTGCTTTCTCCATTGTGTAAACTCAAGGAGTAAGGCTGACAGAGGTGATCACGCGTCCGATGTTTGTATTCATGAACGCAGGGCTTTAACATTTATTCTTCTGGGCTTTAATGTACTTTGTTTGGTTCTATCTATGAGTGGTTTGCCTGCTGCAGTTGTAATATTCAACAGACACTATAGGTAGAGGAAGGTCAGAAACATCAGCTTTCTGTATGACCTTGACATATTCAATCAGTCAGTGAAAGTTGTAGAATTGGATTATGGGATTTGCAATGAAAAAGTGGTTTAAGGGACAAGAGAAACTATACTTGGTATTTTCAAAAGTCGGCCTAGTCCAACTCAAAGGTACAGAACTGAGGGAAAGGTGGAAGACATATTAGAAGTTTTATTTTGTGGTGTGGTTTTTGTTGTTTTGGTGTTTTTTCTGTGGGGTTTTGTGGCGTTTTGTTAATACAGTACTTGTGCAATATTGGTTCAGAGGCTGGCATGGATTTTTTAAAATAATTTATTACTGAAGAAAAATCAATGACATGTCAGTGTTTCTATCTTCCAGGTAGAATTGATTTCTTTAGAAATAGTCCCACACTGAAGCACTCACCCTCAGGAGTATTAATGTTGGCAGGATGTCACCTGTTTCTTCTCCTATTCTAAATACGTGCAGTGATCCTGGGGCTAAACATGCTTCTAAAGTTGCTCTCTTTAACGGGTGCTGAATGCCTTCCTTCGTAATTGTTATTGATCAGTTGCTTGAGCAGGTCTGTGGCCAGGGGTGTCTGTAAAAGCTTATTTAGCTTGGAGAGAGGCTGCATTTGATACTGTATTAAGGAAACCTATTTTATTTTTCTTTCAACATTCCTGAACCTGGGAGAGTAGTGGTATAATACTTGGAAGGCATTAAAAATGATCAGTTCAGAACTTTAAATTGATGATACTTCTATTCTGTTTTAACCTCATTTCAGATGTGTTGTGGTAATAGACTGATATGGTTCACAAAACAGCTTAATCAAAATGTATCAGCAGATACAAAAGAAAAGAGCTCAATGAAGTCTTTATTTCTGCCTTTTGTGGAATGAGATGGCTGTTCATTGCAAGTAGTAGTCTCTCAGATAAACATGTTTTTCGGCTCTGTGGCTCTACAGCTTACAAAAAGGATACTTTGACAGTGCCATATTCTTTTAATATATATTTCTTGGACATGGTAAACACTGTCCATTGCTTGGAGCAAGCAAAAATGTTCCACAAACCAAATACATTAGAATCAATACATGTTTTTCATTGAGCGTAACAGAGCATACCATTGGCCTGAACGAAGAGAGCTTGGCAGGAGAAAAGAGCTGGAAAGAGTTGTCAAGATGTAAAAATATAATGAAGGAGCTACAGGGCTTTTCCCCTACAAAAAAAACTGCTCTGAGTTTGTAAGAACCTTCAACTATAACAGACAGCTTAAAATGAAAATCCTGCATGAAAGCCTGCATGAAAGCAGGACAGCTGTGACCTCTTTGTGCTGTCCTGGGGAAATTCAGCAGAACATTGCTGTATTCAGCAATGTGCAAAAGTAAAACTTCATTCACAGCAGCTCTCAGCTCCCCTGATTGCCAGGTGAATGAGGATTTGGGAGTTCTAGACTGGTGTCTGTGGCTGCTTAGAGGCTACCAGAATCATGGTAGTTCCAGGTCCCTCCCTCCCTTTTTCTAATTACAATTTAAAAAAAAAAAAGTGAGGTAATGGTATTTGCTTAAATACTTGAGCTCCATGCTAACGAGCCATCCTGTCTGTGCAGAGCTGCATTTGCCTGCTGAGGTCAGTAGTCTGAAGTCCTTGGCAATGGTTGTAACTGTCACTGGTTAAGGTGACACCAAAAGGGAGACATCTGTGTAGAAGCGCTGCTGTCTCTGCTTTGGTTTTTGTTTTGTTCTTTTTTTTTTTTATTCCCTCTGGTTTGAGCTGTGTAACAAAAACAAGCTTGACAAACGTTTTGAAGCTGCAGACTTTGTAAGAGAGTCCTAGATAAGCATGCTTCAATCGCAGCAGAATGCATCTCATCTCAAGAAACCCCCTGTCCAAGTGCTTTGCAGTTCTGTACACACTACTTGAAAAGAACAGCAACTTCAGTAGGATTTGTCCATGCTGTGCAGCTATTTGTTCCCAGCATTTTCCATCTGATGACTGCCTCTTACCCTGGTGCTAGTGAAGTAATTTTATGTGTGCTCACTGTACTTCCTTTTTTTTTTTTTTTTTATTTTGATTTACTGGTTGAAATTGTTCTTTTGC
>VZRU01016290.1:20625-51343 GCA_013398155.1 Pedionomus torquatus
AGTGAAGTAATTTTATGTGTGCTCCCTGTACTTCCTTTTTTTTTTTTTTTAATATGTATGTACTGGTGAAATTGTTCAGTTGCTAAACTGTTCCTGCTACATAATGGGAAGCAGGTCCCCTGCTTGGAGAAAGTCATAGCCTCATGGAATGGTTTGAATTGGAAGGGACCTTAAAGATCATCCAGTTCCAACCTCCTGCCCTGGGTAGGGACATCTCCCACCAGACCAGGTTGCTCAAAGCTTGGTCTTGAAGACTTACAGGGGATGGGGCAGCCACAGCTTCTCTGGACCACCTGGGCTAGGGTCTCAGCACCCTCAGAGCAAAGAATTTCTTCCTGAGATCTCATCTGAATCTCCCCTCTTTCAATTTAAAACCACTCCCCCTTGTGCTATGGCTCCTCTCCCTGATCAAGAGTTACTTCCCATCTCTCCTGTAGCCTCTTTTAGGTACTGGAATGATGCTGCTGTTCCTGTATGTTCACACGATGGGTAGGTGACCAAAGCCCCATCAGCGAGGACATGTGCTACAGTGGCTCTGCCTCTGGTTGCCAGGGGCAGCTTGTTTACTAGCCTTGTGCTAGAGAGAGGGCTTTGGCACAAAGTATGCCCCAAGCCAGTGGTGCACAGGGGCACAGTCTCTTCATCTCTGATTTGTATTTGAGGCTTCCAGAGTCAAAGGCTGGAATGACAAAGAGATTGAAGATGTTGTGGGTCTCTAGCAGTGATTGTTCAGCAGTTCCCTCAGCTGCTGGCAGCTATTGTCTGGACTTGAATACATTTATAAAATCGATGGTGATGTTTTTCTTCTTCCTGTCCTTCCTTCTCTCTCCCTGCAAAACAAAAATACCATAGCAGAGTGGTTAGACAGGGAGGCTGAAGAGCAGCACCAACATACTAACCAAGGATTTTTGTCTCTGCTTCCCATTCCTTCTGCATTTTTGTAACTCTCTGTATGTGGAGACCCTACCTGGACTGAAGTGGCTGTGTTTGTCTGACCTGCTTTTTTAAAGCTGGAGAGGGGGTTAAGTCTAAACCACTGCAGTTAGTTTTCTTTACCCCTTGGTCAGCCTCCTAGTGCACTGCGCCACAACTGTAGGGAGAGGAGAACTGGGCAGACTGGAACTGCGCAGAGTGTACCAGTACTTCAGTGGAACAAGCACAGTACTTCTGCTTGGCTATGCCCTAAGGGCTTTCTAACCACTTCGCGCTTGCACATGTCACTGAGCTTTCCCCTCAGCTTTCAGGTCTAAAGGACCCAAAACTCATCATAGCTGCCAAATGCCACCTGCTTTCATTTGAAATCATGCAAAACATCAGGGTTCATAATTTCAGTCAAAATCAAATCTGGGCTTACTTAGAAAGGGCTTGACCTGACATTCATTGAAGCCATGAAATTCAGTGGCTCTTTCAGCAAGAAGAGCTGAAGGGGCTCTCTCTTCAGAGAAAGAAGGGGCTGTCTTGAGGCTTCTGGAAGTGTTGGTAGCCATGAAAGCTTGGGGATAGATAATCAGGTTATTCCACTGAAGCTGTCTGGAAAGGCAGGTCTGACTCTTGTCCTCTGTTCCCTGACAAAAGATGAACCTCTCTTCACTGAAGTGGCCCTGGGTTGGAGCTGACATGCTGCTGCTGTAGCTTAGAACATTGTTCAGAACAGCATAAAATCTGAAGAGGTTTCTTAGTGACTGCAGGGAACCTGAGTTAAGTAAAATAATATGCAGGGTGGTTTTAGCAGTTTTCTCTTCATCCGCCTGCACAAGCTCAGGGAGGTGGCTCTTTGGATCCTAGAGGTGTGACTTTTGAAGAAGCTAGGCGAAGCCCATCCTAGAGATACTGCAAAACTCTTGACTTGTGCTTTTTATGGACTGCTTGAATTCCATTTCCAGCAAATTATGTATTCACGAACAATGCTTGTTCCTAGCTAGACCATGTGTTTCCACGGGGTCTGTATCATTCGTACCTGGAAGCTACCAGATTAATCTTAACTCTAGCATTTTTATCCACATAATTTGAAACTTTTGTGATGTGAAGTCTACATTGCTTCCCTTCCCTTTGAGGCTGATTGCCATCTTGTAATGCTAACTAGAAGATACATTTTACTTTTTCTTGACAGGAGATCCACACCATTACAGTGGTCTTTGAGCTCTCTGTAAATGTAGGTTATACCTGCATTTGAAAAATGTCAGCAGCTAGCTGGGCTGTATTTTTTAATTTTTTTATTACAAGTGACTTTAGACTACCATCTCCTTTATACCAAATATTGCATGGAAATGTGTGTTTATGGCACATAGGAGAGCTGGCACAGGAGGGGTGCAGAGCACTAACTCTCCAGCATCCCTACAGGTGTCCAGGGAAAAGCAGAAAAAACAGTAGAACTGGAAAGCCTTTGAGATGGATAATTTCAGAGACATATGGAGGATGAGGTAGTAGCGTTAGATTTGGAAGGCTCTGACATGGCATGAATCTGTTTCCAAGCAAGATGGGAAACAGAGCACAGGAGAAACTTTGGTGTGGCAGCCCACAGCTGCTTGGAAAACTGAGTTTAGTGGCAGTCTGGAAGAATCTTCTGGGTGAGACTGTTTGGTTTTATCTTATTTTGTTCTGATGACTTGAATAATGTCATGGAGAGCATATTTGTTGAACTTCTAGGGTGCTCTGAGCTACAGAGAATCAGCTATGGAGTTACAAGTAATCTTGACAGCAAGATTGCATCTTGCATTACAGTCCAGCATCTGCAGGACATGTGAAACATATCTTCGTACCTACACAGCACTGGTAATAGGTTAGCTGGAGCTCAGTGTCCCCTGCGTGCATACACCTTGTCAGGGATGCAGGCTGGCTGGAGGAGCAGCCTAATGAAGGACTTGGAGAACCTGCTCACAAAGCTAAAAGAGCATGGTGTATGTCGTTTGGAGCAGAGAGGTTTGAGGAAAGGAGATATATGTGACTGCACTCTTTTAACTATGGGCCCTTCTTCAAAGAGAGAGGGAATAATTCCTCTTCTGGCCCTCTGAGGTATGTCAAGATTTAGGCTTCAGTTGCAGGAGTAGCGAAACTGCAGTTGATAATGAGGAAGAGCTTTACAGCTGCAAGGAGAGTTGATGTGTTGGAGTCCCTTGTCTGGGAAATAAATATAGAAGTGATGGGTACAAAGTAAAATAGATGGAGTTGATCTGTGTACATCTAGGGATGGTGTGTCATTTCTCTATGACCGTCTAAACCAGCTTTTTAGGATCCTTGTAGGTGGATTAACAAGAACACGTTTGAGTGCTTTGTACATAAGTTACACTTTAAAACCTCTATAAATGTGAGCTGCTCCAACACTGCAAGGAGAAGAGCTTTGCTATTAAGTAGAAGTCATCAGATGTACTGTGCCAGTGTCAACATTCAAGGGAGGTTGCAATGTTGTACTTCTCATTGACTTGGCTGGCAGCGCAACTTTTAACATTTCTTTAGCCTGTAGGAAGGAATTGCAGATAAGGTATGAACAGAGCTAGGCTTTGAACTGCAGCGAGTGACAGCTTGGCTGCACAAACACCTATCCGTGAGATACAACACTCTTTAATGATCAGGCTGACTTGTCTGCTTCAGACTCCTTTGTTTTCCAGTTGAAAACATGCTATTTCTATGCTATTTGATCTTGTTTGATGAGCAGAAGGTGAGATGGACAGCTATCTCCCTGCTCCAGCACAGCTCTCTACCCAGGTGGTAAGAGGATGTGATGGATGCAGCAGAGGTGACCAGAGGACCCATGCAATGCAGCCAGCAGGCCACTTGATGAGCCCTGAAGCAAACTGTTTAAGGCCAAACTGTGACAAGCATGAAGCACTTGAGTTGGGGTGATGGATGGACAGTGTTTTCAACACCCAAAGGTGGTTTGCTTTCCTGGAGGGTAAATTTGAAGCTTCAGTTCCCTACAGGATGGGCAAAGGACTGGGAGCTTGGGCTTTATTGGGTACCAAGTCTGTCTCCCAGTGCCTCTCTTTCTTAGATAACAGGTAGCATTAGGGATAGACCTGGAACAGCATGTGTTGCTTGATGCATGCTCTCGGCTGTGCTGTGTGGACGTAAGGATGGGGCCCAGAGCTCCTCACTTTCTACCTCCTGCTGTTGCATGAGAGTTCATGCTCGGTGGGCAGTTCTGCAGCATGGTCACCGCTCTCCAGACACATGAGCAGACACTGTTGTGGCTGAGGTTGTAAATGTATGTATGAAAACCATACAAGACTCTGGCAGGAATGAGGATCCCTGGCCAGGAGAGGCAGCCCTCTGTGTGCATGTGCTGAGTGGGATGGAAAGCAGAGTGTGTTTCGTGCCTCAGTGCCAGAGACACAGGCACTGAGTAAGCAGGGCTAGTGCATCTCTGAATGTGCCTCCCTGCTGAGTTCCTCTTGGGGGGGTGGAAATCTGCTGTTTCATGCAGGGAAAAGTTATGTAGACAAGCTGTGTTTTGGTGCCTGTTTTTGTGCAAAATATGGAAATCCTTTCCTGCCTGATCTCTTTTCATTCTTTTTGCTGTCAGTCATTGCACATGTCATGAGTGTCTGTGGGGGAAGACAGCACAGTCAGGGCATAAGCCTACTGCAGCCTCCAGTGTGTGAAAAACATTAGCTTAAAGATTGTTCACATGAGAACTACTGGTGACTGACAGGATATAAAGTGCAGTTGTTAAAACTAGAAACATGTCTGCTTTGGAACATCCTCACTGGTGTCCAGGATTAAAGAGACCATAGCAATCTGCATTACTGGTGCAAACTTGAGCAAGCCTTGGGTTTGTGCTGAAAGCCTTGTTTCTGCAGCACAGTTCAGCTCACTTCCTCAGCCAGCATGAAGAGGATTTGTGCAGCATGCTTAGGGTATGTTCCTGCAGCCTGGTGCAGTGGCCAGCATGCTCATCTTTGTGTCCCTTCAAGCTAGGACACAAATGACAAGGTGCAGCCCAGTAGACTCCAAACAACTGGGCGTAATGCAGGTTTTTTTAATGGGGTTTAAGTGTGCTGCCATCAGTGCCGCACTAAAAACAGCTGGGTTATGGCCCTGCAAGCTGCTGTCATGTTAGCTAGTGTCAGATGCCAGCCATTTACAGTAAGCGCCATCACAGGATGACTAAAGTTGGCAACATGGAGTCAATCACATGCCAGCAGTCTACTGTAAGGGTGGGAGAGTGTGTGGGGAGAAGAGGGGAGAAGATACTCTTATAGAATCTTTTAATGATTTATTTTTAATATCCTTTTTTTTTGAGCCTTGGGAAGTGCAGTCCATATGCTTTTCCCTCCTGACTTTAATTGGCAAAGAAGCTGATGAGATATGGTCCTTTGGACTCCTTCCATTTTGTGAGGAGCCAAAAAATATGTTTATATTTAGCATGTTTCCAAGGAGCAGCGGAATCTGTTACTGGGTGGTGATTCCTTGGCTGCAGGCTCATGTGCCACCTGGGACAGGATGGGAATGCACCTTCCCTGGAGTCAAGACTGGTGCTGAATTAACAGAACCGGCAGTGAACTCCTCCAGTTAAAACAGAATACCTGCACTGGTCCCAGCAGGCTCAGTCTCTGGGCACCATGCCCCTTCCCAATACATGCAGGTCCCCCTCTAGGTGCAAGGATGGAGCTTTCTGATGCAGTGCTCAGTGTGGCGAGTGTCCTGGCAGGTCTGTCTGCAGGGCACTGGGATTGTGCTGTGTCCTCTGCTGAGCATGCAATGTGCTAGAGCCACAGCAAGTCACCACAGAAAAACTGCATCTTTTAGCATAAAGATGCTTATCTTAGTGGCCTGGCCACTGATGTATTTTCTCATATTGTATTCGTAGGCTACCCGGGTGTAAAATGGAGTTGGCCTTATTTGTCCCCAGCCCAGTATCCACACAGCAGAGTTGCTACCAGTTTCCTGTTGTTTTCCTTGCTGTCTTGCAGCTAGTACTGAGAAGTGAAGAGAGGCAGTTACTTTGTCCTTCCAGTAGCTTTCATGGGCCTGAAGTTGGTCTTGAAGAGTATGTGTGTTGCTGAGAAGTACTAAGAACTGTGGGCATTGTGGTGGAAGTGTAGAAGAAGGGATTACCCCTACCAGTATCAAAGTTCAGAGGATACTAGAGGTGCTCATCACTTCAGAGTGAGACATCTTGAAAGTTGTTTCATAGCTGTATGTCTAAACTGGGAACATTCTGTGTCACTCTGTTACATCATCAGTTCCTAAAATTTATTGTTTGAGAGATAAAGAACATACTGTGGTGTTGGGGAGGGCAGCCTGACTCAGCTGTGACTTCTCACCTATCCTGGTGAAACGCAGTGGTTGATGATGGTTAGGATCAAAATGATGGTGAGGAGGAGCGAGGCTGAAGGTGAGGGTTTGAATCCAAGTACAGTGGTGCTTCATTTAGTCTTCCTGGAGCGCTGGAAGGCTGACGGCCTTTGCTCTGCAGCAGCGTCTGCACAGACCTTGGTTCCTGGCCAAGTACATGTTCTCATTGAAACCAGTAGCACTCTGTGTGGGCGCTGGTTTCTGCTTACAGTGCTGTCTGCAGGATTGAGGCCTTGTGCTGTATAGGGTTGGGGTTTTTTTTTTGTAATAAAAATGTTCTGCTTGTAGAACCCCCTGTTGGAATTAAACAAACTCTGTTTTGAGAAAAAAGTAGAACAAAGCTTCACACCAAGCTGGGGTGTCTGGTATCAATGACATGCAAAATTTCAGTTGGAATAGCAAAGTCCTTTTCAAGTTGAAGAAGGCCCTGGAAATATTGTTTGCAAAAATAGTAGCTCTTTTTTGATCTTTTCCACTCCTGCAGTGTAGAAACATCCAAATGGATTTATGCCAGATATGGTAGAAATTAAGTGTTTTCCCAACCCAAAGCATTTGTGCCAGGTTTCAGCCTGCTGCTTTCATGGAATCGTGGAATGGTTTGGGTTGGAGGAGACCTTAAAGACCATCCAGTTCCAACTCCCCTGCCATGGGCCGGGATACCTCCCACCAGACCAGGTTGCTCAAAGCCCTGTCCATCCTGGCCTTGAACACCTCCAAGGATGGGATGGGGCAGCCACAGCTTCTCTAGGCAACCTGGGCAGAGCTTCAGCTGCTCATGCCCCTCTCTTGCCATGCAGAGAAGCCTGGCTGGGGATTCACAAGGGTCATCGGCTTTGTTCAGTGGTACCCAGACTATCCAGTGAGTTTGTATAGACAGAGGTGGATCTTAAAAATCCCCAGGGGAGCATCCTACATGCAGGCAGGGTCCCATCCCGGGGGGGTTCCCACCAGTTTGCACCCTGGGTGCAGTGGTATGTACCGAGGAGACCCAATGAACCTGGTGATGGAGTGACAGCTCTGTTGCCTGTGATCCTGCCAACAGGAGCAGGTATGTGGGGTCACCTGGTGTGCCCCTTTTCTGAACGCAAGCTTAATTATATTGCTAGTGAGAACTCCATGTCAGGGCCAAGGCTGGGTAACGGATGGTTCTGCACCTTTGCTGGCTGCGGGGATGATTATTAATCAGTCATGCAGCAGCCCTGGGGTCCTCAGGCCTGGCCTTATTTTATTAGGTTCTGAATAACTACAGAAGAATTACTTCTCAAAAAAAAAATCACCATAAAGTATTTATAAAGTTGCCTAAAATGTTTCTTGTATTCTGTATGCCCCCTTTTCTTGAGAGGGGGAATACACAGAGAAAGAGGGGAAGAAACCCTATTTTTCAGGAATTACTTCATCTTAATGACAAAAATTTTTTCGGCAGTTTTCTGCTGCCACTGAACTGTTGGTATTTATCTCTGTCTACTTGCAAGTGCTGTTAAAACAATGCACAGTTTATAGATGTTTTTTAAAAGTTATGGTCTCAGTTGATTTGAGGTCATTTGTAATGTTAGTGATCCTTCGCTTTTTAGGAGCCACTGGCCTTCCCTAGGGCTTGTGTTTATTTGAAGATCAAGGTGGGAGTAGTCAGCGATGCAACATACTGTGGCTTTTAACAAATAAAAGCACAAAGGGGAAATCATTTCAGTTCTTCCTCCTGTGAGTACCAGTTCCCAGTGTTCCCAGTCCAGGAGTGTTGAAGATCAGAGGTGCTGCTTTACAGAGCCCTCCTTTCAGTGTTTGACCTGCCACAGCTGGGGAAGCCATGGAGACAGGTCTGTTCCTCTCTGCCTGGTTGTCAGGGCCAATGAAGTGCTCTGGGGGAGGGAGGGGAAGAACAACCCACACAAGAAAATTAGGTGGTTTTGTTGTCGCTTTTGGAACTGTTGCCACTAGCTTCTGAAAATACTCGTCTGTGTGTTACCTTCTCTTTTTTTTTTTCTTTTTTTTCCTTTTTTTTCGTTGTTGGTCAGGAAGCTCAATTTGGGTTTAGTTTGATAGTTATTTGGTTAGTGTTACTACTGAAGAAGTTGTGTTGCTCTTTTCTTCAGCTACACCTAAGCGTTGCACTGCTACAGAAGAATCACAGAAAAGGCACAGTAACCACCAAGCTGCCTCTGCCTCCATGATTGTGTTGTTACAGTAACCCAAACAACCCTTAATAAAATTTTTCTGCCTGCCTTGACTGTTACATTCACTGAAATACTGTTTCTTTTTTTTTTTTTTTTCTAGGGCCGGTGTACCCGAGAGAACTGCAAATATCTCCACCCTCCCCCACACTTAAAAACACAGCTCGAAATAAATGGACGCAACAACCTGATCCAGCAGAAGACAGCTGCAGCCATGTTCGCTCAGCAGATGCAGTTCATGCTCCCAGGCACACAGCTACAGCCCATTGTAAGTCCCCGCAGAGAATTGGCTTCATGCTGCTCCGCATTTCTTTCCTGTTTGCCTGCAGAGGCTCCAGCCCTGCACTTTTCCTCAAGCAGTTGGTTGTGCTGCTTGGAGTTGTGAAGCATCTTCCAGAGGGATGGCTGATTCACCTGCTGCATCTTCTTGCAGCCTGTGGCTCCCCATTCTTATCACAGAATCGTAGAATGGTTTGGGTTGGAATGGACCTTAACGATCACCTAGTTCCAGCACCTCCCACTAGACCAGGCTGCTCAAAGCCCTGTCCAGCCTGACCTTGAACACCTCCAGGGATGGGGCAGCCACAACTTCTTTGGACAACCTGGGCAGGTGTCTCACCACCCTCAGAGAAACAAATTTCTTCCTGAGATCTCATCTAAATCTCCCCTCTTTCAGTTTAAAGTCATTCCACCTTGTCATATCACTCCCCTCCCTGATCAAGAGTCCTTCTACATCTATCTGGTAGGCTCCCTTTAGAGACTGGAATGTGCTCTAAGATGTCCCCAGAGCCTTCTATTCTCCAGGCCAAACACCCCCAACTCTCTCAGCCTGTCCTCACAGCAGAGGAATTCCAGCCCTCACACCATCTTTATGGCTTCCTCTGGCCCCACTCCAACAGCTTCATGTCATTCTGATGTTGGTGGCCCCAGAGCTGGAGGCAGCACTGCAGGGAGAGAAACCCCCAGAGTGGAGCAGAGGGGCAGAAGCACCTCCACCCCATCACCCTTGCCCTGCTGGATATGCTGCCGGGGATGCAACTTGGGGTACAGTTGGCCTTCTTGGCTGCCAGTGCGCATTGCCAACTCATGTTGAGCTTCTCGTCCCCCAAGACCCCCAAGTTATCTTCAGGGCTGTTTTCAATCTATTAAATAATTTTGATAACTAAGGAGCTGTGAGATTCAGGGCATCAAGTGGAAGGTTCTTAAAACCAGGTGTATATTTGATCAGTTAATTCATGTATATCCCAGAAGGTCCCAAGTGGCTCCATTCCAACAGATCCTGGTTTGGATAGCTTATTTACACTGGGATGAGGATGCTGGACTTCTTCCAGTTGTGGTGAAGCCAGTTGACTCCCTTGGACCAGATGTGTTATACTGGTGGGCTAAAATTGGGGAAGGTGAATCCAACCCAGACCTTAATTATTTTCTATGCAGTTGTTCCAGGAGAGAGTTGTGATAATTTTACAGCCCTGGCACTTGTTTTTCACAGTAATGGTGTTTTATTCTAACAGCAGGAAAGATTTGCTGCTCTTCATGTAGGGAGGGAAGCCTATGGGAGAGGGGTGTTTGCAGAGCAGGTAGTTCAGAGCAGCCTTCACTGCCTGTCCCTGCTTTTTGCATGTTAGTTAAAACAAGTTTTCAGGATGGAGAGCCCTGTTATGCCAGGGATTGTACTTGCTGGTTGGTTTTTCTGGGAGGGTTGACATTTGTCAGCTGGGTTTGAGTCTGTTGCTATGTGTATTTTAAGAAAATATCAGAGGTCTTAAAGCAGCTCTTCAGTGCTGACATAAATAAAATGCACATCTTTAACCGAGAGTTTAATTAGGAACTCTCTATTTCAACTCTAGGCTAAATATCTTTCCTGAGGTAGTGTCACTTGATGTGCAATTGTTTGGTGAGGTTCTTTCTGCTGTGCTATACAGGAGCTCTGGCTGGATCCCTAGAAAAAACTCTTCTAGCCTGAAGGTTCACAGATCTGTGAACCAGCCTCCACTTGGCCTCCTGGTGTCCCTCCTACAGCACCCAGCTCCTCTGCCCAATGGGGCTTCACCCTCGGCATCTGCCACCCAGACTTTGATGTGTCTCAGGTGTGTCTCATTCATGCTCAGAACAGACTGGTGAAAGGTTCTTCCTTGTTGGAGTCTGTTGTGCTGTTTGGGGTAAGAGCTGTGTTTCAGTGGGGAAAGCCCATGTATCCTTGTGATGGCGTTCTGCTACCAGACCAGGTGTTTTCTCTCCTGTCTTGTGAAGGCTTTTCCATGTTCACCCTCTCTCTGGTCGCCCCGTGTGTGTTAGCAGCTTAATCTTCACTCTGGTGGGTAAGGTAGGGAAATGCTGTCTATTGTTCCCATTTTGAAGATGCAAAAGTGAGGCAGAAGAGATAATGGGCCACAGGAAAAGTCTTTAATTGCTTTGCACCTTAGTCTGTAGTCTATTGTAATCTTTGCACCTCTTTTTGTGGAGTTCAAAAGTACATGCATATCAGAAGGAAATCCTGAGTTCCCACAAAATGGTAGCACTGGTTTCCTAGCACTGTACCAAAAGCAAACCCTTCCTCTTTGGGGTTTTCCTTTGTGGGGAATTCACAGTGGACATTCTTTGGTTAGCTATTCAAAACATCTTTGGGATTTCCTCTTTGAAAAGTTCCCATCTTCTCATTTTGCAGTCTTGCAGGTCCAGTTCGCTCCTGCAGTTTCACTCCTGCCTTTTAAATTCCCTCTGAGATTAAATCTGTTGGTTTCTCTGGTTAGTGCTCTCATTTCAGAGGTAACCTTATCTGATGAGAAAGGGCCCTGGTTTCTGAATTGTGCCATGAGGGAGACCTGGGCAAAGAAGAAATACAAAACTTTGTTCTGTGATGACTGCTCACTTGCTGCTTTCCCACACTCTTTTTTGCACAGAGTAAACGAGTTCTTGGTCTAATTCCTGCTGCCTGACTTGCTGTACACCAATTTCAGGACAAACAAGAGATTGCTCTTTCACCTGCCTTTGATTTCCTGAAGATGCTGCCAGTGGAAACAGGCTTTGAGAATCTTTTTCTCTCTCTAAATGAGAAGGGTGGGGCCTCCTTCTGGTTACATATGAAATTCTTCAAAGCAGAAAGTGTTGTATTAGATGCAGCAGCAGAACAAATCCCATGTGATCAGAAAGCTGATCAACAGGATGCCTGCTTAATTGGAACGCTTGCCAGAGATGGGATTTAGAACAGTGTTCCTAATAGCTCCAAACAATAGCTGAATGCTTAGACATTTTAAAGTGCATTTTCACCAGAAAAGCTACTCTGTTTAAAAAAAAATAATACAGCAAACCAACCAAAACAACACTTGACACAGCAGCTTCTCACTGCATTTCCTGAAATGGCATTGAATGTGTCTATGAGCTTGCATCTAAATATTCACCACGAGTTCTTCTTGTGCCACTGCTGACATCCAGCAAGAGCTAATCTTCTTGCTGAACCAAGAGCCAGGACCCTGATGATGACTGTTTAATGAACGCACTGCACGGAGAAGAACCGTGTCCCAGGTGGGCTGCCTGCTGCACGCTGCTCGCGGAAGCCTGCTAGGTGTGAATTAATGGGTGCTCATGTGAGCTTATTTCTCTGAAGTCTCTGGTTGCTCTCTGATGTTGCTGCTAACCGTCTGTGCGAAGCTGAGAATCACATGAACATTTGGTGCCCATTATGCAGTTTCAAACAGACTGCTTCCTACAGCACTTTAAAACAGGTCAGGCAAGGATATGGAGCAGGATATTTATTCAGCACAGTGTGTTCGTCTCATAGGGACCTTGGAGAGGTGATGGAAGTACCAAGTAGGAAAACTCTAGAAAAGCTTTGGTTTTTGAAAGTCCAAATTCACCTCAGCTCCTGGCTTTGGTTGAGCTATGCTGGAAATTCTCTGGGCTGGTTTTGTGCTTCTGTCTCTGTTAGACTCTAAAAGTCAGGTTAAAGGTGGATAGAGCTGGGTTCCAGCATTAATACAGAGAGCCATTCTGGCCAGTGGTGCATATTGTTTCTCAGATATGATCTCCCTGAGCCGTGTGTGTGCTAAAGCAAGGCCACCCAAAAAGTGCTGCACCTTGGGCCTGATCCACACCTTCTCCACTCTGCTTTGTCCCTTTGCAGCAGCACAAGACAGGCTTTTGGAGGTGGCCATGGAGGTGCTTCAACACAGCAGCTCTGAATTGACCTGATGGAGCAGGGCAGTGGCTTGTGAGGCACTGCCATGAGCTGTGTTGGAATCGGCAGTTGGATAAAGCATGGCTGTGTTGACACACTGGCTTCTGCTGCTCCCCTGGCAAGTTGTTTCCCCTCTCTTTGTTTTCAGGCCTTCATTTCTTCTTGTCAAGATCTGTGAAACCAGGACTATCTGTTCAGGTGTCTACAGCTCTGAGTCACACATGCTCCTGAAGACACCCAGGCTTTAACGCAGACCTGCAACTTCCCCCTAGGGCAGCAGGACCCTGCTGATGGAGAGGTTAAAGCACAGGGTGACCAACTCACTTGGCCAACTCTTTGCTGGAACATATTTCAATTTTGATTTGGATGTTTATTTGTTTCATTCAGTAAAAATGTTAGAGGGGTGGCTTTAACAGCCAGCCCCATGAAGTTATACTGGAGGGGAACACAGGTTTTTGCTTTTTCTGAACAGCATTAATTATGTTTTCAATATCAGGGTCCTCAGCCTTGTCAGTAGGAGATCTTTCTCTTCTATCTTTCTATCACCAGATTATAATAAAAGCTGTCACTGCTTTTTGTGTGCTTTCCATGTGTAGCAGCTTAGCAGGAACCTGTCTCTCCTCCTCAGGCAGTCAACACCTCTGTATTTATACTGGGACTCTCATTTCCAGGCTTTCCCTTTTTAGGGTCTGAGGTAACTCAAAATCAACACTTCCTGGCTGAGACAGCACTTGTGTTCGACAAAACACCAGCCGTTCCTCTGCTTTCCTCTTCACACCCACTCTGTTTCTTCTCTAGCTTTAGCACAATTTCTGGTAGGCAAATTGAATGCAACTTCTAGTTTGTTAAAAAAAATCAGCTGTTCCAAGTTCTACCATCACTGGTGGTGACAAATGCGCCTCCCTGGGGCTGTCTCTTCTCTCTGCTTACACCTTCAGCTCCCATGTTCAAGGTCTGTGAGGAGCTCAGAGCTGCGCAGTCATTTCAGCTTCTTTTTTATTATTTTAATTATTTTCACAAGCATTTTAATACTCAGTCTTGTGGGCTGTTACTGGTCTGGACCTCTCTGCCACTGCTCTGTAGTGCTCAAGAGTTCCTGGTAGTGTCTGCATGTACTATGGTTAATAAAAGGTTGTTTGCAAGGAAGCTTGCCCCTGAATTTGTACGAGCTTTAAGGGGTAAGTGGCGATACTTTTTATCTCTCTGTTTTGCCCTAGAACACACCAGCAACTAAATCAAGACTTTTTTTCAGTGTACAGCGGTAGTATTTATCTGTCCGGTCTCCTGGCTAGTGCAGTCACAAGAGGTGGATGGGATGCATGTTGAGGAGAGCAAGAGCAGTGCTGTTCAGAGTGGAAGCCAGTGAGGATCTGCCTGCAAGGAAGGAATTCACTCAAATTCCCTCAGGACAGGCCTGGCACGAGGGACCTGCACAGACGTAAAGGGAGGAGAAATTTGGCTGGCAGCAGCTTTTATTACTGATACTGATGCATGAGCCAGACTGGATTTCCCAATCCAAGACAGGCAGTCAGGGCTGGCAATGAGCACAGCCCATCTTTTTCCCTCATCAGCTACAATAAATACAGAGCTCCCTGATGCCAGCTTACAAAGGAACAGCTTTCAGCAAGCGTAGCAAACTTCAGACTTAAAAACCTAGTGCTTCTAAGTGTGACGTGCTGAGCAGCATCTCTGGTGGTGCCTTGGCTGAAGACACATGCATAGCTGCTGTGTGGGTCCTGTGCCTGGGGACAGAGCTGTCCCTTTCAGTCAGCAGCCCCAGGTGCATGGTTCAGGCAGACAGGATCTTGGAGACACAGCAGCAGGTGCCAGGGTGTGGAAATGCAGGAACAACCAGCAGCGGTGACAAAGAAAAACCCATTTTGCTACTTTGTGCAACTTTCTGCAGATCCCAGGATCAGGAGTAGGTCATGCTCCATGGTTGCTCTTCTCATAGAACAGTTAGAGTTGGAACAGCCATTAAAGATCATCCAGTCCAGCCATCTGTCCTGTCCAGCCTGGCCTTGAACACCTTCAGGGAAGGGGCAGCCACAGCTTCTTTGGACAACCTGGGCAGGTGTCTCACCACCCTCAGAGCAACAAATTTCTTCCTGAGATCTCATCTAAATCTCCCCTCTTTCAGTTTAAAACTATTCTGCCTTGTATCACTCCCCTCCCTGATCAAGATTTCTTCCCCATCTCTCTTGTAGCCCCTTTAGGGACTGGAATGTGCTTTAAGGTCTCTCCTGAGCCTTCTATTCTCCAGGCTGAATACCCCCAGCTCTCTCAGCAGAGGTGCTGCAGCCCTCAGATCATTTTCATGGCCAATCTTTCCTCTGCTCACCTCAGCTTGATTTCAGATCCTTTGACTCGTAGTTGCTCACAGTGAGGAAATTGGCTGCTCTTGAGGGAACAGCCTTGAAGATTGAGACTTTGTTTCAGGGGGTGGGACCTGCCTCACAGGTTGTAGTGGCGCTGGTTGAGGGGTTCATTTGTCTTCCTTTCATGAATGTTTTGCACCAGTTTACGGTGAAATTGGTCAGTGTGAAGCATTGCAAGCCCCCAGCCTTCTTCCCTGGCTGCATAAATGCCCTGGCATCCTCCACTTGAGCAGTGGAAGGAACATATTCCCCTCTGTCTCAGAAATGAGCTCAGTCCTTGGATTGTCTCCTGGTTGTGTGGAAGCCCAGGCAGGGGCAGGTTGCCTTAAAGGATCTCCTGAAGTTTTGGAGCAATATCTATGCCACACATCCTCTGTCAGGATATTGGAGACACCTGATATATTGGGTACTGAAAACACATAGGACTAGATTTGCCTGCACATTTGTGCAAGCTACCTGTGCTGCAAGATTTGGGCTACTACAGGTACACAAAAAGAAGTATTGATGGCATCTCTTGGGCCACAGCATAACCCTGTGCAGACTGGCCAGGCTGGAGAAGCTTCTTAAAATAGCATTTACAGTGCAAATGGTGACAGAAGTTCAGCAGTTGCCACTGTAATTACTAGAGCTTACACAAAACAGTCTAATGGATGCAGCCAGACTACGGTGTTTGGGGAGTCACAGTGTTGGAAGATCTTTAAAGAGCTTTTCCAGCAGCAAAAGATGTCAAATGTCTGGGAGTCTCAGAGAATTGAAAGAGAGAAGAAAATTATTTAATAAAGGGCTGTGGACTGGAGGATCTCTGGGTTTAATGGCTAAAGTCTCCTGTCAGCTGAAGTGAGGCTTGACTTAGGCTCAAAAGAGGGAAGATTGGAAATCTGTCCCAGAGAGAGGATAATTTGGCTCCACTATACTTAGAGCACCCAACACTGCTGATTCAGGAGGCCGTGGCATCGCAGCAAAGGAAGTGGGACGTATGCTGGAAGTAACCTGTCATCCCCTTTCCCATTAGCTCAGGAGCTGCTTGCTGTCACTCTGATCTTAGGAAGAGGACATCATTAAGCTTAAGACAGGACAGCTTAGCTGGTGTTACTGTGGGCTGGGTGCTTCCAAATCATGACGAGCAATGTGTTGTCTGGCATATGAAAGTACTGGGAGGCAGATGCTGTCAAGAAACACACTGTCTGTATGTGGTTTCTTTTAGAAACCCACAAGGCTAGAAGTACAAAAATAAAAGCAAGGTGGGCAGAGGGTGTGGCCAAAAAAAACACCCTAGGTCATTTTGTAAGTGCACTTGGATTTATTGCTGAGTAAAGGCTCTAGTGACCAAGGATGGCATCGCCATCTCTTCTGGTATGCTCTGTCCATGGCTCTTCAAAGCTCACTGCCCAGCTGCCCTTGCCAAAGCCATGAGGTCTAGCGTGTTGTGATACTAGTGAGTTTGGTGTCCTCTTACTGCCATTCACTTGGAGTGCCGGCTTAGGATGTTCCTGCAAAATGCTTTTGGCCTGGAGGCTGTTGACAGTCTAAAACTCTGATGTGCAGAACATTAGATCTCCAAGTATACTGTAGCAGAGATGCCTCACGTGACTCTAAATTATCCTATTGGTGTACCTGAGGCCAGACTGGCCATAGCAACACTGTGCTCGGTTCAGGCTGATAGTGAATTCAGCCACATCAGGTTACCTGCTTCCAGGTCCTGGAGCTGAAGTGTATTTCAGGGTTTATGTACAGCCTGGCAGAAGCCAAGACACTTTTTTGGGAATGAGAAGTCTGTTAGTTTGGGCCTGCCCTAATTGCTGGCATGAAATCCTTAATTGTCGTTAAACTATAAAGATCATCAATATGCTTTGATCTGATAAATAAAGATTCCTTGTGTTCAGGGTGAGTCACAAAAATCTGTGAGTTGGGAGAAATGAATGGATCGCAAGTAAATGGTAATAAATGAACAGATTGGAGAGAACTATGATGTTGATGTTGCTAATCAAATTGTGTAAAAGGATTGAAGCATTGCAAGGCTTCCAGGTGTAATCCAAGACAAAACTTTGAACTAATGTTTTGTTTTTTCTCTTTCTATGCACAGACAACGTTTCCTGTGACTCCATCACTTGCAACAAGCCCCACAATGGCTTTTAGTCCCTACCTGAGTCACGTTTCTCCTGGGATGGGATTGGTTCCTGCAGAGCTTTTACCAAATACTCCTGTACTGGTTTCCGGAAATCCTACTGTTACAGTACCAGGAGGCTCTGCTGGGCAGAAACTGATGCGTACGGATAAACTGGAGGTATTTGGACATCTGATACAATACTGCTGATGGAAAAGAACAGGGCTGTTGCTCTCTGCTGGGGTGACCCGATGCAGTATAGCACAGTTTAACTTGCAGCTTTCCTCACACAGTGTTTTTGCTTGAACAGATTCTTGTGTGGGGTCTGATCCCCCAAATCATTGGAAGTGAAATTTAGGATCACTAGAAATTTGGGATCACTCTTCTGATTTCAGTGGGCATTAGAGCAGGGCTGAGATTGTTGTTTTCTGTATGTGACCTGCTGGTCTTTAAAAAATACAAGTAGATAATCTGCCTTTTGGCTGAGCTTAGCGGCAGATGTTTTGGAAGTAACAGATACCTTGCTTGTCTTGAGATCAGTTTACTGAGCTTTTGCAGAAAGCTTGAAGTATTACGCTGTTGGAAATGCTAGGTACAGGGCATCTTCTTCCCCTCCTCAGCCGGCTGGGTATGCTGAGGCTTAGTGCAGGAGGAGCTGCAAATGTCTTTCAAAAGCTAAGCAGAGGCTTTGCAGGAGATAAGGGCTGAGGACCTGAATTCAGAGGCCCCTGCAGGTGTAAATTACATCACAGGAAGGTAGTGGAGAAGGGTGTAATTTCCAAACATGTTGTTTTGTGTTATGTACTTTATATTGCCTTGCTGATTTCTTCTGTTCTTGTTTGATGTCTTACCTTTTTCCACACTCAGTCTGATAGCACTCTAGCTGGTGGTACAGATCATGCACCATAGGCCTCAACAACTTATTTTGGATCCTCAGACAAGGAAACCTTGCAGATCCATTTTGTGAAACCTTTTTCGTCTTTGAAGTTTCAGTGCTTATGACTTACGAACAGCTGCGATATCTTTGTAAAGCTAGCAATTTGTAAAATCTTACAAACGTGTTGCAGTGTAATTAAATGTGCTGTCATGTAACCCCAGGGTCAGAGTTTTATTGTGGAGGGCAGTGAGACTATGTGAAAAAGGTCCTCATATTTAAGAAAATATACTTGTTGCAAATAACAGCACCATGCACCATTTAGAATTAAATATCCTACCTGGGAGTATGCTCCACAACACTTAATCCAGCTGAGATATGAATGACAGCATTATGAGCATTGAGGCTTTGGAGGAATCCTGAGCTCCCTAAGTTTTGGCAAAACAATAGCTCACTTCCTGGGGTCACTTTCCATTCTGCACAAATTCTGTACTTCACTTGCACTTGATAATTGGCCTTGGTACTATTGTGGGTTTGTTCATACCCTGCACCAGCTGTGAGTAGCAGTTGCCCCTGTGACTGTTAGTATGTGCTACCAAAGATGAGTGTAGATTTGGCATACACACATAGTTTATTGCAGCCAACTGAACTGGTATTATGTGTTGAAAATACTGAATGAAGAGTAATTTGGTGTCATGCTCAACAATGTGAATTTCTTTTAAGGTTTGTCGAGAGTTTCAGCGTGGAAATTGCACACGTGGTGAGAATGATTGCCGCTATGCGCACCCTATAGATATTGCAATGATAGACACAAATGAAAATACTGTTACAGTTTGCATGGATTACATCAAAGGTCGATGCTCTAGGGAGAAATGCAAGTACTTTCATCCCCCTGCACACCTGCAAGCCAAAATCAAGGCAGCTCAACACCAGGTGAACCAGACAGCCGCAGCTGCAATGGTAAGTAGAGCTCTTCTCAAGTTCTTCCATTGCTGAGAGATCTCATTTGTCTCATACGTGTGACTTGTGGAAATTAGAATGCTTTGTAGATGCTGACTAGAGAGCTGAGAGCACGTGCAATACGAATCGCATCTCTTCATCCTTTATGCTC
Organism: Pedionomus torquatus; assembly: GCA_013398155.1. NCBI lineage: Eukaryota > Metazoa > Chordata > Aves > Charadriiformes > Pedionomidae > Pedionomus > Pedionomus torquatus. The sequence continues at coordinate 39,729 of VZRU01016290.1, forward strand.
ACCATAGCATGAAGCCCTCAGTGGAGTGGTACTTCTCACCAGCTAGGGACATAGTGGCAAATGCTGTGATTTTCTGACATGACATCATGACATAACAGCAGCACCTGAAACCAACTCCTTCCCTGGCTGAGTCGTGGATGTCAGTTTAGCCTCCTCAGTACACAAGGAAAGCCAAGACTGCGCATCTCATCATATATCCTTGTAGGGCAGGGGAATCCTGGCCCATTGAAGTCATGAGCAAAATTTCCGCTGACATAAAAGCAGACAAAATTATCAGTTGTTTGATCTTATCAATCCTGACCCATTTGATTCTTTGGACCTGGTGGCGATGCTCCTGCAATTTGAATTGCAACTTCTAATATTACAGTTCTAAAAACAACTCAAGAAAGACTTACCAGATCAAATTCCTAGCTGGAACAGTTGTTTGCCATTCTGTTGAATTTGGTTTAATGAAACTTGATTATTCCAGAGGTGGGAGAGCTGGGATGTTCAGCTTGGGGAGGGAAGAAGAGGCCCAGGGAGATCATAATCCATGTGTATAAGTTGCTGATGAGGGAAGTAAAGAACACAGAGGCAGATTCTTCTCTGGGGTGCCCAGTGAGGGGACAAGAGGCAATGAGTACAAGCTGAAATTCTGTTTACGCACAAGAAAAAACTTTTTTTACCATGAGGGTGATTAAACACTGCAACAGGTTGCTCCATCCTCAGAGACACTGAGAACCTACCTGGATGCATGCTTGATCAGCCTGCTCCAGTTGATGCTGCTTTGGGCAGTGTTGTGTTGGCCTAGGTGATCTTCGGAGGTCCTTTCCAATGTCCTGTGTTCTGTGAATTTTTATTATTATTTTTTTTAATAACAAACATTTTAAAAGTTCTTGTCTCCTTTTTTATTTAGAAGTAAGGCTACTAAAATTTTTCTTAAAGACAGTCACAGGTTGCTTTTCATTCATGGTGAATTGTAATTCAAAATGAGGAAGATCCTAGAAATTAAGCAACTGTCCTCCTTGTGGTGTCAATCTTACCTGGAATGTAATTTGCAGAACCAATTTACAGGGCAGTATATATTTGTTCTGCAGAGTTTACTTATTAGATTTTGTACTGGTTTTGTTATTGTTGAAACAAGAGCCCAGGTCTGTTGAAAAAGAACCTTCTGAAATGAAGCTCTTGTGTTCTTTACAATTGAATCTTTACTTTTTCACTAATTATGTAGGGTACTACTACTTAACCAAAGCCAGTGCATGTCTTATTCATGCTGTTGGCTCCTCTTAAAAATGTAATTAACCTTATTTGTATGCTGTTAACTAGAACCTTTAAAATATTTATCAATGGCTTGTTGCATCACCCCTACTACCAAAACAGCTTACATTATTCATTGACTTTTCAAGGTTTGATGCATTTACTGTACCTATTGAGGAATAAGCCTTTATTAAAGGGAAGAATGGTGAACAGGTTTTTTGAATCAAAAAAAACATATACTAGACAAATGGATGTACCTTCTAAAATAGATTTGGAATATCTTCAAACCTAAATTCAGAAGATACCTCTGAGAGACCCAGTCTCATGGTTACCTGAGATGTGCAAGTAGTAGCTGAACACACTTCGGTGAAGTCTGTGCAGTGAAGTCAGATGAAAAGGGTCAGGCTCAGTCCCCAGTCCAGGGTGGCACCGGAGCAGGGGCTTGAACTGCTCCTCTCTGCCCACGGTCCTTCCCTTGCCTCATGCATTCCTGCCACCTCTGCCTGGTTTGGAGGGACAGAATGAGGGCTGAAGCCCAGTGCAGGTTCCACCTGCAGGTGCTAATCCTTGGGCACTCCTCGCCTGCTGTGCTAGTCCCAGTGAGGAGATTTCTTTATCTTTAAAATTTCCTGAGGCAGAATAGCTGACTCACCACTAGGCCTGGTAATGACTCAGCCACCCCACATTGTGCATGCCTCGTCTTTTTAATATATTGTATAATGCATTCTTTTTTTTTTTTAATCTTTTTTTTTTTCTCTTCACCTACTCAAAATGTTGCTCTCTTGACACACCTCTGCTTGCTGTTTTTGTTACTGTGCTTGACCCCCCTCCCCGGCCCATTGCCATCATGTGCTCGCTGCCTGCTAATTAAGACTCAGCCAGCTGTCAGATCACTGAAGCGACCGCTGAAGGCAACCTGTGACCTGGTACATGGACCTTTCACCTTCTTGCTTTGCAAATAATCATCGTAGTCTGCATGAAGGCCTTCTGCGCTTGGTCTGTGGTGTTAGTGCCTGCCTGGGGAGACTGCCCATCCTGGCCAGAAATGTTGCAGTGTCCGCTCAGACGTGCCAGTCCTGCACCCTGCACACCAGCCACTTACCAGCTGCACTTTGTCTCCCAAAGCCCAGCTGAATTTTTTTGGCAGCAAACAACCTTGTGGGGAATGCAGCACTGGGTTTTGAGGTGTTTTTTCCAAACAGCAGCAGCTTTGGAGTTGTGAAATGCAGTGCTGTGGTGAGAATTGAACTAATTCAGTGTTGGATATGCCAGAAGACTGCATGGTACAGGATGGGTCCAGCAGCTTTTCATGACGTGCCCAACAGCATAGCCTTGTCTGGCAGGGTCCTGCTGGTACTGCCCTGCCAAATGGGGTTCTGTGCAATGGGCACAGCATAAATCTAGGACCCTTCTAGTCCTGGCAGTTCCTGGCACTAGGAGAAGCGAGCTAAGCAACCATTTAGATCTGTGCTGGGTCACATTCAGTAAGTTGGGGAGACTACTGCTGCTGGCTCTGGATCCTGCCCCCTTGCAGCAAAGGGCCCCCAACACGGTGGGTGCATTTTGCATCAAGCACAGCGTTGGCTCCCCAGGCTTCTGTCTGCAAGCCGTCTTCATATAAGCCACCTTTGATTATTTTCTGAGTCTCAAATATGCTTTACCTGTCTTCATGACACTCATAGTGAGGTAGAAGTCACCCTCCAGTCTGCTGTCTGTCCTGGCTCCATAAAAGATGAACTCTTTCCTGTTTGCCCCAAGTGCTGATACAATGGTCCAATACATCCTGCAAAAAAATGGCTCCTGTCGCCCTACTGTAGGGGGTGAAAAGGAAGACTGGACACATGGGAGCCCTGAAGCCTTCAAGCTGGTGGTGTTCCTCATTCCAGGAGCTGGGAAGCAGAGCTGATCTGCTCCCCTTCCCCTCTGAAAACTCGGGTTTGGGTTTATTAAGTAGTCAAGAGGCTTCCTTATCAGGGTTTTAGACAGCAACAGGAAACCTTACCAGGGACCAGCATTTGTCAGCAGTGGTGAAATTACCCTGTAAATGACTTAACAGCTTCTTGCTCCCAGGTGCTGGCAGCTGGCACACCCACATCCCCAAAGCCAGTCTTGGCAGTGACCCGCACAGTGCCTTGCTGCCCTCTCTGAGAGCCACTTCTGCATGGAGACACAGTCCCTCAGAGGATGGGAAAGCCCTTTAAGTTCACTATCCTACTGGCCTTCCTTACTTTACAAACCCCATCAGAGAAGTTACTTTTAATAGTCTTCCTTCTCTGAAACATCTAAAGATTTGCAGCTGCCTTGCTAGAACGTGTCATCTTTTTCTGAACCCTTTGGGCAGGCTGCACCAGGGAAGGACTCGCAGTGGTGATAAGAGCACGTATAATCCTCAGAAGAACCCACTTCCATTGCTTCTGCTGCTCGCCAGGGAACTAGCGCTGCCTCTGCACTCTCTCAGGTTGTGTTGTGTCTGTAGTGCCTTGGACTGAAGCAGTGAGCCAGATGTGGACAAGGGATAAAAGTATGATCCGCTCCCAGGAGATAGCCATCTGAGGGGAACTTTGAGGTGCAATTAAATTGTCACAAGCATTTAATCCAGTCTTCATCTTGCAAAAAATAACAAGAGAGAGTTGTTAGCCAGCACGTGGGAAATTGTGACTTTGGCATGCAGAGTGTTTTTATCTGTCAGTCATGCTGAAAGATTGCTTTCCATGCCATGCAGGGAAGTGGCACAAACCTCTTTGTTCGGATCCTTGTGTTCCAGCAAGAATGTGGCTTTCCCAGCCCAAAACTGGGAGAGTGGCTGGCATTTTTGTAGTGGGAATTGTTCACTAGGATCAGCGCAGGCAATCACATGGATAATGAAGTGAATTAACCCCTTCAGCAGCGTAGTTTGCATTGCATACAAGTGTGCATGTGTGCATATAGTCACATGGTGGGAGCAGGGCCGGGGAGAAAGTCTGCTACATCTGTGATGGTCAGAGCTTGTCCAGAGGGAAATCACAAGCAGCAGGGTGAGATAAACTCACCAAGCAAGTTCCTCATTACAAGGATTTAGTCTAGTTTCTGTCCTGCAGTCAAGAGGCACTCACTACAGAATGCAGTGAGGTCAAAATGTGGTGAGGTGTCTCCAGTTGCTTTTTGTAGGTGCTGCAGGAAGCTTTTGGGGGATTCTTTCAGAACCAGGGCACAGTGTAAGACAGAATTGCTTCCCTTTAAGTTGCTACAATTCCTGCAGGTCCTGGAATTTTTACAGAGACTCTGGCCCATTTCAAACAACACACTTGTTTACTCCAGTGTCCCTGCCAGATCCTGTGCAGGGCCTGTATTGGCCCAACTTCATCACATGCAATTTAAGACATCTCCTGGGCATTTGTAGATAGCCTTTCAATGATTGTGCTTCTGACTTGAGGCCCTTACCTCAACTCAAGGGCTGAAGAAGTGGTGAAGCCAGATCCTTCTGTCCCCCCTGGGCCCTCCAGCACCTTGATACCTGAAAATAAACAGGTTGGCAACAGGGAGAGAGTGTTTTCAGGGCTTTTTCCTGTACGGATACTCCTCCAACTCCTAGGATGGGAGAGATGACACAGAAGATTGTGTCAAACCAGGAGCAGACGGAGACAGGCTCCTGTGCCCACAGAGCCCAACCGGCAGAACTCTCCTTCAGGTTACACATCAGCGGCTGCAATATGCTCATTTCATTAGGTCACTTTGGAATTGTTACATTTATTTGGATTTCTCAACCCAGCTGCTGTTCAGGGAGCAGTAGTGAGACTGCCATAGCTCCTTTCTCTCCCTTGCTTCCAAGAGGCTGCAGCAGGCATGGGGCAAGGGTGATGTTGGGGAGATGGTGGGGAAGACCATTGTGCCGTGATGCCCATATGGCATGTAGGTGTTTGGTTCTCCCTCTGACTGCAACACTGGGCTCTGGGATTGTCCCACAAAGAGCTTGGACATAGTGACACAGTCTCAAAGCCTTCAGCTGTTCTGCTTTTGTCACTGCAGTCATGGGATAATGGGCATTTTGGGGTGGTGACAGCCTTTGGCCAAGAAGCAAGGAGTCATAAGTCCATTATGTGCCTGACAGAGTTGCCTTGCTATAATTAGTAATTTTTTTTTTCTGAGGCAGATTTTGAAAGCATCTGAAGAATATTTTTGCAATCACACACAATAAGGAACATGAATTTAAGCATCAAGTTCTTCAGTCACTGTAAATCTGTAAAACACCTCTGATGTAAATGGAGTTACTCCAGTCTTTACAAGCTACAAATCTGTCCCATGCCTGAAGAACATGACAGATAAGGTATAGATATGGTCAGATTTAACATAGTTATCAATGAAGACTTCTCTAGAAATGGAAATTCTTACATCTTTACCTAAAAGATTCATCCCAAAATACAGACCTTCAGTAAAAGATTTTGGTTGTCTGTGTCTAACAATGTTGTCCCGTGTTTGACTGCTGTCTTTTGGTTCTAGCCAGAAGTCTGCAAAGATTAAGTCCTAATGCTGGCACTGGATGCCTGCTAGCATTAGCAGAGGATGTGTGCATGTCTGAGGGCAGTTTTGCAAATGCAATTGCTGCTTCTATTTTATTTTTTTTTTAATATTAAAACCACCTAAAAGCCACCATGAAAATAGAGATAGGCTGGAGTAATGATTTGCTTGGAAGTATCTTGCTTAACATTTCTCAGATGAGCAGTCTCCTATAGCAAATTAAATTTAAAATGAAACCTCTTTCTAGATGGTGACAAACTGTTGCAAGCTTTCACTTACATTCTGTTGTGTGTTGATCTTCATAACCCTTTAAAATCTCTACTTGTGTCCTTTCTTCTGAGTATTGTGTGTCTGTGCCCTTAACCCTTCATTAGCTAAACCTCCTCCATTACCTACCCTTTACTGTCACCTATTTAAAAAAAAAAAAGAAGTAAATAGGAGTGATAACTGTTTTTCAACTACATGATATAGACTAACACAACTAGGCAGAAATGACCTGATTCTGCATGACTTCCACAGGCGTAAATCTCATTGACGTCAATGGCAGCATTATGTGCATAAAGGACTGCAGGGCATAATTAGAAAGGACCCTTTTCTGTCACATTATAGAGGAAAAAAAACGTGGTTTCTACTTGGGTACAATCAAAAGCTGTAAATCACTGGAAACATTCCTGTCTCCTAAGAACCTGACGTACTACTTTGCTGTTGAGACGTGCTTGGGTGAATGATTAGTAAGTCACTGAAAAAAGTTCCTGAGTTGGGTTAATGCTTTTTACCAAGTCTGATCGTGAAACAGGTTTGACGGGTGGAAGAAGCCCGGTGGTGAGACAGAACAAAAAGAGAGGATTTGTCTGATAGCAAGGCCCACCCAAATCTTGTTTGAACACCAGATTTGTGAATGGTTTTTTCTACTGTTAATAATGAGCAAGCAGTATTTAACTGTTGGAGGCCACTTCCTAGAAACTGGGGGCAGATCCAAATCCACTGGTGCAGGGTGGTGGAGAATCAGGCCTGTTTTAGACCACATAGCTCAGCCTCTCTACTAACCAGAAGAAATGCTTTGTACTGTGAATGTGATGTTATGGGTATAATTCATGACAGCTGCACCTTGACCATGTGAACACGCGAGTCGGCTGCACGCGTGTGTGCATTCTCCCACATGTGCACTGGTGCATGTAGGGAGCTGTTGAAACAGGTAGAGGCAAGCATCCCTTATTTTTCCATGGCATTTGTTGCTTATGCTAATTTTCTTGGGTTTAAGTAGTCATCTACTATATTTCTCTTAATTGGTTTGGGTTTTTTTCAAATACTTTTTGCCATCAACTGTACTTCATAATATCTTCATCAGGTGATCACCCCTCTTCTTCCTCCTCCTTGTGCTTTTTTATTTTTCCTGTGTGCCCAAGTCAGTCCTGCTGAAAAGCTCCTGTAGCATCCCTCCTCCTCCTCTACTCTGCTTCTCCTGCTGGTGCATTTACTAACTGCTTACCTAGTGAAGTTGTGGTTTCAGCTACTACTTCTACTGTGATTTAGCTGCCCTTCTCTTTCCTGTCTTGCTAAGTTGACACAGTTGCAGGTGATTTGCAGCCAAGACCCCCTGTTATTTATTGCATGCTTGATCTATGTCTGGGCCCCTTTTTCTACTCCACTTGTCTTTAATGGCTCCCTTATCCACAGGCCCTGCCACCTGGTGCACTTCAACCTTTACCAAAGAGGCCAGCACTTGAAAAAAACAATGGTGCCACCACAGTCTTTAACCCAAGCGTTTTCCACTACCAACAGGCTCTAGCCAACATGCAGTTACAACAGCCTACATTCATCCCTACAGGTAAGTGTTTCCCTGCTTTCCCCAACATTGTCGTTGTCTTTTTATGACCTAGGCTTTGAGCTAATGAGCAGATCTGTAAGAGTCTGTAATAAGAGTATTAGTATGTAGTTTCATGTAAAAAATAGATGAAAAGTTAATATTTGTTTGACTTGCTTTTCTTTCATCTACTAAAATTCAGAATTTTTCACTTGTAAAGATCCCTTCGTAGCCTTTTGTTTGGTTTGGGGATTTTTTATTCTTTTTAAGTGGTCAAACTAAGAAAAATGTCTGCATGTTTCTTGAATTCATACTTCCTGTTTCTTCTCCTTATGGTTAAAGTAGTTAATCCCAAATTAATTCTTTGACTCTTGCATAGCACTCTTCCATAAGAGCTCTGTTAAATCTCATGTTAAAATGTCTAGTGGACCTCTGTGTAGATCCACCTGCTGACTTGAAGCTGCAGGTATTTTTCTGAGCTTCTGTGTCAGTAACCTACATGTTCCAGCAGATATGATGTTTATAGAGGGAACAGTTTGTCTTTAGTAAATGCAAATTACATAATCCTCTTTAAAGGCATATATTTCCCTTTTGCTTGTCTTTTGACCAGTATGATAGCCTAACCTTTTTAAAAGCAATTTAACTCCCGGCTTTTAAGGTCTTGGTAAAATTGAAAGATGCAGTTTAGTAACTCATATAGGACTTGAAATATCGATGTGGCAGATGTGACTGCTGACTAGCCAATTAACCTCTATTCACTGCAGCCAAATGAAAAACAAAACCTGCTTAAAGTAGTAAGTATGATAAGTATCCGAATTAGGAATATTGCAGAGTCAATTGATAGCTCATTTTTTAGTATCATTATTATCATTGCGGAGCATCATAAGGAAATGAAGGCCCAGTATTTTTAATGTTTAATGCTGTATTCACTTGCTGGATGATATTTACAGAAACATACCAAGTGTTTCTCTGGGCTTCAGAGAAAGCCATGGACCTGCACCTTGGCCTTGGCATTCCTTGGGGTCAGGGGGAAAGCTTCAGAGACAGTTCTGTACTGAGACCAGACTGTCTCAGGTGTGAGTATGGGTCCAGAGAGCTGGGACCTAGACCCTGTGCTCATGTGACCTTTCTGTTATGAGAGCACTTGGGGACACTCAGAACTTGGCAGCTGCCAAAATGTTCTTCCAGGGAAGTGGAATCTTGAACAGAGAGATGGAGAGAGGGACTTGAGTAGTAGCCTCCTGCCTTGTGCTCTGCAAAGTGCTCTTAGAGGGGATGGGCTGAGCTGACCTTAGCACAACTCTGCTGTGTGCCAAGTGAAATACTTCTCCAGGAAACACCTTTGAATGCCAAGTCCCCCAGCTGGCTACATGCTCCTCTCTTCCTCGAGGTCGCCAAAGTTGACATAAGGACAGGCATTTCTGAAGCGAGCACCATAAATTAGCTCTCACCAAGCACTCTGTGTGCTGTTGTGCCCTGATTCATGGCAATGAAACGTTGTGCAGGGCTGATGCATAACAGGTCTGTTTGCTGGCACCTACTCTTGTCTGAAGACATTAATCTTGGGTAGAGCAGCGCATTTCCAGTCAGAGGGTGAATCTTATGAATTTAGGTTACACATCTCCACTTTCTCTTATGCATCAGGCTGCAGGTCTGGTCTCAGCCCTGGAAAGTGGAGCAGAGAGGTGGCACGTAGCACCTTGTAAGGAGGGGAGAGGAAGTGAGCTGTTATTTTTCTAGTTTCTCCTGTTTGTTATTGAGAGATCAGTATCATGGGTTTCCATGGCGGGGCGGGAGGGAGGGAAATCAGAGTGTCTGTTGAAAATGGCATCATCACTACAATTGTTTCAGAAAACCCCCTGCTTCTTTCAGTTTAAACTAAGAGACTTTAAATCCAGGTCCCAGCTTGCAGGAGTAAATTGCTTTTGGAAAGTCAGTTTTAACGTGAGCATCATGTTCCTCTAAGGGCAATTTGTTTTCTGTTGACATGATCAGAAAGAATTCAACATACCTGGTACAAAAAAGCCCCAGCCAAACAACCCTGATTTCTAGGATAGGTCATATAATTTAATACCAGAGTGGGAAAAGAAAAATATTATCTACTACCCAAGAATTCAAGAATTAATTTGGTTTGCTATGATACCTTAACACTGAGTTTAAACTATTTATGTACCAATATGCAGAATCTGTTTGCATGTGCTTAAATACTGAATGCTGCAAAGAGAATACCTGCTTTTTAATTAAAGTGATTTCTAACACTGAAGCTTCACTAATGAAATATCCCTTTTGTTCATCTTTCCACGCTTCAATGCATGGTGTGCAGGGTCAGTTCTGTGCATGACACCCACTGCAAGCGTTGGTAGGTTTTACTATACGAACTTCTCGACTTTTCCTAATCTGAAAGAGACAGCAAGTTTAGTATGCATCAGTGAGAACTTGGGTGGCTGAGTGGAGTGACTGTCTATCTGCTGTCTTCTTTGAGGCTTAAATGGTTTTAATTTCTGTTCAGTGCAGTGCTTTGTATGACTAATAGGACAATCCAAGGTAATGTGTTCCCACCCCTATTTAGTTCTGCTGCAGAGATAAAAATTTGTCACTTAAATGTCTTCACAACCCATTTAAGTAATCCAACAAAAGTAAATATCAATGGGAGGATACTGATGGTTTCTTTTTTTTTGTATCAGGCATCAGGTGGATTAGAGTTTGGATTTTTGGTTGTCCTTCTGAGGATATTTTCGGAGACTGCTTTAGTAAGGGTTCTAAGGAGGAACACATCTGGGGCCAGCCTCTCTGTTAGAGCAGTGTGCTGATGTACAGGGAAAGAAGCAGGGCTTAGACCATGGACTGGCTGAAGATTCATCTCTTTAGTTAAGTGTCAGACGTGTAGGTACCACGGACCATAGGGAGGTACCGCTGCTAGTGTGTGTGCAATGCAGTGAGGCAGCAGGGCTTAGTACACACTTATTGCTGCTGCAGGGATCCAATATATTCAAGCTCATCATCTGCATCTTACTGGGAAGCTCTGCAGGTCTTTGAGGGACATTCCCCTCTGTTTGGAGCTACTGGGCACAGCAGGATGGGTGAAAGCTAAGCTTTCATCCTCCAATGCAGGTTATACATTATGATCAGCATCCAGGTGTGTGCCTGCTTCAGCCAGAGGGAGAGAGGGAGCCCTGGGCAGAGTGCAAGGCTTTTGGGGAGCAGGTCTGAAAGCTTTGGCAAGAATGGCTAAGCACTCTGCTCTTGAACCTCCCCAGCCCTAGAGCACAGCGAGGACACACTGCTTGCATGATGGGGAGCTGAGCCTTGCAAACACCTCTGCCTGTAGGAAACCCCAACCCACATGCTCCAGCATCCCAGGGCTGGAACTACGTGCCGGGGCTGGCCGTGTCTGCCCAGGTGGAGGGGAAAGTAAATCTGCTTTCCCACTGCACGTTTGTGGGGATGGCTGGGCCTTCCCATAGGCTCCTGGGTTTGGAGGACACACACATGTGGCCCAGAGCATCCCCTCCAGCACCGTGCTCTGCCGGGTACACGGCTTCAGGAGGCTGCCAAGCTCCCTGCTGCTGTTTTGTCCTTTTGGATTCTCTTTCTGCAAATCGTAGCTGTTCAGATGCATTTGTGTATCTTTTCCCTCTCAGTCCCCTCCTCTCTCCATCTCCCCTCTCCCCCCAACCCTGCAAAAGGGAAGGTCTGCCAATTCTAGAATTAGGGTGGAAAGGAAGCACGCTGAATTTGTATGGAGAGAGCTTGGACTGCCAGCCGCTTGTTTGCCATGCCTCCAGCTCTGTCCCGGGCTGAGACATCGTCCCCAGTAGAGAGAGGCAAGAAAACCCAGTGAAAGGGCTGCGGCAGCCGCTGCAAAGTGCATCATGTAACTCTGGTTGCTGGCAGGGATGGGGTGGGAAGGGGACAAGCTTTCCCAGGTGGGCGGGAGGGTGCGCTTGCCAAAATGTCCCCACCCAAAGGAACGTGCACTGGCTGTGTCTAACTCCCCATGGGTGCGAGCTGACGTGGGCTTTTGCTAGCACACCCACCCTCTCCCCCCTTTGGAAATTTGGCCTTCAGAGACTAATACAAC
>VZRU01016290.1:52986-66488 GCA_013398155.1 Pedionomus torquatus
TGTCTTAGTGATGCTTCCTGGTAATTTGATGTGCCACAACTTTTCCCCGTTAGACCAGAGACATTTCAAATACTTTTTTTTATTATTATTATTATTATTTCTGGTCCCCCCCTGTACTAATTTTAGCATTTTTGTTTGTCATGCTCTCAGGTTTAGAGCTCTTGCAAAGAAAACTCGATGTGTATCACTTTGTTTTGTAGGAGGCTGTTAGCCGTGCTAAATGTCAGTAACATCCCAAGGGGCTTCCTCTAGTCTTTCTCTAGTGTGAGGTCATGAGGCTTTCAGTGGGAGTTTTGCCTGCATAAGTCCTAGGCAGTGTTTTACTTCTCACAGTAGGGATCACTGGTCTTTTTCTGTGCTTTGTTGTTACTTTCAGGTAGAGCAGGTCTTACTCATACTCATATTGGTCATAGGAAGAAAGTCGAAATTCCTGTGCAGCGTTGCTCTGTGGCTGTGTGAGTCCTGTTTCAGCCAGATAGTTTCAGGGCATTTCTGTCATAGTCTATGGAGTTATAATGTCGGTACAAGCAACACATACTCCACAAGGCATCAGTAGCGATGCAGCTCTGTTGTAGTTGACGTGAGGCAAGATAAAGACATCTTGGGAATGGATCCTTTTTTATAAGCTGCTGATGTACTTGCTAATCTGAAACTGAAGACAGAATGAGCAGCCCCATCTCGAGACAATGTTTTAATGTGTTGTGTTTTCTTTTTTTTGCTGTAGATATCCCAGTTATCAGTAGATGAACTGAGTAGCAGCATGTTTGTTTCACAGATGTAGAAGTTCCCGATAGAACAGTAAGTTCCTTTTTAGTATTTCTTTTTATGGTGGACTGCTTTATATGAGGTTACTGCACCTCCCAAAGTGGGGGCCCGCTTGGGCAGAGGGACAGAGCCTGCAGGATATCAGTGACTTCAACTCAACTTAAATTTAGCGTCTACAAGCACCTTTAAGGGCCAGCCCTATGGCTTGCAACAAACAATGTCTCCTTGAAGCTAAAAAAAAAAAAAAATCAGTTTTCTGCTGTTGGTAGCCTCCCTTCTTGCATCCCCCTGAGTTTGATGGCTCTGTTTACAGGTTACTCTTGCTCTGCACAGCTCCCAGCTGCCTGCAGATGCCTCAGGGATTTGCACTATTGATGGCAAAGACTGCTCCAGTAATGAGTCAGCTGGAAAGGTGTAACTTCTCTTTTGATCTTAGTGGTGTATTTCCTTTCCTGAGGTAAGCAGGATTGGATCATCATCAGCTGCAGTGCATCTGCAGGGCTGGCTTGGCCTGAGCAGAAATACACTGTTCAGCTGCAGTTGGGGCCTGGCTCATGGTGGGTTTCTTCAGAGGTCCTTGTACATGTTTGAGACCAGGATGAGTGCCACAAGCAACAAACATATCCTTCACCCTGCCTGCAGATCCTGGGCTTCCCTAGGTTTCTCTGAGTGGGAGCAATGGAGAAGTTTGTCCTTTTCTTTGACTTATAGAGTATTATTTCGCAGCCATAGCAGCAGTGTCATTTTTCCATTGCTTTTATTTGTGAGTCTTCACTGGTGTTCACAAGAGAAAATCCTTGGAGGGTTTCAGTTAATCACTCTATTTTTTTACCCTAAGAGGGTAAGGAGTAAGTTCAGCCAATTGAAGTAGAGGTTGCTAGATTTTCCCAGTGCAGGCCACTTAGTATGCACAGTTTTGCAGTCCTTTTATTCTTTAAGTCATGAAGGCAAGTACTTAAATGCTGAAAAATAATTTGGCAGGCAATTCTTCAGTTAGATCTTTAGCAATCAACAGAAATTACTCGTACTGGTGGTGGCCCTTTTCTCTGCTGACCTAAATAAACTACTGTATGTATAAATGGCTCAGTAGCTGTGGCCTTTTAGTGCAGCGGTATCACTGAGCTATCCCCATGAGAGGAAGTGTTGCATGTTACACAGTGTACTGCTCTCCCAAACAGCAGACAAATGTGACGTTTGACGGGTTGACCCATTTCCATAACATATGCAAACAGTCTGTCCACCTAATACAGAGATTATTTGCATGGGAAGGGCCTTGTTCTTAAATTCTTTGAGATTGTTCTCAGCATTTATTTCTGAAGCTTTTTTTCTGAATTCTTTTCACTTTTATGTATGTGTGCTTAGACTCACACTGTCAATAGTGATCTCAGACTAGACAAGGAACTTCCATGGGGTGTATTTCTTCAACAAGTAGGGAGCATGGTGCAGTCTGTCCAAATAAAGCATTAGCCATGCTGCTAAGGATTGGGAAAAACCTTTGCTTGGAAGAAGTAGGTCAACATGTTGAATTTGCTGGGATTTGCTGGGGATCAGGCATGGAGAGAGCCTAGGTAAAACACTTTGCAAGGGCAGCATGAGCATATCTGTGAGCCACTGCTCTGCCACTTCTCTTAACACCTCACAGCTGCAGGACATAAACCTGCCTTCAGAGGCTGTTAGAAAATGGCAATGTTCCCTAGCATCCACAGTGCTCACCAGCAACTGTTCCCATGTGGCAGCACATGTGCTTTGATCTGCTTTCTGTGCTGCTGCCCACTATCTCCCCATATAAACTAAAGGCCAGAAAATCTCTAGAGGAAACATCATTTCATACTGCCTCTTGTGCATGTGAAGTTGTACGTGTGCTCAGTATTTTGCCAGACAAGGTCCCTGGTGGTCACTGTGCAGTGCTGAAGGGCAGTTCCCAAAGCTGCCCTGAGTGGAAGCAGGGTAACTGAATTGCACACTGCGCTGGCAGATGGTTTTCTTTCCCTCCATGGTTGGTGAGGTCCTTGTACCCAGGCTGGCTGGCCTAGCTCAGCCGGAGACAGAAGTCCTTCAGAGGACAGTTTTCACAAGTACATCCCAAGAGAGACGATTTGGTCCCTGAAGAGGGTCCTCTGAGCACAGGGTTTCTGTGTCTGTGTTTTGTCTCTGGGCATGATTGGCCTTTGGCTTGTGGCTCCTTAGGATCAGGTTTTGCTGTGTCTACCCGTGGCTTGCTCTGAAGGAAGCAGGAGCAAATGGGAGTTGGGGATTTCTTTGACTCTTTCCTTGGTCACTGCCTACCTACCAGCCTGTCTCCAAAAATAAGGCTATTACTCTCCCACCTCCCTCTTCCACTAATTGTCCTGTCAGTATGTGTGAACGGAAAGCCCCAAGTACAGATTATAGAGGATGCTAAGTGTGTTAGTAGCAGTTTCACTCTAAATCAGAAAATTAAGGGAATAAAATGTTTTCTCTCTGCAACATACTAATGGCAACCTCTTGGGCAACACAGGATGTAGATGTATCTTACTAGAATGACTTTCATGAAAAAAACAGATATTTCTCTAACTTCTCACTCTTTCTTTGTTCTTGTATTTCTCTTTCCCCTGCAGCAGACCATGTTGAAATTCTGAACAGTAAAATTGTGGAGCACCAGGACTTCTTGGTGGGAAGCTGCGCATGGCCTTTCTGTATATATCCCCTCTTTCCTCTATCATTCCCTACCACTTCTACAGTAAGCCTGTTGCAGCCGACATGTTAACCAAAAACTGATCAATGGGAATGTCAAAAAAAAAAAAAAAAAAAAAAAAAAGAAAAAAGCACTATAGAAACAATTAACAAACAGCGCTCTGTTATATGAGATGTACAAGTAGAAAATTATAATAGACTTTTATAACACATTACTTTAACACACTTAATCATTTTATGACTACCATCCTGAGAAGTGCATCTGCACAGCGGACTGTTGGTTTACTGTATACTATCGATGGATAAATGTTTGTCTTGTTTTTAAAGTGTTATCTTACTTGTTTTGTTTACATCATAGTCTATTGATTTGTTTTAAAGTGTACATCATTATCAAGTATACTCAATACCATTTTTTCATTATTGTTATGTCTTAAGTTTTCATATACTGTAGGTTTTATGGGGTTTTGGTTTGTTTGGATTTTTTTACTAAAAATGTTATTGTGGGAAACAGGAATTATGTGCTTGAAAAACACGACACAGGAATGTTCTGCCCTTTTCTGGATGTTGCTGTTAATGTCAGCTTGTGTTAAATGGTCTTTTTATCATTTAAAATTTGCCTTTAGTCAGAGTCTCCAAATTTTCAGTGCAAGTGATATGAAGGGACAGCTGTCGTTCTAGTCCAGTTCAGGTTATTTGTTTCTATACAATGAGCTGATTCTGGAAACTTTTGGAAAAAAAAAACTCAAAAAAGCCCATGCTCTGTAAGGGGACAGGAAGGATTTGCTCAGGCTGTGCTAAGCACCAAGGGATTTCTGCAGTTCTGTTGTCCATTGAAGTGCATTCTCAGCTGCAAATGGCGCACAATCTCTCTTGCTGTTCTCATGGTGCAGTCCAAAAAAAATAATAATAGGTGGTGAAGTGAGAAAGCTTCAGTTGGGCAAGGACTTGCTGCATTGGAGAGGACCAGGCGTTAGCTGAAGTGGACCCACAGCCCTGACTTAGCCCCAAGCTGGGTAGTACTGTGCCTGGGGACTTGTCTCCACTAATTATGCTGAAACGTTTCAACCTGAAATCTTAGCATAGCTCTTGGAATTTTGTCAGTGTGCACTGATTATTTAATCTGCATTTTCTGTAAGTGGATGATTTTGCACCATGGTTTCTGGCCCTTTAAAGCAAACAAAGCAAAGCAGGAAAAAGCTCAGCATAAGCTTTCTACCATAGATAAACATTCACCTTAATGGAGCTCCAGTAGGTCAGTGGATGTATTTTGGCATCTTCTACTTGATCAAGAGCAATGTTTGCCACACAACAAGGGCTAGTTGTCAATACCTCCTTTGCACGAATAAAATGATTTCCAGCCCATGTACCCTGGACAGCCCAGCCTGTCCTTACGCTACATTGCTGAACAATCTGGCTGCAGAATGCATTTTGGTTGAGGATACAGCCACATTCATCGCTCTCATAGCTCTACAGTATCATTGGCAGTATGGAATAGAGATGGATTTGTTTCCATAAATCCACAAACTCTGTTCTAGGAGAAAGAGAATCATTATGGAAACCAAGCAAGAGGACAAGTTCCCAGTGTCTGGAGGACTGCCCACGCTGAGCTCACAGTGATCCTGTAGGGTGCCAGATTTTGACAACCAGCTTGCATTTTTTTTCCCCAAGTTCCTTAGCCTTGGTTAGAGTCCTTTGTTGGCCCCTGTCCTCCAGTGTGAGCACAGATAGTTTGCTAAATCTGTATCTCCATGGACCGCAAGTGATGGCGCAGCATCTAGGGTATAACCAGTGGGTCTCAGAGCAGGTGCTAACCATCTGCCTGTGGAGACTCATTCCTAGTGAGAACCTGTGAAGAGTCCAGCTCAAAAAGACCTTGAGGCAGAAGGAATCTCTTTATTCATTCCAGCAGGCTTTGAACCAAACCCTGAGGGGAAAAAACGTTTCCCCTCCCCAAAACCCTCCTTTATGAACCTCTTGTTTTGATAGTCACATCCATAGATGTTTCCCAGCCATCAGTGTTCACAAGCAGCAGTGTTGCCTGAAATCAGAGACTCTCATTTTTATTGGCGACCACATACCTGTTCTTTTCACCACTGAGTTTCTGTTTCCCAAAACCATAACGTTGTTAGTGGAAAAAGTGGATTTGAGTACTTCCTGTTTGAAATTATTTGTGTATCAAAAATGGGTTTTGCACAACCTGTGCCAGTGCCTCAACAAAGAACAGAGCTGATCTTCTTAAGCCAGAAAGGATGCATTCAAGCTTGTATGGCTTTATGAGTTCAAGGAGGTTGGATTTTTTTTCAGTGCTAAATGGATTTTTGTATATCTTGACACTTCAATGTAACCTCCTATTTTATTTATCGACTTGAACATCTGGCATAGATGTGCATAGAATGTAAAACTAGAATACAGCTGTTTTCATGTGACATTTAAAGCACTGAAAAAAAAAAAAAAGGATTTAAGGATTATTTTTTATTAAAGAGGTCCAATGAGGGATGTTCAGGGTAGTTATATTAGGTGCCACAACAGTTTTTATATTGCTGGCAAATTTAGAGTTAATTTGTAAATGAGTTTAAGGAAAGAAAAGCTTGAAGCACTAAACTTCACCAAATTCAAAACAATCTTGGCAAAAATGCCATTTTGAGGTAGCACTATTTAAACTAGTTGTGCAATGACTTGCTCTAATTTTCTTTGTTCAAGAAAGAAAAGAAAGAAAAAAAAAAAACAGTCGCCAGACTATAAATTTCCTAAATAGACTATTACAAAGTCACCAAGCTAGTTAGTGACTCTAAACAAATGTCATAAAAGCATGAATATCATCCTTTATTTGACAAGAGATGTATGTAAGTTTGTTTAAATCAATATAATTTTAGTGACGTTTTTATAAGCTTCCCACTTTCCGTGAACCTATATTTTTTATTTATCCAAAGTTATTTCTCTTTGTCCATTTCTCTCAGCCTTATGCAAACAATATGCAAGAAATGCTGAAACTTGGATAAAACGGGTCATGCAGAGGGAAAATGAAAGCTGAGATTGATCATTTTCACAAGAAAAGGTTGTTAGTAGTTTCAATAAGAAGTACTACTACTAAACTGTAACGTAACCAGACAATAAAAGAGGGATTTAAAATAAAATGGATTCATAAAACTATTAAGATTATTTTTGTTAAATACAGTGTTTCTAGTAATTTGGAACATGATTTCACAATCAGCCATGGTTTTTTTCAGTTGGGAATTTCTAGCTGATGATTTTTGACTGTGTATTTTTGCCTTGCAATGTTCTAGTAAACCCTTACCTCCCTGGCCAGCCCACGCCAACCCCCTTCCCCAGCACCCCGAAGCACTTCTCTCTGCCATCCCTCCCTGCTGGCTCCTGCTGCTCTCCAGGCGTTCCTGACAACGGGGCCCCGCTCCAGCTCCTCACAGCTGGGTCCTCCGGGCCCCGCTGGAACTGGGCCACGGGCCTTGGGGTGGCTACGGAGATGGGCTTGTGTCTGGTGGGCACAGCTGGCCTGAGGAGTGGAGACCCGTGTCCAGCGAGATGTCTTCTCCTCCAGCTTTGCGGGCTGCCGGCTGGGCTGGTAGAGTAGCTCTGGGACTTGGGGGTCCAGTGTGATTGAGAAACTGGAGTCTTTGTTTTGTTTATCCCTTGTACATTTCACAGACATGAAAATTGAAAAAGGTGAAATTTATGAGGAAAATCTAATTTCCCATTCCTGTTGAATGGATTTAGTTTGATATTGACCTGATTTTACCATGTGCCTGTTGAAGGCCTTAGAGTATATACTGTATGTTAAAGACTGTAATGACTTCAAAAAGAAATAAAAATAGTTGATAGCCAAATGTAAATATAGCTGCAACGCATTGTTACTAGGCTACAACGCATTAACTCATGTCACATATTTCCATTTCTCTACCATTAGTTTTTAAGGTTTTCATTTTGCTTTTTTGATATCTTTAGTAACTAATGAATTTAATTTTGAAGGAGAGTTAGAGAAAGTTTAAGATTTTTAATACATGTATTCAGCCCATTTAGTTATATTCTAAACCAACACTGAAGCATGGTAAGTTATAGAATACAGTCCATAACTAGTTTGTATAGTTTACAGTTTAAGAACAAAATTAACTTTGTATGTAACTCCTACAATGATAGATTCATTGTTAACTAATTATATTAAGTTGTTGTTGCTATGGCAACAAAACTACAACATGGCTACCTTTGTATACATTATTTGTGAAATTTTCACATGTAAATTAAAAGTGATGTGTAACAGTATGAGCTTGTTAAAGGTACAGTTCGATACTGTCAGATAAAGATATGATTGAATATTTTTAAAATCCCAAAGTCCCATGTGAACGCTGAATTTGTGTCTTTAATGTCACTTTTTCAGTCAAGAAGTTTACAACACATGGATTTAGAGTCAGGTTTTATAGCTTGTAGAAATTGTTGTGTGGCAAGGGTTATTCCACAGTATTTTCACTTCAAAAACACGACAGCCTGTATTCACCATGTAGTGACCGGTCTTGCTTTCATTTCACATTGGTTCGTGCGGTGGGAATTCAGAATCAATCCATTTCAGTCCTGTCACCCCGCCAGCAATTTTCTTTTCTCCAGAAACTGAGCATTCACGCAATTACATTACAATCAGGGCTAAATAATTAAGCATATAACTATTTTAATACTAATTTATATTAGCAAAAACTGTACATAATAAGAAAAAAAAATATTGTGGAATGACCCCGTAACAGTGTTGAAGATACAAATATGCTGCAGTTAAACTGATTCAGTTAGTGTACGAATGTGTGAGACACACCTTTTTTGCACTTATGTACATAGTCCACGAAAGAAATCCTTGGAACTTATTTTGAATATAAAAAGTCTGTAATAATACAGGAAAAGTTTGTAAAAGAGATAGGTATTACTAAGGCTTTGAAAAGGAGGAGTTTTTTGCTATAAAACTTATCTGAAAGCATGATGTTGCTTTGCTGTTGTAAAAGCTTTGTAGTTTGCCATAGCTTATTATACAGCAGACTGATAACAGGTCAGCTCCAACCTGCAGCACAGAGAAATGGGAAACAGTGCTTAATTAATTAGTAGGGTCACTAGCAAAGATTTGAATTACTTTGTGAGTTGGATTTTTTTTTTCCCTTTTTTTAATCGGCCTACATTTTCAAACACGCCCCAGGTCACGTTTCTCCTGGGTTGTGCTCCTGTGAATCCTGTTAAGAGGGATAGGTCTGTGGCAGTGTGCACACTTTTTTCCTAGCACCTAATCCTATTCCTAGCTGGGAGTGTGTTCCTGTGGGAGGTGACTGTCAGTGCTGCGAGGGCTTTACATCCCAGAGGGAATGTGAAATGTCGCAACTTTCTGACTTTTTTAGGGTTTTTTTCCCATCGTTTTGGGGCTAGGTATTAATATGGAAGGGTCTGGTGAGCAGTAGAAGTAGGGGAGGAGGTTAGGTTGTTTTGGGCTGGTTTCTTTTTGCTGTAGGACAGCCCTGGTGTCTGTTTGGGAGAGCCATCTCACATCACTGCCTGGTGCTGTTTCTGGTTGGGGTTAACGAGGCCAGTTGAGTCACCACCAAAGGCAAGCACCGCTGTGCTCCCCAGCCTGCTGAGCCTCTCAGTCCCCTCTCCCTGTGGCGGTGGTGCTGCCAGGGCTTTGCAGCACCAGGGTGGTTTTGGAGAAGCTCAAGTGCCCTTGTTGACCCATTTATTTTTTATTAAAACAAGTTGATTTTGGTTGGTTTTTTTTGTACAACCCAAGCCCCCAGATTTGCTTGAGAAAGGTGGCTGTTTTTGCCCTGAGGCTGGTCTCTACCAAAGTGATGAAAGTCAAGCACCCTAGAGCAGAACCAGCGGGTGGTGGTACCCAGCGTCACTGTCTCCCTTCCGTGCCCATCTCAGGGCTAGGATCTGGCCTTCAGCCGCTGTTGCTGGCTTCTTGGAGGTGTCTGGGTCCTGGCTCTGGGAGCAAGTGCTCAGCAAACCAAGTGCATCTTGGGGTGTGCCTAAGTGAGGGGTTTGCTGAGTAGGGACTGTAGTATCAGGCAGTCCCAGAGTCTTCAAAACAGAAGGAGAAAAGGTCAGATGTTCCCAGTTTTCATGGGTGTTAGAATAACTCAGATTTTAAGATTAAATAATCAATGAATTACAGCCACTGTGCTGTTAAGGCTTCCCTTTGCCATAATCAATTTTTGTGATAAGCTTTTTCTCATTTCTAGGATTATGAAAGAAAAATAATTTGCACTATGAAATGCATCATAGAGGGTCAAACTTCTTTTCATTGGGGTATGAGCATGATCATGACAACACTGCTGAAATCTTTGCTAGTGATCTTTACTGACATCCTCTATCATCAAAAATAACTCTATATGCCTCTCAAATGAGATACTTAAACATGCAAAAATAACACAACTATTAAATAAAATGAAGTTATTTTTCCAAACACACAACAGAGAGAGTTACCTGACACTGAATTACAAGGTTCCAGTTCTTTATTACTGTACACAGATGCTATTTGATAGTGGTGGAAGCCAAATGATTTTGTTGCCATGGCTTTTGTATCCTAGCAGATGAGGGGATGATAAGACCATTCTTAGATTGGATTATGGGAATTTTTTTTTACTTTCCAATTAGCTTTGTTTTAATTATATTTTTTATTCAAATCATGGAAATGAACTGCGACTCCCCACACTCTTTATTATATCACCAGACAACAGATCACTTTTTTTTTTTATAAATAAGATAATTGTATTTTAGTCAATCACTAAAATCAAAGAGAAAATGTTCTCTTAAATTGTCAACTTTTAATTTAAATATATAAGAACATTTATACTGTACTGTGTAAAGTAGATCTTTGAAGCACATTTTTTCTTTCTGTAGGCATTTCTGGTAAAACAAAGTAAGGGAAACATTAGATATCAATTTAATGGTATAGTTTAGAAAATATATGCAAACAATTACAGTTAGCCCTGTGGAATTGTAAGAAATTAAGATATCTTTGGATCCAGACAGGCGTAGGTTAATGCAATATTTCAGTTCCATAACACAATAGTTCATTCCCTCAACTGCTACCAACAGGGGTGTACGCTTTGAATTTGTTTTTCTTTTTGCCACGTTATATTGCTGTAGTGCTTGTATGTGCTTTACAGATGTGCATAATGCTACTCACTTTAGTATGTTACTTCTATATTGTTATTGGGGGTTTTTTTTGATCTTTTAATAAAGTGTATAAAATTCTTGGTTATGTTTTTTATGGATCCATATCTACACATTAATAAGAGTTTACTTTAAAAACTTTTCAAGTTCCAGTTTATTAGTCCCAAACTTTAAAAGTTCTGATGTAAAAATAATAACTAATGGATTTGATTCAATGTTATATCTGAAGTGTAGAACAACAGAATAAATTTCTTTCCAGAAAATACCTTCAGTATTTTGAATTCTGTAGCCACTGCCTCCTTTTTACTGGATGCATTTGGCCTATCCAATTGAAGTTACTAACACAAGAAAGACATTTGTATTTTAGAAAAATAAAAAGTAAAACTTTCCAGACGCTGCCTTTTGGTCTCTCTTGTGCCTTAGACCTTCTGAGACACGTGACGTGCTGTGCTTGGGTTGTATTTTTCTGTGCTTCCTTTCTGACCCGATCTGTGCTGTGATTAGAGGGGAGATCAGAGCTGTGCATTTGAAGATAACCATGAGGAATAAATGGATTATCATTCAAAGGCCTGCAGCTTTTGTAGCACGGTGGTGTGTGTGTTTTAATTTTTCAGCGTTTGTTTCGGGAATGGTTCCGCACGTCCCAGTGCAGTAATGCAACAGCTGACTCCCTCTGGCCACGGCCCGGATTTCCCATCTTGGCTCCCAGTGTTCAGCCAGGGCTGCAGTGCCAGGCCCCCCCGGCGAGCCCAGGGATGTCCCCTGCCATCCCCAGCAGCTGCTGCTGTGCTCCAACTGGACGTCTGCAGGAGAAAATCACTCCTTGCTGAGTTTGTTTGTCCCTTCTGTAACATTGGATAGATTTAGAGGTAAGAAAATTGCTGAGCAGCATCACCGCCCATGTGCCAACAGCACTGCTGTAAAAGGGGGCTTTCACACTTAAACTGGCTTGAGATCACCACTGCCTGACTAAAGGCTTTGGCTTTTACCAGTCAGTCTCAACACAGCTTCCAGCTGGAGGCACCAGGCCGTGGAGTGTGGCTATACCAGGCTGCAGCATCACTCATCTCATGGGCAGCAGCAGAAGGCAACCTCAGGAAGCCCCTGAAGATGGGAGTAACAACTGCAAGTGTCTGAGTGGTGGTTGGGCCTCAGCACCCCAGGCTGTGGCTGCATGGGGGGCACCAAGGGGATGGGTGAGCCCAGATGGTGCAACAAGAGGGGCTTGATACCAGCACAAGGCAGGGGAGCGGAGCATGGGAGAGTCAATTTCCCAAAGTAGTTCAAGAATCTGACTCGCAGAGAGTGGGGGCAGGGAACAGGAGTTTGAAAATCCGTATTTCAGCACATGCAGGTCTGCTAGAGCTGCTCGGGGACAGGAGTGGTGCAGCGAAGAGGCATGTGGCAGGAAGAGGCTCTGCAGACACTGCCTCCCCCATCATCCTTGGTAGGATGCACCACTGACCTTGAGAAAAGGCAGAGCAAGCCCAGGACAAATGACAGAACTGTTTCGTTTTCAGCAGCCTGTTTCCCTGACTTCTCCTTGCAGGTTAATTGGCTCCATTTGTGTGTCAAGGTCACTTGCAGCTTTTTTCTATAAATGACTCCTGCCTCACCTGATGGCACAATTAAGTGTCTGAATTCTTCCTTAGAGCCAAAAAAAGGGGAACTGAAGCTTCTCTAAGCAGTGGATATTGTGGTGTTCTGGTCATGGTGTGGGATCCTTCCTAAAGGGTTATGAGTTTTTATTACCAGCATTCCTCTGGTTTGGCTTTCTATGTGGAAGGGGATGGGGATTGCAGGGGATGCTTTCCTCAGAGCTGTGGGAAGGGCTGAGCCTTGGCTGCTTGGAGATAGCAGCTCCACCAGAGAGAGGCATTCCCCATGGGGAAGGTTGGGGGTGGGAGTTCCACCGAAATGCAAGGGTGGCCCGTTAACAAGCAACTTTAAATTGTGTTCCAAGGCTGAAGAGCATCCCTGGACTAAGGATGTGGGATCTCATCTGAGGCCCATTTTTCAGAAGTCACAAGAGGAGCTGCTGCAAACCACTTCATAGGTGGAGTTGGATTTAAAGATCAGAGCAAACTATACATGATACTGTATTTACGGCATGTGTTATTTGGAAATATTCTAGCACCCAGCCTATGTATCTTCCTTGCCACCGGGGCAGTTTGTGCAGCAAAGCCACGTTAAATAAAAATCTCTGTTTAGCTCTTTGGCTGTTGAAGCTTCAGTGGGAAACACGGGATGAAAAAAAATGTGGTTTTCAAGTCTTACTGTATATTCAGATGGGCCTCTATCGTCCAAAGCCAGTCTTTATTCAATCTGGACTTAGTGCTGGATAAATAGATCCCTTTGATTTATTTATCATGAGAAAAAAAGGAGACTGAAGAAAGAAGTGTTTGGCTAATCCCTGATGAGCTGTGGATCTAAAATATCCTTTCCAATGCAAGCAGCTGATTAACTCTTCCCTGGAGGGATTGTGTTGGAGTGCATTGCAGCGAGAGGAACAGCACGTCCTCTCTCACTTGTGCACTGAGCTGTTCCTGAAGATGATGGACGGACATGCCCCTTCCCACCCAGGGGGGACCCTCTCTAGCATGTCTCCAAAATGGCAGCACATCCCAAAAAAACATTGCTGTGAAGGGCCTGGAAGTCATAGAATCATCCAGGCTGAAAGGGACCTCCAAAGGTCATCTACTCCAAGCTCCCCACAGTCGCAGGGACACCCCCAACTAGACCAGGTTGTCCAGGGTCTCATTGAGCCTTGTCTTCAATATCTCCAGGGAAGGGGCCTCAACACCTCCCTGGGCAACCTCTTCCAGTGTTCCACCACCCTTAAAGAATTTTTTTCTAATATTCAACTTAAATCTACTCTTCTCCAACTTAAGTCCATTTCCCCT
>VZRU01016290.1:66791-78751 GCA_013398155.1 Pedionomus torquatus
TCTGGATGACGTCCCTTCCCTCCGATGTATCAACACCACCACACAGCTTGGTGTCATCTGCAAACTTGCTAATGGTGCATTCAATTCCCCTGTCTATATCATTGATAAAAATGTTAAACAGTATTGGTCCCAGCACGGACCCTTGAGGGATACCACTTGTGACTGCTCTCCAGCTGGACTTCAGGCCATTGACCACCAATGTCCTCTGAACACCAGTGTCCTCTGGAGTCTGGAGACAGAGGAACTGGCACACAGGTAGAAAGAGCCACAGCCTGAATGCCATGGGGATAGTCTTGGAGGAGGAGGTTCCAAGCAAGCTGGCTCTGATGGGGTCCTGGCCAGGCTTGGTTCACCTGGAAGATGTTTGCTACAAATGACTTTGCCCCGTCCTCCTTATTTTGCCTTTTCCAGGGTGGCTCTGCCAGTCTGTTTAGCATCAGTGTGCTCCATCCTCTCCCTGGCTGTTCCCACTGCCCTTGCCCTGCATCTGAAGGTGTAAATCCAGCCCGGAGGTGACAGCACTGCAACCCCCATGCCAGCTGCCGCAGCAAGGATCGCTGCAGCTGGACAGGAGGCTGTGGGACAATGCTGCCACGCTGTTGAGCTCTTTGCAGCTGGGTTGCGCAGAGGAATTTCTGCATTGTTCTATGGTGCATGTAAATTATTGGCTCATAAATGTTATCTGTGCCTTCCCCAGGGAGCCTGCTGCCTTCCTCCCCAACACAGCCATTGCCTGCTCGAAGCCTGTACTTACAATCGATACAGCTTCTGCTTCAATGCTTTACGCTACCATAATTCAGCTGATCTCCATGGCAGTGTTCCTGCTGCAGCTTCTGTATGTCCTGCGCACTGCATGGCAGCCAGTGGAGGGCTTTGTGGCCATGTCCCCACTGGTGGCCCTGCTTGTCTTGTAGCCCCACCAGCCCTCAGTTTTGCTGTGGTGCAGCAACAGCTGGATGCCTGCAGGGACTCCTGTGGTGAGCAGCTCCTGGTAAAGACACTAGGATGCTAGGGGGGTGCCAGGTGGTGTTTTGAGCTGCACTGTGGGTGCTTTGCAAGGCTTCTGGAAAGCTCCTGCCAAGGAAAAATACTCTTTGCATTCCCCTGCAGAAACACAAGCCTGAATCAAAGCCATCTTGCCCTGTGGGGTGAGCCTGCCCGAGGGTCACATTCTGCTACACCAGTAAGGAGATGTGGGACATCGCCCATTGAATCATCACTGTTCTCAGAGCCAGCATGCGCCAGCACTGGGGTGGGGGCAATACAAAGGTAAGTCCATGTATTTGCTGGGGTGCATGGTGCTGTTGGTCACCCCAGCCCCATGATGTTGAGGGGTGTGGGAGACAGCTCCCCTCATCTGAGCATCCTTTAGGCTTCAGGAGCTGGGTCTAGCCAGTCCTGCCCCCGTGGCTCCATTGTGGCCAGCAGTGCCTGTGGCTGGAGGATGAGGGGTGTCGCGGGGAGCAAGAATTCACACATGGTGATGCTGTTGTGCTACTGCATGAAAAAAGGGGGATTTATTGTGGGCCCCTACATCCAGCTCTGGAGTCCCCAACATAGCAAAGACATAGGACTTCTTGGAGTGAGTCCAAAGGAGGCCACAAAAATGATCAGGAGCTGATCCTCTGCTCTGAGGATAGGCTGAGAGAGTTGGGGGTGTCCAGTCTGCAGAAGAGAAGAGGAGGGGAGGGATGGGAGCAGAGGCAAGGATGGAAGATTCTGGGGCGATATTACAGCCCTTTCCTGTCCCTAAAGGGACTCCAGGAAAGCTGGAAGAGGACTCTTGATCAGGGAGATGAGCCATAGCATGAGAGGAAAAGGTTTTAAATGTAAAGAGTGGAGATTTAGATGGGATCTCAGGAAGAAATTCTTTGCTGTGAGGGTGGTGAGACCCTGGCCTAGGTTGCCCAGAGAAGCTGTGGCTGCCTCATCCCTGGAAGTGTTCAAGGCCAGGTTAGATGGGGCTTTGAGCAACTTGGTCTGGTGGGACACGTCCAAGCCCATGGCAGGGAGTAGGACTCGATGGTCTTTAAGATGCCTTCCAAGTCTATGATTTTGAAGAGGGTAACAAGGGTGAGCTGAGGTGGAATGAGGCCTTGGAAGACTCTAATTCCTCATGTTGTACAGTCCAAGGGCTGGGACTGTGGCTGCATTTGGACCCGCAGGGTTGGGCAGAGTGTGATCCATGCTGGGGAGGGAGATGGTCTGCAGTTCCCTCTGCCATGCTCTTGGCCCCTCTGCCCAATTATGGGAAATCCTTTAAGCTTTTGCATTAGTGCTGTGTTCAAGTCTGCACTTACTAGGGCTTGTCATGCAAAGTACAGTCAGACTCCTCCCTTAATAAAGAACGTTTTAAAGGTATTTGTCATTGTGAGCCAGATGCTGGAGTGAGTGAGGTGAGTGCTGGGTTGCCCCTGACTTGCTACACTCAGCCCTGAACTGCCTGCACCCTCCAGCACCCAGAACCAGTCCTGTGATTCTACCTGGTGTGCCAGCCCATCTGCTGCCAGGTCAGAGGGACCTACTCGGCCCCCATTGCCCTCCCAGCCAAGGGTGTCCATGAGGGTCCCAGGGCTGCAGCCATTGACTCCCCAGCCCATCTGCTTCACCACAGCCCCTGGAACAGCCCAGCTGCCCTCCCACAAGGCTCCAGAGCTGCCGTGTTGGCGGGATGCCCATCCTGCTGACTATAAATGTGTCATCGGATGGTGATCAGGGATAATGACTCACGAACGCCTACTGCCAGCCAGCCAGCCCAGCCAGTCCTGGCACAGGGCTGCAGCACGTGGGCAGGAGCAGGGAGAGAAGCGCTGCTCCAGCCCAAGCTGCCTTGCTCCTCCTTTGTCTCTCCCCACCTCCAGCCTCATCAATCTGCATCTTCCACAGGACACCAAATGATGCAGCATCCCCCTGGCAGCATTTGCCTGGGGGTGGGGTGGCAGCTCCACTCCCCTGGTCCAGTAGAGGGACAAGATGGTCCCCCATACTCCTGCTCACAGGTGCCTGGCACTGCCCACTGCTGTCAGACAGATTCACAAGTATGGTGCAGGGGGGGCTGCTCACTGAAATCTGTATTCCCTGAACATAGCTGAAGCTGGGGGGTGGGCGAGCTCAAGGTGTGCTGTTGGGAGCAGGGAGAGCCTCCAGACTCCTCTTTTTTGTGTGGGTTTTTCCTTTAATCTGGTAATTGTTGAGGCAGCAGAAGCCGGCAACATGCACTGTTAGCCCAGAAAGGCCCCTGCATCCTGGGCTGCGTCCCAAGCAGTGTGACCATCAGGACGAAGGCAGGGATTCTGCCTCTCTGCTCCACTCTGGGGGTTTCTCTCCCTGCAGTGCTGCCTCCAGCTCTGGGGCCACCAACATCAGAAGGACAGGGACCTGCCGGAGCAAGGACAGAGGAGGGCATGCAGATGCTGCAAGGGCTGGAGCCCCTCTGCTGTGAGGACAGGCTGAGAGAGTTGGGGGTGTTCAGCCTGGAGAAGAGAAGGCTCTGGGGAGACCTTAGAGCCCCTTCCAGTCACTGAAGGGGCTCCAGGAAAGCTAGGGGAGGGACTCTTGAACTGGAAGGGGAGCCATAGCACGAGTGGGAACAGTTCTAAACTGAAAGAGGGGAGATTTAGATGGGATCTCAAGAAGAAATTATTTGCTGTGAAGGTAGTGAGACCCTGGCCGAGGTTGCCCAGAGAAGCTGTGGCTGCCTCATCCCTGGAAGGCCAGGCTGGATGGGTTTTTGAGCAACCTGGTCTGGTGGGAGGTGTCCCTGGCTATAGCAGGGGGTTGGAACTGCGTGATCTTCAATATCCCTTCCAACCCAAACCATTTTATGATTAGATCCAGATTTTGAGCTGCTGGTGCTGGTGTGTCTGGAAAGCTCCCCATGCTCTTATGGAGGTTAAAGCTCAGCCTTTGACTTGTTGCCAGACAGGTGAGTAGCTTTTGAGCATCTTCTCTCCCTGCTCTGACCCATGACTGGCATTTTGGCACTTCGCTCTTTGTCTCCTGACTCTGACCCATGCAGCTGTGTGAGCGCCCCAGCCCAGGGAAAGCCAGGTACAAAACATGTACCAGAAGAGGCTGTTGGAAGAAGGACAGGAGACTAGTTGTGGTTGCCATTTCGGCAATGTCCCTTGGTTGAGCCTGGTGAGTGCACATGGCAGCCCTGCAGGCAGGGGCTCAGCCAGGAGTGCCAGCAGCCACCTTTCCCTTCCCTCCAGATTTGTCAGAGTGAGACAGAAAAACAAAAATTTGCAGGATCCTCATGGATTCAGCACTCACACCAGCTGTTGCTGAACCAGCTCCAGGAGCAAGAATGTCCCCAACACATCCTCTCCCAATACCTCCATTGGGGTTCCCAGGGAAGGCCCCAACCTCAAGCAGAAATCAGTCTGATGGGGAAAGCGTTTATTTTCTTTCTGTCTTTGTCTTCTACAAGGCTGGGCTTGGTTATTCCTTTCAACAGCATGAAGTGCTAGAGAGAATCACCAGCCAGAGATCAATTTTCTCTGCTCTTAGCGCAGTGTCTCTGTGCACAGGAAAATGGCTTTTCTCCTCCCACTTCCCATTCTGCTGAGACTTGGCAGGTGATGCCAGGGACAGTGGCAGCCACCTTGCCAGCAGGGGGATGGCAGGGGACCCTGCAGAGTCCTGCAGCCTGGCCACACAGCAGCCCTCACCTGGTGCAGTGCCAATGGTGGGTGTCAAAGCCTTTCATTCATAGTTGTTGAAGAGCAACTAGATATTGCCAGGAGAGAAACCCCAGTGTGTCTCAGCCAACAGCATCACTTCAAGGTGCAGCATAGGGTGAGGACCTTCTGCCTCTCCTCCTGCTGTGCCATCCCCTCCCAACACCACACAGAACAGGCTAGTGGACGATGATTTTCTTTCTAGGGAACATGCAAAAAATTCTGTCAAGCAGGCATAATATGCAAAGACCTCATGTTTAAGTGATCAGAACAGAGTGATGGCACAAGATATGAAGACTAAACACAGAGGGATTTGAGATGTTTTGCAATTATGCAGCCAAGCTTAAAAAGAAGTAAAATTGAGACTTGAAGAATTTTAAGAGGATGGGAAATAATTTGGCGTGGGATCAAATATTGGGGAAAAGATTAGAAAATCAAAAAGCAGGAGAGAAAAGCCTGAGAGATGAGGCAGACAGACAAGATCAACAAGAGCTGCCAGCCCATGGATGAGAACTAGCCCAGGGATGAGCCTTGACACTCCCCCTCCAAGCATCCTGAGACACATCCCCACACAGGACCTGACTCCAGCTCTGCTGTGACACAGGCAGAGGCAGAAGCATCCTCTCCATGGCACTGGCATAGCTAGGCTCACCCAGGGGCTGCTGATGCTGAGACATCTGTGACCATGGATGAGTGAGGCAGTGGTCCCTTGGCATCCATGCTGGGCTCTATTTGTCCATTTGCACAGGGACAGTGAGGGGGCTGGCTGCCCCCAAGGCTGGGAGGGAGCGTGACCCCCTCAGAGCCATGCTTGCTTTCACCAGTCACCACTCATCAAACCAGGTTCGATTTTCTCCAGACTATGTAAATTAAGAAATTACTTGAAATGCCAAAGGACCTCTCTGCAAAACCAAACCAACCAGCAGCACCTTGCTGCTGAAGGCAGAGGTACTGCTGGGGTTTGGGTCATCAGCTCTTAACCACAAAATGAACTCCAGCAAGTTCTTAAACTGCAGAACAAAATACTAAAGGCCATGGGCAATCATGGCGAAGACCTCTGGAATAAGCTGTTGACAGCCCCAAATGCTTCTGATTCTGGCTGGAAAATAATTAGTTCTGTTTTTTTCAGATTGAGAAATTAACTGCTTTGTAACCCCATCTGATTTGAATATTCTAATGAAGCAGTTTCCAGTACTTTTCACCTCCAAGGACCCTCCCTGAGCACTTGAACCCCTCAGCTCTCGTGCAGGCTCCTGGAGCAGCCAGCCTCTCAGGTCTGCTGGTTCAGCTCCCTCAGATGATGGTGACAGATGCCACACATTACGGAGGCTGCTGGTTTGTGAGGTGCTGCAAAGACCTGCACAGTTGCCTGGATTGCCTCCAAACAGCCAGGTGCCATTTCCAGGGGAGCCGACAGGCTCTGGCACAGACGACACGCAGCTTCGCACTGTTAGCCTCCCTTGCCTGGAAGGCTGATAAAGTGTCTTGTAATGAGCTCACTGTGTTTTCACTTTGCAGACAGTTTTGTTAGCTTTTTGCAAGTACAGCCTGGGGTAGAAGTTCAGCCTGGCTGGCTGCTGCTCAGAGCTCAGCTGATGTACTTGTCTGGAAAGCCTGTCCTGTGGCCTCATGGTGGTCTCCTCCTGAAGCATCTCAGCCCTGATCTTTCTCCACCTTCATGAGAGCCACATGCAGCACAGCCATCTGGGGACATGCACCTGACACACGGACTATCTGGTGAATTTGCCAGGTATGCTTGTCCTCAGCTGTGGCTGGGGAAAAGCAGTAGGTGGGAAGGAAGTGCTGTCAGCGGGCAAAGAAGGCCATGTCACCCAGGTGTGCCATCCCACAGCAGTTGGTGCTGGCAGCATTGCCTGTCTGCGAAACATAATTTCCATGTGCCATGAGTGCTGCCAGGGCCCAGGTTTTGTGTGTGTATGCATCCTGTCCCGGCCAAGAGGGATGCTCAGGGTCACTCTGGGAAAGAGGCACTGGTATTTCAGCATAAATGTCCCCACGTCACCAAACCAAGGCAAGGTGCTCAGCCATCTCAGTGACACTGCTTGTCCCCGGGCTGGAGGTGTGGCTGCACAGCAGCTGTAATGCTCTCAGGTCATTGCACTAGATGGGAGCACAGCCCGGCAGCTCCTGCCCAGGGATTCAGTGCACTTTAATGAGCTCAGTGCTGGAGTCTGCACTGAGGAATTAATGACTCATTATAATAGTTGTCACTTTACTACTAGGAAATTGTCAAGTGAAAAGTAACTTGTTAAAAAGAAGAAAGAAATGGTTTTGCATATTAAGATAAACATCGTATTAAAGTATTTTCTCAATACTCCATTTGGGTTGAATTTTGTTTTTTCTCTCTCTCTTTCCCACCAAAGCAGAGGTTTTCCCTCTAATTAATTGTTGGCTACTTCATTTTGTTAGTACATTTTATACAGAAGTTTGAACATTTCTGTAGCATTTGAATTGCAAATGTTGCAGGAATATGTTAAAAAAAGGAAAACCCATGGAATTTTAAAAGAGAACAGAAACTCTTCTGTTAGATATCAATTTAAAGCTGCTTTATTTTCTCAAATCTTAAAAAAATATCTTGACAGTGTGTTTACCTTCCCCCCTCCCTTCTTTTCATTTGCGGTTTAAAGCAACAGGTTCGGTTTCTACTTTCACTGTTGCCTTCTGGCTTTTTATCCTTAAGAAGCTGTATTTTCAGTTTTACTCTACTACAGTGTGGGCTAAAATCTTCAAAATATGTACATAGATGTATTTCTAGGGAGAGGCTGCCACATATGTTAGTGATTTGACACAGTTAAGTCTGAGGACAGCCCCATCCCCTCAGCTTTGCAGAGATTTGTGGAGGCTGGTACCCAGGCAGAATGTGCCATGCTGGCACCATGTCATATGCGTGGCCACTTTTTGGGAGCCGCAGAGCTGTGGCTCAGCACAAGCCCAACACAACTATGGCGAGTGATTCTGGAGATGCTTCCCAGGCACTGTGGTAGGGATTGTATTAGCTCAGACCATGAAGGGCAACAAAGAGATAGTTCCATGTCTGGAGAAAGAGGAATGACCCGAGAAACCAACTCATTTACTGCACCACCAGTGATTCTGCACAGAGGGGTGACAACACTCCCCAGAGACCTTCTTGCTGGCCCCCGTGTCAGATGCTGATCTCACAGGTGGGAGAAGTCACACCAGAAGGGATGACCAGGCAAGAGGGACGGTGCAGAGGTGAAGGGCTACAGGTTGTGAGTGTAGCAGGGCATAGCGACAGCATCTTTCCCTGTGGTGCTGCTTGTCTGAAACAACCAGCTCCTGGACCAAGCTTTGCTAAGTGGTTTGTGATCTGGTACCATGCCTGGGGACCAGAGAGATGCTTCTCCTCCCTGAAATCCCAATAACCTCATTGTTGTATCAATTGTAACTCAGTGAAGCCCCACTTCTGCCCCAGAATCAGTAATTGTCATTTTCCCCCTTTTTAAGTGCCAGCATGCCTTTCAGTGCTTCTAAAGTAATGGCTAAAAGCTGATGAATGGTAGAAATAAGAAATTTCTGAGAAAGGTCTTCAGAATTTGCCTCTGAGTCATCTCCAATTTGGCAGGAAAAGCTGGCAAAGAAGAAAAGAATCTCTGCAGGTTGTACTGCCTGAAACAGCCCCAGAATTAGGAGTCTGGGTCAGGTGAACACATTGAACACATCCGGTCCCTAAAACATATTTCACTGTAATCTGAGGGAGCTGAAATTGAAAGTTATCATTGCAGTTACACAACTAGTACAACAGGTCCTCCTCGAAAGAGATACATATGAGAGCAGCCCCCAGTGCTCCAACAGCCACAGGAGCTGTAACTCTTTTCCAGGAACCAGTCCCTACCCTGCAGTTTACGTACTGAACACCATAAAGCACAATAAGTGGATTAGCAAAACTGCTGGAAGAGGCAGGGAAGAAATGACACTAGGTCTTAAGCTGGTGTTGCATGTATTTACGCAAAAAATGTGACCAGCTCGATGGTAACGTAGGTGAAATCCAGGCTTTTCCTTCTGCGTGTCTATCCAGCCACCTTTGCTCAGCAGCCTGATGCAAGCTTTCAGGTAGACAGAGTGAGTCACAGCAGCAAACCAGTTGGTAATAACAATGTGGACAGCCTGCAAGAGGCAGCGGCAGCAGCCAGGCAGCACCCACACTGTAGCTGGGGTGGGGAGATGGTGCAGTACCACACCAGCCAGGAGATGCTCCAAACCCTTCACTCCATCCAGAGCTCAGGAATGCTCCTCTACCACCTTTCAGGGCTGGCTCTGCAGGACAGGGCACTGCCAGCCCTTCCTCCTGCCTCCATGCTGCAGGCAGCACTGAACAGGATCTGTCCCTCACATTGGTGAGGTCAGGATTGCAATTATTCCTGACCCCAGCTTGTGCCATCTGTCTGTTCCCCAAACATCCCTGCAGGATCTGTGTCTTAGCAGGTTAATTTAATAAGAGTCTGCTTTATTGTTGCTGGCTGCAGGCATGGCATAGAGCAGCTGAGTTCATCAACAGTACAGAGCTGCTCTGGTAGCAATCAAATCCTGCCCAGATGCTCATTTAGGAGGTTTGTTTTGCCAAGAGAGGTCAAACCCTCCTGGGGCAGCACTGAGGGCTGAGCCCTGCACCTTCCTCCTTGGCAGGAGCCAGGGAGAAAGTGGCAGTAGAGATTAAATCAGAGCTTTGACACAGGGTGTGCCGCATCTCGCTGTTAAAGTATGGAGGTGGTGATAGTGAGGGAGCAGCAGAGCAGCAGGATCGGCCCCTGCATGGCTGACTCAGGACTTGGCCATTTATGGCATAAGCAGCTATTTCCACCCAGAGCTTCAAAACCTTTTACATCACCAGCTATTTTTGTGACTACAAGTACATGGTAGTGTACAAGGCAGTGAAATACCCTGCAAACTGTTTAATGAAAGGAAGGGCTTGACCATGAACAGTTGGGTGCGCTTTGGGATCCGTCTTTTTTTTTTTTTTTTTCCAGCCACAGACATGTAAGGCTGGGTATAAAATGCTCTGAGTTGGAAAATAAATCTCCGGGAATCTAAACCAATATTGATTATGCACCATGGTGCCAGAGGAAAAAAAAAATCCAGGTTCCCAATCCTGTACCCATCCCCTTGGGCTGTCCTCTCTGCCCAAGAGTAAGGCATCAGTGATTAAGTCAAATAGCATGTTTTTTCTTCCTCTTTGCCCATTGTTGTGCTCTTTGCCCCAATTCATCCCCTTTAGTCATTCCACCACCCATCACAAATAGAATGGACCAGCAATACCACAAAGGCGTGCACATAATGAACCTAAGTGACCGTGTAATGCCATTATTGTCACCCTCATCCTCCCTTGCCCCTTTTGTCCCTCCCCTCCATTTGTCACTGTCTCTGATTGTGTCATGGTTAAAATTAGATGGGAAGCTCCTATGCCTTTACCCTAAGCACCTTGAGTGCATTAGGTACTTTGCAACTGCTCACGGGTTTAAATAGTGGCCAGACTGCTTTAATGCTCACCTTTTTACATATTCAATCTGATTCACCAGCCACATGAATATCTTCCATCCAGGCTCGTCTACCTCATGCCAGCAATTTACTTGACAAAACAAATTTGTGGGCAATGGCAAAGAAAGGAGAGAGGTTATTACTTACATGTAATAAAGAACAGCAACTCATATTTGGTGTAAGTTATGTAAGATTTGTTCTGGCAGCTAAAAGTCCTCTCAGAGCCTTCTCCATAACGGACATATTATCTTTATGGAAAGAAAGTGAATAAAATAATGTTAGTTGTGAAAACAATCACTACCAGAGACACCTCTCCAATGCCTTATCTGTGTCTTTGGATGATGCTTAGCCATGACCAGTCACCTCTCTAGGACCTACAGGAAGGACACAATGCAGATGGTGAAATCTGCCTCGGACTTGCAAACGAGGCACAGACAAAAGGGATGAATCCTGCATCTCACACATATCTGCTGAAATTCTGCACACTCTGAGAAGCAGCAGTCTGGTGCCCAGAATCAAATTTTGTTATGTTACAGGGCAGCTTCCCCTACAGGTGGGAATGCTTTGTAGGATTGAGTGCACTCTCCGCAAATTTGCCAATGACACCAAGCTGAGCGGTGCAGTCAACACGCTGGAGGGAAGGGATGCCATCCAGTGGGACCTGGGCAGGATTGAGATTTGGGCCCCTGCAAACCTCATGAAGTTAAACAAGGTCAAGTGCAAGATCCTACATGTGGGCTGGGGCAATCTGAAGCAGAAATCCAGGCTGGGAGGAGAATGGATTGAGAACAGCCCTGTGGAAGACTTGGACGAGAAGCTCCATGCGAGCTGGCAACGTGTGCAAACAGCCCAGAAAGGCCCCTGCATCCTGGGCTGCGTCCCAAGCAGTGTGACCATCAGGACGAAGGCAGGGATTCTGCCTCTCTGCTCCACTCTGGGGGTTTCTCTCCCTGCAGTGCTGCCTCCAGCTCTGGGGCCACCAACATCAGAAGGACAGGGACCTGCTGGAGCAAGGACAGAGGAGGGCATGCAGATGCTGCAAGGGCTGGAGCCCCTCTGCTGTGAGGACAGGCTGAGAGAGTTGGGGGTGTTCAGCCTGGAGAAGAGAAGGCTCTGGGGAGACCTTAGAGCCCCTTCCAGTCACTGAAGGGGCTCCAGGAAAGCTAGGGGAGGGACTCTTGAACTGGAAGGGGAGCCATAGCACGAGTAGGAACAGTTCTAAACTGAAAGAGGGGAGATTTAGATGGGATCTCAAGAAGAAATTATTTGCTGTGAAGGTAGTGAGACCCTGGCCGAGGTTGCCCAGAGAAGCTGTGGCTGCCTCATCCCTGTAAGTGTTCCAAGGCCAAGCTGGATGGGGCTTCAAGCGACCTGGTCTGGTGGCAGGAGTGCCTGCTCAGGTCAGGGGGTTGGAACTGCGTGATCTTCAAGATCCCTTCCAACCCAAACCATTTTATGATTAGATCCAGATTTTGAGCTGCTGGTGCTGGTTTCTCTGGAAAGCTCCCCATGCATGGAGGTTCAAGCTCAGCCCTTGATTTGTCCCTTCCAACCCAAACCATTCTATGATTCTGTGAAATGATCGACTCAAGTCTGAGGTGAGTGAGGAATTTTATTTTAGAAAGAAGGGAGATGTTTATTGTTTTTAGTTACTTCCTCTAAACAACGGGAAACGCATTGAGGGGGCACCTGCCGGGGCCAGCTGCAGCATCGCCCGGGGCGGGCTGGGTCGCTCCCCACGGCTGCTGCTCGGTCCCCTGCTGA
>VZRU01016301.1:0-12946 GCA_013398155.1 Pedionomus torquatus
AGAATTGCTTCTCGGGCCGGAGGACAGGACAAAGGGGACATGTGTACGGACACATTAGCCCCTCAAAACATTGGCAGGGACAATTCCAGTGCTGCTGCTTCTTTTCTCTCGGTTTTCCTTCCATGTATTCTCTAGCCAAGGTCTCTTCTGGCCTGCCCTGTCCTTAAGCTGGCAAGCAATATTTCGTAGGTTCTCTTCGCACCTCAGCCAGCCCTTCCCGCAGCGAGGGTCAGTCCCGTCGTCCTCAGCTGCCAGAACAGCTAGTCTGTTCACTTAGTTCCAATGGTCAGATTTAATTTAGAGAACAGGTGGAAGTCACTGGACCATACATCCATCTGCTAAGCTGAAAAGCTGAGTGTTGCCGTATCTGAGCCTCCTCAATGTTTCTGTAGAAATGGGGACTTAGGAGTTGGTTTTGTGGGCATTGGGCCAGGGGCTTTTGGCTTCCCTTGTATTTATAAATCGCTAACACTCCTGTTTTGTCTCTGCATATAGAGGTAGATGCTCTTACAAAGGAGCTGGAGGACTTTGAATTAAAGAAAGCCGCTGCCCGTGCTGTGACAGGAGTGCTGGCATCCCATCCCAACAGCACTGATGTCCACATCATTAACCTCTCGCTGACCTTTCACGGCCAGGAGCTGCTGAGTGACACAAAGCTGGAGCTGAACTCCGGGAGGCGATACGGCCTGATTGGACTCAATGGGATCGGTAAGATGCGGGGCACGGTGATGTGGGCTTCTTGGAGCTCGGTGAAGGTTCCTTGCTGTTGAGAAGCTGGGCAGGTGCAGGCGGTAAATGCTGGACACCAGAAGGAAGGTGGTTAGGCAGTTCCCATTCTCCCCTCATGCCCAGAAAGGGGCATTGCTAGGAATGCTGGTAGAAGTATGAGATTGCTTTCTGGCTTTGGACTGTGCATTTGAACTTGTTCCTGTGGAGAGCTGGGTGAGGTGTCTGGGGTCTGTGAACGTGGCTGATTCCTGTTTGCAAAATTTGTTTAGCAGTGTCAGAAAAACCCAGTTCTGATGCTATTGGTCAAAGAAATTGCACAGTGTGGAGGAGTAGGGTGTGTGTTGTCTGGCTTGAATGGGAAAAGAGCTGTATAATCCCTGGAGAAGGCAACACTAAATGGAGAGAGGCAGAACGTGGGTGTGAGTGAAGAAGAGCTAGTAAGAGTAACCAGCTGGTTTAACTCTCAGGGAAACACTTAGGTTCTCTAGTGACGAGTGTGTTACTTTCCTCTGTTAGAAGTTTTTAAGAGTCTGGGGTCCTGGCGAGAAGTATATGCAGGAAGTATACAGCAGAGGTAAAGGTCCCTAAATCCTGGCAAAGGCTGAACTGTGGTGGTTTCCAAAGAGCTGCTTCTTGCCTTAATCCTGTCCTTGGGGTGGTGAGCCTTAGCTGGGAGGGCAGCCTGCTGCAGCGAGGCAGTAGGCTCTGCTGTGTCTGATTCTTCTGGCCAATTCCCAAGGATTTTCTGGTGTTAGAAAGGGAGGGATTCAAGAGGATCTGACTGCATCTGGTCCATTTCTCTGTGACATTGTGTCTCACCTGATCCGACAATTAATTGTGGAGTATCTGTGTGCACACAGGGAAATCCATGCTTTTGTCAGCTATTGGGAAACAAGAAGTGCCCATCCCGGAGCACATTGACATCTATCACCTGACCCGAGAGATGCCTCCCAGTGACAAGACCCCTCTACAGTGCGTGATGGAGGTGGATACAGAGAGGGCCATGTTAGAACGAGAGGCAGAACGTCTGGCTCACGAAGATGGTAAAGCTTCTCAGAGTCCCTGTCGACATGGGACATTCCATCCGTTTTCCTCCCTACCAAATAGGTTGTATCTGCATTCCTTGGTAGAGTTTTTACCTGTTACAGTACCAATTTCCCCTGGCTGCCTTGTGCTAGTTAAAAAGTCCTGTGGGATTACACTTCTTTGGATGAAATTATCCCAAGCAGCTTCATAAGAATTGTCTCGGGCTTGGGAATGGCGGGGCTGAATAGCAGTAAAGCAGATGGACTATGAGCTTTCCCAGCTGTACAGCAGTGCAGCTGGGAGTCCTTTCTTGGTAGTTGTGCTGACAGGCAGGCTCTCTTTCAGCGGAGTGTGAGAAACTCTTGGAGTTATATGAACGTCTGGAGGAGCTGGATGCTGACAAGGCAGAAGCACGGGCCTCGCGTATCCTTCACGGCTTGGGCTTCACACCAGCCATGCAGAGGAAGAAGCTGAAGGACTTTAGTGGTGGCTGGCGAATGAGGGTGGCTCTTGCTAGGTGAGTGGTGTACCGCTTGCTGCCTGCTGGAAGAGTGGCTCCCCGCCTCTGACTCTGCAGAGCCACAGTTCCAAGAATGCAGAGCAGAGCTGGGAGGCTTTGAGTTACCTGCACTGTTATCTCCTCTCTGTTTTCAGAGCCCTCTTCATTCGGCCTTTCATGCTGCTGCTTGATGAGCCCACGAACCACCTTGACCTGGACGCTTGTGTGTGGCTGGAGGAAGAGCTGAAAACGTAAGCTTGAAGGAGTGTGCTGCTTGTATGGGCTGTGTGCTTCTCTGCTGGGCCACGGTGTCAGCACATGAGCAAGTGCAGGAATAGCTGTTCGCAGTTGTTGTAGCTACATAACGACAGTGCAGTGGCACCTTCTTGTGCTTGCTGCTGCATGTGGCTACAGAAGGATTCTTGATGCAAGAGTAATGAATTTGAGACAAAAACGCATCTCTCCCTTTCTGAAGAAGTAAGTTTGTGCTCCCTGGTTAAGGCCACTTCCTTGAAAGCCAGCAGCTCCCCTGGCAGCCTGTGTACCAGCACCGTGTACCTCCAGCTGACTGTTCTGCATATTGCTTCTCTGTTTTCACAGAGCTTTAGTGTCCTGAGTGTGTCAGTTTCATCGTGTTCTAGTACCTCTGGTGCCTGTTTATCATAAACAAAGATAAAACATTAAGGCTTGAGGCAAAAAGCGTAGGAATACTTAGGAAGCTTAGGTTATCTTGGTTCTGCATTGTAAGGACTGTATTGTGAGAAGGGCTTTTCATTCCCAGAAGTTTTTCCTTTGTCAGTTGAACCTTTTGCATGTTTACTTTAGAAGTCAGTTGCTTTAGGGAAGTAATTGGAACCTCTCTTTTTCTGGGAGGCTTTACCCAGTCACTTTAGGGATTTGGAGCAGGGCCGGGTGTAGCGTACCTCACAGGCGGCGCTCTGCACTGGGGTGAAAGTAAGCAGCAACGGCTGAAGCTTCTTGGAAGTGGAGTCAGTTGCATCAGTAGCACTAGTCATCTATCACAGTGCTTGACTCCTTGTGAAGGCTGTCTTATGATGAAAGGTGTTGGCAGTACTTGCTTACTGCAGCTAATTGTAGCTGCTTTACTCCAGACTTCCCAAAGCATCTCCAGGGCCATTATCTTTTTGTTTTTAATCCGATTGTAGGTGAGAGGAGCCTGGTGCGTGTAAATCCTTTGACACCATCAGGGCCAACGAGCAAGAACTCTTTTCCTAGCTTAGTCTCTGATAACTTATGTGGTACAACAGGTTCAAGCGGATCCTTGTGCTGATATCACACTCCCAGGACTTCTTGAACGGTGTCTGCACCAACATAATCCACATGCACAACCGGAAACTGAAGTACTACACGGTGAGTGGATGGTGCCCTGTACAACCCACAAAAACAGAGGAACGGCTCTTGGGGGCATATCTGATGCTCTGTGGTCTCTTTCTAGGGAAATTATGATCAGTATGTAAAGACTCGCTTAGAACTAGAAGAAAATCAAATGAAACGATTCCACTGGGAGCAAGACCAGATTGCTCATATGAAGGTATCTGCCCAGCTGCTTGGAAATCTTTCTGCCCGTGCAGGTGGGCATCCCTGCACCTCCTCAACCATTACTGTGGCTTTTGGCTAACTCTGTGTTTTATTGCAGAATTACATTGCACGATTTGGTCATGGTAGTGCAAAGCTGGCCAGGCAAGCTCAGAGCAAGGAGAAGACCCTTCAGAAAATGATGGCCTCTGGCTTGACAGAGAGAGTCGTGAATGATAAGGTAGGATGAGACATGGGACCACACCTAGAGACCAGTATGGGAAATGGGGGCTGGATAAGCAGAATCCTCTTTAGCTGGCTGCAGAAATGGCTGACACAGCTGGGAGCAAGAATGGTCTGCCCGTCTTGATACCACAGGTGACTGTACTGAAGATAGTGTAATGCTGAAGAGTGGGAAGAGGAGGAGTAATTGTCTAGGGGAAAGAAAGAGATTTATCACATCCATAAGGCTGTTTTGCAGACACAGAAATCCAAAATGAATGTCTAAGGGCTGGAGAAGACAGGGGAGGGTGCTCAGAGCAACTCCCATTTGTTTGAAGAGTATAAGCCCACATTTGTTTCAAGGGGAAAGAGAGACTCATTAGCCAGCAGATTGGCTTGTAAGCAACTAATCAGAATCAGTGTCTGAGTGAATTGCTAGAGGGCTCGTAAAAAGTCAGAGTCTGCTGCTGTGGTCTACAAATGATGCTTGTAGTGAGGCATGGTTATACCAGTAGAACTGGGTTGTCTCATGCTCCAGGGTGTCTAACAAGTGGATATTCTCTGTTAACAGACTTTGTCGTTCTATTTCCCGCCCTGTGGGAAAATTCCTCCTCCGGTCATCATGGTGCAGAACGTCAGCTTCAAGTACACCAAGGATGGGGTGAGCATGGTAGAGTGTGTGGGCTGTGTGGAGGTTACTTGTGTCCCTGCCTTGTTTGGGATCGTGAGGCTTTTGGCTGAGCTTTCTGGTCAGGCTGCAGCATAGGACAAGCACATCAAACTTCTTGGCAGTGTTAATGATAAGTCTGCTCAAGTCAGAGCATTACAGGTGCAGCAATGGAGGTTGTGGGTAGTAGTGGAAAGGCGTAATATGTCATGATTTTGGTGGTCTGCAGCCATGGATCTATAATAACCTGGAGTTTGGGATTGACCTGGACACCCGCGTAGCTCTTGTTGGACCCAACGGAGCCGGAAAGTCAACGCTTCTGAAACTGCTGACAGGAGAGGTATGCTCCCTACCCCGTTCTGGAACTTTATTCTTGGGGTAGTCTTCAACAAAACTACATTTACTTGCTGCAGCACCCCAATCAGGCCTTTGAAATTCTAAGATCTGGCTGCAATATAGAGCTTTTTCTCTTACGTTACTTGTTCAGGCTTTCCTCTGTGCCAGCGCAGAGATGGATTCTGTATTTGTGGCATACAGCAAAAGGAGGAATTCCCTGGTGAAAAGCTTTTTATCTTCCCTTTCTAGCTGCTGCCCACAGATGGGATGATTCGCAAGCACTCGCATGTGAAGATCGGTAGATACCACCAGGTACTCCCTGCAGCAGCCAGTGGGATGCAAAATCCTCAGGAGAAAGCTGTTGGGAATAAGGAATCTTTCTCCTCTATTTCTGCTTATAAGGCCACTCCACTGCTGCCTTCTCTGCGTGGAGATGAGAGAAGACTGTTGCAGAGTGGGCTCTAGCAAACGTTCTTGCCCTGAAAAGAGGGTTGCTGTGGTCCCTTCTGTTTAGCCTCTCGCTTTTTATGGGAGAGACAGTTGCCTTGTGCGTGGTGGTGGGCAAGCCTGCAGTTCTGGTGCTTTCTCCTGAAATGGAGACTCATTCTGTAATAGTTCAGCACTTTGGATATAGCATGAGTGGGGTTGTTGGCTCTTGAGTCCTGCTGCTCAGCTGGTACCAGAGGGGTGTAAGGTGGGGAGAACTTTTGGCCTGCACAGCCTGAAGCTGTTTTCTTTTCTGCCAGCACTTGCAAGAGCAGTTGGACTTAGACCTCTCACCCCTGGAGTACATGCTGAAGTGCTACCCAGAAATCAAAGAGAAGGAGGAGATGAGAAAAATCATTGGCAGATATGGTCTGACAGGGAAGCAGCAGGTGAGCGGAGTTGCTGCATTTTGTGTTGCTGTACGGATGTCTGTGATGCCATATGCAGCATGGCACACCACAGCATCAAAATGCTTTTTCCATCTCTTGACTTGAGCGCATTTCAATCGTAACTTGAACTAGTTTACCTCTCTTATTTCTGGCATGAATACCAGGCAGAAATGAACATGCTCTCAAGTGGGAGTGGGGAGACTTGCTTCAGACAAGAGGGCAGGATCACCCAGGGTGCTCTAAATCTAAACATGACACATTCCTGTACTTCATGTGTCACGGACAAGCTGATCTCATCAGTGCAGTTCAGTGTTGGTGTTTACGTTGTTCTTCCCCATTTGTCGTGTCAGAAGTTGAGAGGTGTTCTTGTGCCTGTGGCAGGATGCAATTAGCACTAGTCAGACCTCGGCTGCCTATCCTTTGGAACCTTTAATGCAGGCTGGGTCTTGCTATGGACACTTCTTACTCAGAAGCCCCTGGAATTCCCTTGTTCCACTGGTGAGAGAAGCTTAATCTAGGTATAACACTGACTAAACGTCTTCTTGTGTCGTGTAGCTGCTGGAAACACAGTGTGAAATCTGAGTATTTGGCGATCTAAGGGTGGCAATCTAAGTTTCCCTGTAGCGCTGTGAATGTTTGTGTGTGTCAGGTGAGCCCCATCAGGAACCTCTCGGACGGGCAGAAGTGCCGCGTGTGCTTTGCCTGGCTGGCCTGGCAAAATCCTCACATGCTCTTCCTGGATGAGCCCACCAACCACTTGGACATTGAAACAATAGATGCTCTGGCAGATGCTATCAATGACTTTGAAGGAGGAATGATGCTTGTCAGCCATGACTTCAGACTCATCCAACAGGTAAGAAAAGCAGTGAATTTTGTCAGAGCAATAATTACCTTTCTAACACTTTAAGTAAGTAAAATAAGTTATTTTCAACTGACTGGCTCTTAGTCATCCCAAAAAGATGTGAGTGAAAAAAAATCACTGGACACAATTCCTTTGCCATGTTCATGTGAAACAATTACTGAGCTAGCCTAGGAAAACTTTAGGTACTTGAAAGAAAAACAAACAA
Organism: Pedionomus torquatus; assembly: GCA_013398155.1. NCBI lineage: Eukaryota > Metazoa > Chordata > Aves > Charadriiformes > Pedionomidae > Pedionomus > Pedionomus torquatus. The sequence goes on from VZRU01016301.1 coordinate 6,958, forward strand.
ACAAAAAAACCCACCCCAAAACCAAAAGAAAACAAACCCCTACAGAACGCTGGAAGTGAAGAATCAGCGATAGGGAAATCAAGACACACTGGAGGCATTAACTATGTATCTTTTAAATGATACTGGAGTACTTCTGGGATAATTTTTTACGACTCAGTCTGTACAGGCAAAAGAACCTGTGCCATGTACACACCCGTGTCAAATGCTGATTTATCAGCTTTGTGTCGTCTGCAAGCTCAGGTATAATTTTATTTTTCAGATCCAAGTAGTTCAAGTCAAGAACTACTTTCTTCAACTCCCAATTTAGCAGGAAGGTCATTCCTCCTCAGTCCATGTACCAAACAGAAATGTTGAGTGGTGAAGGATTTTTAGTTCTAAAATCTTGCATAAATTAGGCAGAAAACACCAGGTAAGAGATTTCACTGCAGGTATTTTTCTTTTGGTAGTTGAAGTGTGAAAGTTATTAAATTCTCTTCTTGCCAGACTTCAAAGAGTAGATTTTGGTTAATTTTACAGTTTTGTGGAATTTACAAAGTCCTGTACTGTAAGCCTCTCCTCCTCGTGTGCTTGCCTTCAGGTTGCGCAGGAGATCTGGGTCTGTGAGAAGCAGACAATCACAAAGTGGCAGGGCGACATCCTCGCCTACAAGGAACATCTCAAGTCAAAGCTGGTGGACGAGGATCCGCAGCTCACCAAAAAGACACACAACGTGTGAGCTCTGGAGCAGTCGGTGGAGTGGTCCCGGTGGAGACTGACGGTGGCCAACGTGACTCGCCCACCGGCCGGTGAACGGGACTCTGCTGCTCTCTCCGTGGCTGCGTTCTAGGATTGCTGCAATACTGCTTCCCCTTGACTTGCCTTGCACCTCTGTATCTGGACAGATCTCTTCTCCCCTGATGTGGCTACGTTTGGGCAGCCATTGCCGTGCTCAGATGAGGTCCCGTCTGTGCCAGGCCTTGGACTCTCACGCTCTGGGGCCATGGCTGTGGCCGGCGGGGTCTGAGCTGCAGTGGTACAGAAGCGGAGACCCCAGCCCAGCTTCTCCCACCTCTTCCTTCCCAATTTCTGCTTCAGTTTAGATACTTCACTTCAAACTCCTTTGGCCTTGGTTTGTTTTTAACTATTATTTAACAGTGTAATAAACAGATCTGCCTGAGAATTCATCAGTCAATAAAGAGGGAAGAACAGTCTTGCCATGTTGTGTGAGCTGCGGTAGTTACTGGGCCACTCTGGGGGGAATGGGCCAGTGATGAGCTTGGAGGAAGGAGCCTTTCCTTCGGGGGTGAAGTTTCAGTTCTTCTGTGCTGCCAGATCTGTGAGCAGAGCGTGTGCGACAGATGAAGTGAGGAGTCCTGAGCTCCGGAGGTACAGAGGAGCGAGCATGATCCTCTCACCTGGGAAACCGCTGCTGAGCCCGTGAACACCAGATTTTCCACTTAGTGACAGAAGAGGGAGCAGGCACAGGCACGTGCATTTTTTGTTGTTGATAGATAAAACCTGAAAGGCTTCTGAGGGTTGGAAATAAGAGACAGAATGGAAATCTATAAAATGCCCATGTGTGTTCTCTACCAGAGTGGCTTAGGTAATGCTGTCCCCTTCACCTGGAATTTTATGGGTCTAATGAGACTCAGTAATTCAGGATTTTTGGACTACAAATTAATTACTTGTTTCTTGCAGGTTTAACTATCAATTACAGCTAGTTTAACATTTATTTTTGTTACTAATAACAAATTTTTAGAAAAGTTGGTGTTTAAACCTCCCCCTGTGCCACAGAAGCTTGAATTATAAAAACCTTTTTTTCATGTATTTTTTAAACCATTAAAAGGCACTAAAGAAAAAGGTAGCCAATCAAACCAAATAGCTTCTTCTGGTCCTGAGCGACCATTGGAATTGCTCCTGACACCTGAGAACGGCTGCATGGGTCATGTTAAAGGCTGACGTAGCCCAATAACCTGTTCCAGCCGTACATACTGCCAGGCAGATTGAAGAATAGGACCCATGTAGTAGTTCTGTTTCTTCGCATGCTCTCTGTCTGTGACGGATGCTGAGCAGACTATCTCCTTTTTTGTTGTTTCTTTCTTTTTTCTACCAAAGGGATGATCCAAGTTACGGCTGCTGCTACAGGAGCACTGCGTATCACCCACAGGGCAAACGGCTCAGTGGGCACCAGTTTGAGTAGATGGTGAGGACACTCAGGTTTTTCAGTTTTTAGCAATGACTTGAGAGAAGAAAAGAAAGGGTGTCTTTTCTGAGAAAGTAATGCAGGTTAGCATAGGTGCCGTTCAAGTTAATTCTGCGGAAAGTCTAGATTGCACTGGAATGTCACTGAAAGGAATGTCTTGCAGTGTAACACTCGGATGTTCACACAGTGACCAAGTAAAAGCAACCCACGACTACGTAATTAGTGTAAAGGCTGACTGCTCTCACAGAAGAGGAAACAACAATGGGTGAATGCATTTTGTTCCTTCTGCTCTCTAGGTTTGGGAAGGGCTGCAAAGTACCTGTGAGAATGGTGAGGTCAGGAAGTCCTGTCTGGGGTTCGCCTCTTCCTTACTCTTAGGAAAGATTTGGGGATGACTCTTACAGTACATTTCAGGTCTGTGTAGGTGACAGCCGCAGTGGCATTAATAAACACAAGATACAACCTTAGACTGAGTTCTCTGGGAGTGATGAGTCCTGAGCAGGGCATGTGAACGCGAGGAGGACAGCCAGCACGATGGACAAGAGTTGGAGAATTCTCGCCGGCATGTCTGCTGCTGTGAAACGAGAACTTCTTGGCCACAGAGGGGTCTCTGATTTAGCAAACAAGGGCCAGAGGTGCGTGTCCAAAGCAAAAGCAGCTGTAACTGCACCAGAGGTCGCAGTTAGTAGGCCAGGACTTGTAAATGGAGTATATATATACGCTGTATCAGGCTGGCATTTCAGCCTTGTGACATTGTGTTAGACTGCGTGAAGGGGGGGCGTTTGTCCTGGGGCATTGGTTTCTGTGAGAGGCAGCCACCAGCTGGGACAGGGGCGTTTTGAACTTTCAGTTAGGACTTTTATGATTTCACACAGAAGCAAAACTGTATCTAGATACATTAGGAGAATTGCTCCTTGGTTGCTAGGCCAGTCGTTTCGGTGAAAGACTGAAAGAAGTGGCCTGGAGCCTCCACAACGTTGCTCTCCGTTGTGGTCCAAAAGTGAGGTTGGCTCTAACACAGCTACAGCCAGCAGTGGCAGGTACGTCGTCAAGTGCAGGGGTACAGGGTTCCCTGCTCTGTGTGCTGTGAGTTGATCCAGACACTACAGAAATAGCTCCACAACGAGTCAAGCCCAGCAGGAGCTTCCAGAACAGGCAGCCTCTAGCATGTGCGATCTAGGGAAGCAGATGGTAATTCCCCAAATCTGGGAGCCCAAATGTGACTGTATTGCTCAGTGGATGAGCCTCTGCCCTTGCAGTACAGTGGCTCCTTGTGCTTAGACCAGTCAGTCAGCTCCTTGTCCACCACAGGGCTTCCTTCTAACTAAGCGTCTTGTCAAAAAAACAAGCTGTGTGGATAACTGCCAGCACCCAACACGGCTCCAGCTGCGGAGAGACACAACAACTCCTTCAGCGTGAGGGCGCCTTTGTGTGCTGTGACTGGTGGAGAAGGTACACCAGCTCCAGCTGCGGTGGGCAGCCTCCCCGGCACAAAGATCTCAGCTCTTTACAGCTCTAAGCCAGCGGGTGGGTAGGATGCACATCAGAGAGGGAAGCTGATGCAGGGCCTCTCACAAACCAGAAGTGGTGATGTTGTCTTCTCTGTATTTCCAGTATGAGCCACCCACCAACATCTCTTGTGTTCAACATCACAAACACACCACTCCCGTTCCCTGAAGGGTCCCACTACCCCGTATCTTCAACGCCCAAGCCCATTCACCTTCGCAAATGTGCTGACGTGACCATTCCAGCCCGTCTGTCCCAACTGATGTTCCACTTCTTGGGTGCTTCTAAGGTCACAGCCCTTCTGTGACACTTAGGCCCAGGTTGTCACAGTGATGTTTATTTGCTCTAGGGATGGGTGATCACGATCCCATGAGGACAGGCCTGGAATAAAACCAAATAAGGTGAAACACTGGGCTGCCCAAGCACAGGCAGGGCGATCAATGAGCACGTCTCCCACGCTCAGTCCTTGGGTGACGTGATTCACTAAGGCTGTGCCGGCGCAGCATGGACCCCTGAGCAGGAGACGGTGCACGGCGGCACAGCGGTGTCAGTGTCTCCCCTGAACATAGCCCCTTTTGTGGCATCTGCTGAGAGAAGGGCTTCCTTTTCTATCTAAAGGACAGAAAACTTTTTCTATTTTTTCACTTTTCTACTGTGTTGCATGTATTTTTCCTGGCTTAACTTAATCCTGCATCATGATTCCTGGCACTAGGGTGATCACTGTTTCCAAGATGTACCAAATCAGGGGGTCAGCGCTCCCTTCCTCTGCTGCCTTCTGCCCGTTGAGGCCCCGTTGTGGGCAGCAAGCAGAGCTCCCCAAAGCAGGTTGGCAGAGAAAGCAGGAGAAACACTGGCCGTTGGGATGTTTCTAACACCGTCACTGAGCCACTGAACAAACATTCCCTCCAGTTCCTGAGTCTCCACTGATCGCCTGACCTGTTCCATAGGCTGCAGCGGTTCCACCCATTTGATTCTGGAAGCAATACCTGGAGTACTCTGATTTATTTACACCCTTCTACCAATGCAGGAAACCTCCTTTCACCAAACCCCTGGAGCAACCCGGGAATAGCTCTTCTCTGGTATTTCTGCCCCATGTGAATGGGACACTACTGTTCCTGCCCACCTCTGCCCTTAAACTTCTTCTCAGGTCTGAAAGTTTAATTGAATCAGTTACTTCCAAGATCCCCTCAGGCCAGCAGCCCATCACTTCATGCAAAGCAGAATCATTGGCGACAGCTGTGTATTCCTCCTGCTCCTTGGGGACTGTATCTGAGGGAGGTGAGGTCCTCTGCTATATAACCAGTCCCACGGTAGCCCAGATGCTCTGTTGGAGGTTGGGATGAGTGCAGAGGCTGGGAAGAAGCGTGGCCATGGCTCCACCTCTGGGGACAGGAAGCCCAAGAGGAAGCCTAAGAGAAAGGAAACCTACTCGGTCTATATCTACAAAGTACTGAAGCAGGTGAGTAAGTGTTCCTCTTCTGCTAGAGACTGCTTCATAGGTTAAGTTACTTTTGTTAGATGTTAATGTTTTAAAGATGAAACAAAATCTGCTTTTTAGTGAGATGAAGAGTGAGTGGGTACAGGAGAGCCCTGGCTGAGTCTCTAAAGTGCACGTGTTCTTGGGGTAGGAAGTAAGAGATGGCTCTAAATCAGAGAGGTTTTCCTAGAGAAAATAGCTCCAGTGTGTAGCTCTGACTAAAGAAATAATAAGAATAAAGATGTCAATAGGGCGAGCACAGTTGCTGGTCGCCCTATGAGTAAGTACTAAATATTTCTGATCAATTCTGCTAGGGGGGTTGGAAGAATAACTTTGAGAAGTGGCCAGGAGTTGTCCAGCCCCTGGCCTCCCACACAAGCCTGTGTGCGGGACTGGGAGGCCGTGGGCGCTTCCCTCCCTCACAGGACTGTGCAGAGGCGGGTGCCACTGCTCCCAAAGCCACCCTGGGCTCGGGGGCCTCTCCTCGGGCTAATACAAGTGGCACACGACTCGAGGCCCTCAGAGTAGCTGCTGCGGGCCCCTCTGGGGTCAGGGTGTCCAGTGTGGGGTGGGAAGAGGGCCCCCTTTTTCTGGGGGTCACTGGTGTCCCTGCTCCCTCTGGGGTGCTGTGTGCGATGGCACTTGATGGCGCTGCCCCGAGAAGCTGTGGCTGCCCCATCCCTGGAGGGGTTCAAGGCCAGGCTGGATGGGGCTTGGAGCCACCTGGGCTGGTGGGGGGTGTCCGTGCCCGGGGCAGGGGGGTTGGAACTCGATGATCTTCAAGGTCCTTTCCAACTCTGACCATTCTGTGATTCTATGATTTA
>VZRU01016301.1:13430-37705 GCA_013398155.1 Pedionomus torquatus
CCCCCGGGGCCCCTCTTGTGCCGCCGCCCCCCCTGTGCACACACAGCCCAGCCCTGGAGTAGTGGAAAATCATAAGTAAAGGGGCAGGGAGGAACTATTTTTCTGTCTGGTAAAATAGGGTCTTGTGGCTCAGTTTGGGGTCGTTGGCCTAGAACTAAGTCCAGGCAAGATGAAGGAAGTCTAAGACTTGATGATAAATTAAGGGGTTGGAACAGAAGTTATTAAAGTGGTTTATGTAGAGTAGATCATATTGTATTGTACCAAATCACAGGCTCGATTCATCACATCACAGACTTGTCACTTATAATTTTTAGAAAGATTCTCTGTAGCTTTAATTAGCTCTAGGTGTCAACTGTTGAGCAGTCAGTAGCAGGTTGCTATCTGAGCTGTTTGCTTCTCAGCAAGTTGTTACAGATATAAATGGAGACGCTGCCTTGTGCAGGAGCTGGTGTTCAGCCTACTGAAAAAGCAAAACCCTTGGCTGCCTGTAAATTACTGTCTGAAATACAGATAATGTCTTTAACCTTTGCATCATAAATTATGAGGCGGTTTGAACTGTGGCCATTTGGATTGTTTGGTAGGACTGGATGAAGAGCTGTTGTTTGGAAATAACCAGATGCCACTAGAAGCAGGGGCTGCTCGTGGAAGGCTGGGGCCGTTCTGGGAAGCAGGGTGAGTTCTTCCACAGTTCTCAAAAGTCCTTAGTTCAGATTCCTGGTTGCTAGAAACTTCCTTTGTCTGTGAGTTTCCCGCTGCTCTTCCTCAAGTGCTTTCTTCCTCTGCTGGGCCGGGCCAGCGTGCTGCTCTTTAGTCTGTACCAGTCAGAGCAGAGACTAAATCCCTCTGTGGCAGTGGGGTGCAGTTAGCAGTGGGCAGAAAGTCTTTTTATGTCTAGAAACTGTTTTCAAAGGTGTTCTGGCTTTTCTGGTGGATTGTGGGTTGTTTTTTCTTTGAAAAATTTCTCATTTTCAGGTAGGTGAGGAAGAACTGGTACAAAAGGAGCTGGACTGACAGGAGAAACAGAGGCTGTTTTCTTTCTAGGAGCTGTGGACCTCATCTCTTCTTGTTTCAATGGCTTTGAAGAGACAGCTTTGTCCTGCAGGGCTGTAAACTGTGCTAGGGCTGAGGGTCCAAAGCAGAACACAGGACAACTACGTTAGTGTCTGGCTCTGTCTGTTCTTCCTCGCCAGATGTGGGCAGTTTGTGTCCCCAGGTACCTCCTACGTGGGTGAGCAGGGCCCTGAAGGGAGCGTTGGCAGATGGTCTGAGGCGGTGGTCCACGTGGAGCCTGTGCAGCCCACAGGGCTGAGAGTGCTGTGCTCAGAGTGATGCTGGAGAGCTGTGGTGGGACAGCTTGACTGCCCCAAGAATGCAGCAGCTTCTCGGGGTGTGCGGGGCTGCTCCTGCGTGGAGGGGCTGCCTCAGGCTCTCTGGGGGCGTGAAGGAAAGATGTGGGCTATGGTCTAAGTGGAGATGTGGCAGAGGTCCTCAGCCAATGTCACATTGGGACTGGATACCTGATTCTAAGGTCTTCTGGTAGCAGGAAAAATTGGAGTAGAAGTGTCAGGAGTGACTAAAGCTGTGGTAGGTTCCTGGTGGCAGGATGCGGGGCAAACCTGGACTTCGCAAGGCTTGGAGGCGATGCTGAGTCCTGCAGCTGTGTTAAGTGCTTGCCCTTGTCCTGCCAGGCCTAAAAGTGGGATCTTGAGTGGGCTTCTGTCTGCAGCTGGAAGGTGAGCAGTCTGTCTCCTTGCCCAGGCTGTTATTTGCTCTGAAGACCTCCGTGTCCTGTTTGCTGCCCCTTCCCAGCAGCACTAGGATGTGCAGCCATGCTTTTTGTGGGATGAAGAGTAAATAGCCTGGAACTGCAGTTCTGCATCTGCCCTGGAGGTGGTTCTCTCTGACTACATGATGCCAAATACATCTTGGGCGCATGGGCAGGAAGGAGCCCGGTGCTGCCCAGCTCCAAGCAGGCAGCCTGTGCTCCATGCAGCTTCCTTCGGTGGTACCCTGGCAGATAATGGCTGTCCGTGAGGGTAAGGTGCTGGTTTATGGTGAGATGAGCAGCCGTCTCCTGGAAATGCCTGGTAGAGCATCTGGTGCTGAGTGAACCCAAGAGGAGCTGTTGTGGTGCGGGTGGCTGAGTCCCCGGTGCTGCAGTTTGTGCATCCTGCTTCATGTCTCTCCTGATCCCCCCAAAAAGGCTGGAATAATGGAGGTGGTGATTAGCCTCATGACACTCTTACTAAATCTGTTTCCTCACAAATCTAGAGGGCAGCTTGCAGTGCAGATGCACCAAACTTTAGAGGTAGGAAAAGACAGTTGCTCTGGGAGTGATGAGTTCTGCACCGGACCTGCCCAGATAGTCTTCTTGCATTTCCCATTTGGGGTCAGGCTTATCTTTCACTGTCCTGGGGTTATGTGCCTTGTTTTCCCCACAGAGCTGCCCTGATACACCTGCACAGGGAGTCAACCAGTCTCTTTCTGAGGAATCGCTCTGCACACTTGGCATGCATGAGCATTTTGTGAGGGCTGTTCCACAGCTCAGCTTCCTCCCGGCTGCACTTGGGGCTCAGTTATCTGTCTGTGCTGTTCCAGTGGATCAGGTGAGATCTGATCTGGGAGGAGGGGGTAGACTGTAACGACTCGCAGGGATTCACAAGAAATTGGTCACTGGAAGAATAGCCCAGAAGCACTCGGGTACAGTAAAGAGCAAACCTTAAGTGGGAGCCCACGAAGGTGTCCTTCTGAGGTGTCCTGAGACCACCTTGGTTTGTGTGAGTCATTTTCCAGGTCTGCTTATGTCCTTGCAAGTCTCCCAGTGAGTTCTTAGGGCCGCAGCACTGTCATGTTGCATGTCCCTGGCCCCATGTGTATGTCTATCTGATCTGTTCTTACCAAGCTATACATGCCTGTATGCTAGAAGCAGCCTGTCTTGTTTTGGTGGTTTTTTTTTTTGCCTTGGTCCACTCTTCAAACCCCTCTGAACACTATAGCATGACAAACTAAATCAAAGTAATGTCCATAATGCCTGTGTTCTCCATTTTTCTTTTTGGAAGAGAAAACGAGTATATGCTCTCCTAAAGAGTGGGTGACCATGAGGCAGAGCATCTCTGGTCTATGAAGAGTGGTGCAGGTTTGAGGGGAGGGAGGGTTTTGGGCAGTGGGGGCTGGTGCCAGTGTGCAGCCCTGTGTGCGTTTCTCTTCCCATGCCGCTGTGTCCCTTGGCAGCGGTGCTGCCAGGTGGCTGCTCTGGTGCATCATTAGACACTGTTCCAAATAGCACAGGCAGGAATGGCTCAGCACTCGGAGGAAAATGAGCTGTGATGGATAACTCTGGTGATGCCAAAGCTGTTAAAATATGAATCTCTGAAGTGCAGCCAGGGTTCCAGCAAGGAACTCTCATCCTCTGTGTGCTCAGCTGCTGGTGTATGGGGACAATGCTGGTCTATGTCCCTTCCCTTTTTGGGTTCGGCCTGTGAGGCTGTTGTCTGTGAGCAATGGTAACTCTGAGTCCATAACTAGGGGCCCAGAATCCCTGCCTGGAAAATGGGAGGTGAGTGGTGACTGCAGGCCAGAGGGATGCTCCCGCAGGAGCGCACACGTTGCTCTCTGAGGCTCTGTTATCCCTGATGCTGCCAGTGCTGAAATGGGACTAAGGGTCTCTGGGGTGTCCTTGGAGCTGTTCTCCATCATGTTTTCTCCAGAAAGGATTGTTGCAAGTAGCTTGTTTCCTTTTTGTTCTCTTTCTTCATTCTCTGTCTGCTCTGGAGTGCCAGATGTAGCCAACAATAATGCTTTTTCCTTCCTGTCCCCTCCTCAGAACCGTGCTGTGGGAGTGAAGGAGGTATTTACAAGGTAATTACGAAAAAAAAAGTCTTATTTGATATCTGTAATTTCCAGGGCCGTATAATAACAAAGGTCAGACGACATTGTTGTCCTAATGTCCTCTCCATCTATAGCCCTGTAATACCTGCTGCCAGATGTGGGGGAGACAGAAACACTCACTGCGAGGTGCTTCCTGCAACCCCCTGCAGCCAGGGACCATGAGAGCCCCAGGGGCTCACCTCTCGCTGGCTCTCCGGTGTGGAGAAGTTTGGGGCAGGGTGGTGCCTCTCGGGGGCCTGAGGACGTAAATGAGACGGGGGCAAGAAGTGTGTTCTCGCCCAAGCAATGTGTATTGGCCTGGGCTCAGGACAGCTACCTCGTGGTACCCTGTGTGGTCTCCAGGTGGGATGATGCTGCCGTGTGGCCCCACGCAGGGCGTAGGGCTGGAGAGGAGGATGGCATGGGCAGAGTGGCCCCATGAGGAATGGCTGCTGCAGGCCACACGCCGTTTTCCCATTAGCGAGTGTTTAGTTCAGCGTTTTAAATAATTGTGTCCTCGGAATGATATTTAAAATCCATTTGGGAGGCAATGAGGCGGGAAAGTGCCTGTGCCATTGTGATGACGCTGCGCGGGCCGTGCCACACATGCATATTACAAACTCGTTACAGGCTCATTTACACGCACGCTGCTCACTCCCCACACAACCTCTTTCTGATGCTCCTAATGTTCCTTCCCCACCATGACTGCTTCCCCTTGGCACTAGGGAGAAATTTTCTTGATAAGGCAGGCCTGGTGTCATCAGCAGCAAGAGGAGCGAGGGCCATGGCAGTGGCCTTTGGGATGGGGATGTGCCTGTGACCCCAGTGCTGCACCAGAGACGCTGCTCACGGCCATGGAGTCTCCGTGCAGGGGCGATGGAGAGTGTGTCTGGCAGCTCCTGAAGGCAGACAGCGGGCCTGGGACTGGTGCGTGGACCTTTTTGGGTTTCCCAGTCCTTACATCATTCTCTGTGCTAGAAACAGCCACCACAAGGAGCACAAGCAAAGCTGAGTTCATCAGCACCTGCAGGGACACCAGAAAGAACTCTCTCACAGTCTGGAGCCAAGTTGACAGGGTAAATGCTAAAGGGGCTCAGGTTTAACAAAGCCAAATCCCACCAAACAAAGAAAAGAAACCTAAACCACAAGTAATCCAACAACAAGTCTTCCCTTCCAAAACAGCTCCAAAAATAAAAGGAAAAAAGAAGAAAGAAAAAAACCAACCTCACACCAAATCCTTTCTAGTCACCTGCACATTTGGTATTAATAAGCAGGTAGCACAGCTGGCCTGTTTCCCAGGATAGATGGTGCAGCCCAGGAGGTAAGAGCCATCACTTTGGCCAACCTGACTAAACAAAACCTTGTAGCTCAGTGGGACAGTGTGGCCCAGGAGAAGAAAGTTTGTGGGTCAGTATAGCAGTTCCAGGTCTGGACTGCTCCCTTTTTATCCCTCACTTGCTCTTGCGGGTGTCTCCTGCATCACCCTGGGTCACAGGACTGGGCAGGGTGCTGTCCGAAATGAGTCCCCGTTGCTGACATTCCACCTGCCCAGCTGGCAGGTTTGTGTGTTGGCAGTGACACAGGGTAGTTACAGGAGAGTAATTTAAAGGTAAACAAAGTTTAACAGGTCCCAAAACTATGAGCAAGTGCTAGAGAATCGTAGCTGATGGGGTCCACTCCGTGTCCTCCAGAGTAAGCCGTGGTAAGCAGAGCAGGGCAGGGAGCTTCAGTGTCTTCTCTGCATGTGACCTGCTGTGGCTGGGGGAGTGGATGGCATAGCCCCCCTCAGAAGCTGGAAGATGCTTCCCAGCCTCTCGAGGTTTGGGTGGGAGGGTCTTTCTTATTGCCAGGAAACCTGGTTAATGTCACACAAGTTGCTTTTTCCAGGGCATGTCTGTGTGCCCTCCTTCATCCTGCTCAGCCTTCTCCGAGCAGCCTGCCCCGCTGGAGGTGCTGAGTGTGGGGATCGAGGGGCGTTCTGCTCCCTGTGGAGGAGAACCCTGTATTCAATCTCTTGTGAATTCTGGTACCACCTCTGCTGCGGGCCTTTCCGTACCCTCCCACGGCAGCTGCCCCCACCTTGCCCCGCTTCTTTCCACGTGGGAGCATGGTGTGGAGCAGAGACTTTGCAGAGTAAACCAGCAAGCACATAAAGAATGTTTCCAGACTGCCTGCTCCCTCTCCCCTGTGCCTAATCTGTGCTGGGGATTGCATCCAGCAGCTGAAAATAAGCTCTTGAAAGGAAGCGAGGTGGTGAGCGGGAGCTGCCAAGCAGGACTATTTATACTCAGTGAGTCAGGCCTGTGCCTGGGTCCGGGCAGATGCTGGGGAGCTGGAACCCAGGAGCAGCCTGTAAAGGACGTGGCCTTGGATAAGAGGCTCTTGCCTGCAGCAGCTTGTTTACTGTGAGGTTCAGACTCGTCCTGTTTGTTCCCCATGATGGACCGCACGTTTCCCTTCAGCTCTGCTGCACAACACTTGCTGCAGCTGGATGAGGAGCAGCAGGACCGGTGGAAAAGCGCTCGGCATAGAAGGTCCTGGTATCACCATGGTGAGCACAGGCTGAGCCCGGTTGTCCAGGGATGCCAGAGCAGCCATTTGGAGCCACTGGAGTGCCGGGACCTGCTGGTCCAGAATGCACTCTTCACTGGGGACCTGGAGATGGTTCAGAAGTACTTCACCAAAAGTGCAGCTATCAACCTTGTCATTGAGACCAGGGGTGATGAGCTGCGCTGGACTAGCAGGAAATTCGGTGGGTATTCAAGGCTGGGGCACAGTGGGATGGGAAGTGCCCAGGGTGGGCAGAAAAAGAGCACAGACACCTGAGAAAAATGTTTGGAGGAGTCCCTGGTGGTGGAGACAGGGTAGTGGAAGAGGGACTTGGGAGGAAAGGCTTTCGGATGAGGAAGGAAGACTCTAGGGCTGTAGACCAAATGGTGGAGGCTCATTGAAGGTGGCCAAAAAGCAGATCTACTGGGAAGTGGTAAGAATCAGCCCTTGGAAGGGCTGCTGGGAAGGAGCAACATCAGGACTGTCCTGTTAGAGTCTGCTGGGGTGTGAGCTGAGGCTTGGGTAAGGAGGTGTCAGGTGGCATAAGGATGCTTTTCCTGCCATGTGTCTTGAGCAGGGGCTGTTACTTCATTTCATCAGAAACCAGAGGCTGTGTCTTCCTTTGGGAAGAGCAGAGATGTCTCAGTGGTGCCCCTTGGGCAGAGCTTAGCCTGTCTCCTGAGGAAGAGGCACTTGTAGGCAGCTTCTTGGGGACCAAGCCACAATGGCTCTGTGTCTGCCTATTCCTGCTGCTGTGGTGACATCCAGGTGTGAAGCGCAGCCATTGCGATCCCTGCTGTACACCTGACCTGGAGAAGCTGCAGGGGGTTGGTGTGGGAGGGTTAACGGTGATCAGCTGGAGAGGGGCTTTGCTCGGAACAAAAGCCTTTGTTGTTTGGCATTTTCACATGCAGGGCTTACACCCTGCAAGCTGTTCTGATCTGTGAGATGGATTGGGCAAGGGGAGCAGAAACCTAGTCTGCCCGAGGGGAGGTGGAAGCAAGGTTGTCCTGAGCGACAAGGACACACAGCAGGTCGTCCTTGTTGTTTCCTTCCACCTGTGCACCTCGCTGTACCTCGCCCAGATACACCTGGTGGCTACCACAGATGCGTCCCCGCTCTCTGGTCCCTTTCGCTTGCCTTCTCGTCCCTGCCATCTGTGAACTCTTCAGTGAGCAGCATAGCCGGTGTGCTAAAGGGAGGTGTCCTAGGGATCTGGAAGTGCACGTGTTGTCTATGCTGTCGTGGTGGGGTGGTGCAGGCAGGCTCCCCCAGTTCAGGATGGGGAGGGTCAGGTGTGGAGGGGCCCTAATTGCAGCACCCTTTTCCAGAGAAGGTCTGTGGCAAAAGCCCCACCCCGTGCCAGCATGGAAGAGCTGTTGGTGAAGTCCACTTTCCCAGAGGTGTGGGTTCTCTTCCAGCGTCCCGGCACAAAGCTATGGAGCATGCCAAGGAAATGGCTGAGCATTAGGGATCCACGCCAGCAGGAGACAAAGGCGTAGGATGGGTGTGCAGGTGTTGCTGCTTGTGTGTGGTAACGTTTATTTCTTGAGGTCTCAGATTTGTGCGTTCCAGGCTTTGAATTGTCACAGTCTACTTAGGAATAAAAATACAAAAGGTAACTGAGACCACTTGTCAGAAAAATATTGGTTGTACATTTTAGCTCCTGTCTTATGTGGGACTGACAGGCCCTTGAACAGCAAGTCAGTCTGCTTGTGAGGATGTGTGCCCAAAGACAGCAGAACAGCAAAATAACTTCACGCAGGAATTGCTCGTATCACTGAAGTTTCAAGATGTGAAAAACCCAAACAACTAAGACCACTTGTCAAGCACAGACCAAAAAATGTATTGCATAAGTTATCATATAAACATATCATATAGAACAAATCCCAAACCCAAACTTCCATGCTAACTTGTGCTTTGGTTGCATATGCCACTGCCCTGCAGCAATGGTTCCTTAAAACTTTCACAGGCAGCGACCTTACAAGTAGATCCTAGTGGTCCGGTCCTTCCCAAGTCATCCCTGTTGATATCTGAAGAAGCCCAGGGAAAGTGTAAACCGTATGGTGTTACTGACACTATCTCACCCAGCCTTCTGCCTTCCTGCCCACCTTTGTGGTGGGGGATCCTCAGGCTCTCCTGGGCAATCCTATGGGGAAATGGAGGGTTGCATCGGGTGAGAGTGCCAGGTGCTTCCTGCTCTTTGTCTTTTTGTGCACTCTACTTTCAGCTAGACGAGGTGGTGGAGTCTGTGCAGATAGAGGATGCTGGAGGCTGTCAGTACAGAACGTGGTCATTTATTTTCATTACTGGGAAGGGTAAAGTTCCCTATCTTACACTCTTCTCTGGTCCCCCAGGTAATTGCGGCTTGGTGCTCTACTGGGGCCACTTAACTTGCTTTCAGATGCCTGATCTGAATAGCTGCACAATACAAAACTAAACACTGCTAGTCTTCCTCGCAGTTGATGTGATGTTTAAAACATGGTCTGAACAAATGCACATAAAGCTGATGAGCAAAGGATGCTGTTCTGTAACCAAAGCAGGGGCAGGGTGGGTTTACACAGCTAAGCAGGGACAAGGGAAAAGGCCATCTGGGCTGAAAGGACAGCAGTGAGGAACCCCCAGTGAGGGGACTGGCAGAGGATGGAAAGGCAGTACTAAAACCACGCAGGAGCTCTCGGTGAGGCTGAATTTCAAGGAACAGTAGGAAGGGGTCTAAAGGATAATTACTTTCCTTGGTTTTGCTTCATTTGTAATGCACTGTTTCTGTCATGTTTTGGGCTGGACTGGCCACTGAAACCACGTGACAGATGCTCTCCTCTTCTACCTGCCCTTGAGCTCTAAGCTTTGATTAAAAAGAACTTTCCTGGGGCTTGTTTAAAATGTGTTGAGTGCCAAGAGCTTGGATGGCACTAGCAAATGGATGTTCAGTGCTGGAGATGTGCAAAGAGCCAAGGGCTGGACAAAGGCATATGAAGGCAACCAGGTTGTGCTGTGGTGGTCTGGGCAGCAGCTAGGTGACAGCAGCAAGCTGGGCATGAGACTATGTCCCTCTCTTTTTTTCCTCAGCAGTGTCCAGTCTCCATTTCTACCCTTCAGGTTACTCCTCTGCCCTGCCTGTGGGCCTTCTCTTCGCAGTCAGCGACTGCAGGGATGCTGCTGCCCGAGGGGAGCGTCCTGATCGGACTCTTGGCCCAAACTCTTGGTCACAAGGTTTCCCAGAATAGAGCAGCTGGGACCTGAGCCGTGCCCACCCTGGGCCAAGCAGCGATGTGACATGTCCTCCCTCCTTGTGGGCAGCCCGCGGTCGGACCGCAGGGTGCTGGTGAGGCTGTACCCGCAAGCTTGGACCCTGCCCGGTGAGGCAGCGCGGGTCCTGCCAAGGGTCTGGGTGCTGTGCCATGGGCAGCATCACGGGTGGAGGAGATGAGAGTCGGCAGCCCATCTGCACGCGGAAGGTGGAGGGTCTTGCCCAGGTATACTGGCAGGCCCTGCTGGCTGGGGATCAGGGGGTTGTGGCCAAGATCCTCAGCGATGCTCAGAACAACCTGAGTCCCAATGCTGTGTTTGACACAAGTGACCTGGAGGAGTGGAAAAACTACCGCTTCAACATCCGCCGGCTGAGTATGTGGGGGACAGCAGGCACTGTGATCTGCCTGAGGAGGGGCTTGGGGGCCTTTTGCTTGTGCCTCAGGGCACTGTCGTTGCTGGAGTGTGTGCTGTGGGTGCTGCGTGGGTTACAGAGGAGTGTGGCTGGGAGCGAGAGCACTGGGATGTGGCTGGGCTCCCCTGTGTGCATCTGGGGGCCTGAGCTGTGTCTGGGTACCCAGCCCTCTGAGCAAGTGCTTGGAAACTGCCCGGGTTCCTGCACGGGGTAGAGCAGAGTCAGCCTGCAGGTCGTGCTCCCTCTGTCACCAGCTCTGCAGCCTGGCTCTGCGAGCTTGCTCTGGCTGTGTGGGGCACAGCCACAGCCCTGCGTTAGCCCCTCAAGAGGATTCAGTTTGTTTGAACCTGGCCTTGGAAAATGTGGTTGACTGCATGCTGCACCTGCAAGAAGGAGGTGAGCGGGATGGAGTGCCCTTCTCCAGCCTAACCTGAACAGGCAGCAAGAAGAACGATTTCAGGTGCCCTTATCCTGTAACAGCAGCCCTTACCCTGTTTACCAGCAGACAGCACCAGCTCAGCAGTGGTTCCAGCTGGGTCAGCATTCTTGAGAGTTGGCAGGTTTCAACCTCTTGCCCTTTCTTAGGCCCTACATGTCCATCTCTGCTGAAGACGTGCTTATCTGCAGCATGGTCGGGGCTTGTCTGCATCTCCTGTGTGTGTGGCAGCCTGCTCCAGCACCTCTTTGTTTTGCGGCGGTGCTTTGTGCATGGTGCGCTTCCCAGCCACCTTGCTGCTGTCAGCCCTGTCTGTGCCTGAGCCCCTCTATCTGCTGTCCTCCTCTGACTGAGCTGCAGGGGAAAAGCACAGTTTCTGCGAACAGCCCGTGTCCCGAGGCTGCTGCTCCTCTGAGCTCCCTGACAGCGTGGCTGTGCCGTCTGAGAGCCGTCCCCAGAGCTGTGCCTTGAGCAGGCCAGTTCAGAGTCAGGGACCTGCAAGAAGAGGCAGTTCCCTGAGGGGACATCTGAGTCTCTCAAGGGGGGATGTACATCAGGTATCCCAAGGGGAAAGGGCAGGACTAGGTGCTTTTGTGCACCAGGGCTGGATGTGGTTCCCTGACCTCTCTTTCTCTGCAGGACTGTGGTCTCTGAGCTACGAGCAGGAGCTCACCACACCTCTGCACATCACGGCCAGCCGGGGCTACACCGACTGCCTGCGGCTCCTGCTGCTCCGGGGGGCTGCTGTTGACTTTGCACCGGGGGGCAAGACTGCCCTGCACGAGGCCTGTGAGGCTGCCAGTACGGACTGTGTGCGGCTGCTGCTCAGCTTTGGTGCCGACCCCGAGGCTGTCTCTGAGGATGGCTACAGGCCCCTGCATCTCTGCAAGAGCCCAGACTCCACTGAGTGAGTTCCAGCCTGGGGGGTGCAGTGGGCTCCTTCCCTACTGAGCCCCCTCCTGTACTGGAGGCGGGTGGCTGTCTTGCAGCGATGGCTGCTGAGTTGGGCTGGCCTTACTGCCTGCTCCTGGACCAGGGTCACCTCTGAAGCCCAGGAGGTGACTGCAAGCTCTAGTCCTCAGCTGATGTGGCTGAGTGTGCTGCTGCTGCCTCACTGCCCAGCCCCTGGTTCACACGCAAAGCTGCGGGTGAGCGCGGTGCAGACAGGCCTCCGTGGGCTGTGGCAGCAGGCTCTGGGTGTGATGACACTTTATTAAGGATCTGCGGAGAATCAGCTGGCAGTAGGATGCCGGTATCTCTGCTTGCCCGTCATCCTGGCTTAAAACGCCTGCTCTGAGCCATCAGGAACAGGGATTTATGGACTCTGGGAAGAGAGAAAGCTGTGGTTTGAGCAGACATGGGGTTGGGGGGGCTCGCCTGTAGGACAGGAGCTGGAGAGCCTGTCAGTGAGTCATCTTGCCCCACGCAGGTGTGTCCAGCAGCTGCTGCAGCATGGTGCCAGCGTGAACAGTCGCACAGAGGAGGAAGAAGACACAGCACTGCATATAGCAGCACGCCATGGCCTGGCAGACCACGTCCAGCTGCTGCTGCGCTATGGGGCAGAGCTGGAGGCAAGGAATAAGGAGGAGCAGACGCCACTGAACGTGGGCTGTGCTCAGCCCCATCAGCCCCAGGACATGGACCGCTACTACCAGGTCTGCCAGCTGCTGGTGGAGAGTGGTGCCAGCATCGATGCTGCAGACAGGGACCGCCAGCACCCACTTCACCTGGCCTGCAAGAACGCCAATGCTCAAATAGCGGAATTACTGCTGGCCCGGGGTGCAAATGTCAACGTCATGAGCTACAGTGGCAACATGGCACTGCACAATATCCTGCAAGCGACTGCCTACAAGCTGGAGCACCACCCAGAGCTCGTGGTGCGAGCCCTGCTCAACCACGGCGCCGTCCGTGTCTGGCCCGGCTCCCTCCTCAAGGTGCGGAGCCCCCAGCTGTGCCCGCAGTCTGGTAGGAGGGGAGAGGAAGGGGTGGCCATCAGGGCCCCAGTGGGAGTGCGGGTGTTCCTGTCACAGCAGGGTTTGTTCTGGGCCAGCTGTTTGCTGTCCTGCCTGTCTTCTCCCAGGGCTGGGGAAGGGGCACTGGCATTACTGGTCAGGGAGTTCCTGCAGCCTTCTCCTGGGGTGTGTTCTCTGGCAGGATTCACCTGCTTATTTCAGCTAAGCTGTGGGGATGGTACTTGCCTAGTTTCCATAATCACTTGCCCTGGAAAGTGTTGGCCCTTTTCCTCTCGGGGGATGTGTTTCCTCCTTGGGACATACCCTCCAGCTGATGCTGTCTCTGCAGGATGCCAGCCCACAAAGGGTTAATTTCCTGTCTTAATTCCTGAGCAGTGCAATAATTACCCAGCCCGGAGATCAGCAGATTGCTCTCCCCTTTGGGAAAATACAGGAAAATCAACAATTAACACTAATTAATCTCCTATTAACGCCAGATAATGAGGATCACTCGTACAGCCGGAATAGACTCTGACAGCTACTGCTGGCCTGGGCCATGGGGAGTGGGAGCCCAGAGCTGGGGGACCTGCCTCTGTGGCTCTGCGTGGTGGGGCGTGCTCCAGAGGTGCTGGCGCCTGAGATGCATGGCACCGTGTGTCACCTGCACCTGCGTGGGCACGGCGCACACCGGAGAGGTGTGGCATGGCGTAGGTGTGATGTCTTCCCAGGGAGAGAATGCCTGTGCGTATTCCCAGGGAATACATGTGTACGATGCCCAGCCTTGCCCAGGGAAGCAGTCCAGTCACCGACCCTTGGAGGTATTTAAAAGATGTTGCCCGTGGTGCTGAGGGACACGGGTTAGTGGTGGACTTGGCAGTGCCGGGTTAGCGGTTGGACTTTAAAGCTCTTTTTTGGCCTAAAGGGCCCTGTGCTTCCTGGGGCTCTGCAGCAGCCAGCGTGGGCGCAGTACCCACGGGACACCCATCGCCTGCTGCTCGGGCACGCGGCGTCTCAGCCCAGGCTGAACAGGCACCACGTGTCCCTGGGAGCCCCGCCTGGCCCTCGGCAGAGGCCTGGTGTGCCAGGGCCTGGTGTGGCACAGCTTGGTGTGGCACGGCCTGGTGTACCCAGGCCTGGTGTGGCACAGCCTGGTGTGCCAGGGCCTGGTGTGGCACAGCCTGGTGTGCCCGGGCCTGGTGTGGCACAGCTTGGTGTGGCACAGCCTGGTGTGCCCGGGCCTGGTGTGGCACAGCCTGGTGTACCCAGGCCTGGTGTGGCACAGCTCGGTGTGCCCGGGCCTGCTGTGCCAGGGCCTGGCCGCGCACAGCCCGTCTCAGGCCTCGCCCCAGCACAGCCCGCTCTAGAGGGCCGTGAGGGGAGGAGGCTGGCGTAAAGCAGCGTGGCGGTGGCTTGGGAGCCTGCTGCCGCGGTGAGGCTGACCAGCGGCGCCCCAGGCGTCAGCGTCCGTCCCGGTGCCTGAGGAGGGGCCGTGGGGACCCTGCTGTGCGTCACCTGCTCTGGCCCTCGCCACCATCGCTGGGTTTGATCTCCAGGGACAGCAGCAGGGAAAGATGCCAGTGTTCTGGGTTTACCAGGCCTGACTTTGGGCGAGCGCAGCTTCTCGGGAGGTGAAGGTGGGGCTTGCAGGACCTTGCCCGAAGCCCATGGGCCCTCTCCCATCGCAGGTGCTGCGGTACTGCCATCGCTGCCCGCGTGTCATCGAGGCCCTGATGAACAGCTACCATCACGTGCGCGTCTCCCGGGACTGGGTGGAAGCGGTTCCAGCGGAGGTTGTGCAGGTGAGGGAATACATGGCGGCTGGAGAGCGGCAGGGAGGCTGGGGGCTGAGGGGGGTTAGGGCAGGGCTGGGGGGAGACTTGCAGGGCGTAGGGTGCTGTTGGGGGACAGGAAGGCTGCGCTGCGGTGACTCGGGTAAAGGGCTGTCTGCTCCTATCTCTGCTCCCGTGTAATGTCCTCAGCTTTGTCTGCCTCTGGTCCTCTCTCCTCTCTCTGCAGAAATACCCGCTCTTCTACCAGTCACTCTTCTCCCTGGAGCAGAGGCCCCGCTCCTTGCAGCACTTGGCTCGCTGCACGCTCCGGACCTTCCTGGAGGGACGGTTGCTTCAAGTCCTGCCGCAGCTAAACCTGCCAAGCGCCTTGCACCGTTTCCTGCTGCTCGGCTTCGAGGACGTTCTCTACTGAGGGCGGTGGTCCCAGTCCCGCCGTGCCTTTCTGTGCAGATGTTCCACCCCTGCCAGTGCAGTCTGTGCCTTCCCGGCTGACTCCTTCCCCTTGTACCCTCGCTCTTGCAGATCACCTGATTTAACTGGGGGAAAAACCCCAAACCAACAAAAAAACACCAGAAAAGCTTGGGGGCACCTAAGCCCTTTTTCAGAACTGAAACGATCAGAAAAGTTTAAGCCAAGTGCAGGCTGTGAAGAAATGCTCTGGGTTTAAATCAGTTATTCTAATTGATTAGCAATTGATTTTTAAAAGCACTTACAAGGACATTAATGAAAAGGTTTGATGTTCCAGAGCACGTTTTGGCAGTATAACAAACTGCTGCTTTTTCTCGCGTTTCTAGAGAGGAAATTTCTAATGCAGCGTTGAATGTACTTGCTGGGACAGGAGTTACACTGGGGAAGTTTGGCTGTTAGAGCATGTGGGCTGTGGTCTCAGCTGAGGACAGCAAGCATGTGACAGCAATAGCACAGGGACACGTGGTTCTGGTGTGTTTTTTTACCAAACGTGACAGGCACAGGCAGCTGCTGATTGTGTCCCAGGTTGGCTGGGAATGTCTCTTGGGCTCATGCTGTTGTTCCTGCTTCAGCACCCACTTTGTTTTTTTGGCAGAGCGGTTGGCAGGAGGCATCCTCCTGTCTGACCAAGTTACATGCACTCACTGCCCTGCCCCCTGTGTGGCTCTGCAAGGGATGGGTGCGGGGAAAAAGAAATGCTCATCCCATTTCTGGACAGAAGTTTCCATCTGAGCTGCAGGCACTGCACCATGCTCTCACCTGCCCTGTGTAGCCAAAGCATTGCCTGTCCCTAGAATTACCTTCCTTTAGCTAGAAAGATCAACTGCATCAGTATCTCCCTTTATGCTGCCCAGTCTTGAGCATCTGCTTGACTCTTGCCTGATCTTTCCTGTTCCTTGGTAAGGAGCGTGACACGCCTTCAGGGGTGGACTAGTAAACCATGATGGTACTTAGAGAAGGGCACAAGGACAAAGCAGGCATAGCAAAGCCCTTCCTCAGGATGTCTGTCCCCACCCCAGAGCTCTAAATCGCATCTGAGGTACTTTTGAGTCATAAGGGCATCTTTGTATTTAGCAGTCATAGAGACATACGGGTTTGTTCTTCCATAAATTTCATCAGTCACTTCTTGGACCCACGTATATTTGAGCATTTGGATGCCCTTGTGGCAAGGATAATTTAATTGCCCGTTGTGTTGATCATCTCCTTTAGTCTTTACCCTGTCACCTTCTTGTTTCGTTTGATGCCCTTTGACTCCTGTATTCTAAGAACACGTGGGCAATTACAGTCTGTTCCTCTTCATCACGTTATTCAGACCGATATGGATACCTGTCATTTCTCTCCGTGCTCAGGCTGTAATTCCATGGGACTGTGTTGCTCCCTGGGAAGCCATTGCCCAACCCTCAACCACAAGCACCGTCTTTTCCTGCCTCGTTGCTGATCCCAGTGCATCACTCTGAGATGAAGGGATGAGAACTCTGCACGACAGTCAGAATGTGGTTGGGCTGCGATTGCGGAAGAGCTATTCTTAGCCGTGTGGATGTGAGGTCTACAGGAACGCCTCAGGAACCTTAGATCCACACTTGACGTTACTCGGTTACTGAAGCCGTCCAGGAGGAGGACAGCCTTGGCAGTGATGCCCTCCCTTTTGGCATGTTTTGTGTTCAGAGGGCTTATGTTGCAACCTCCGTGTGTGTTCCAGACTCATTACTGCCTGGCATGTCCCTGTTTTAAAATGAAGTTCTTCTTTCTTCCACGTTGCACCTGATACTTAGATGTAACAAACCAGGTTTTTCATGAACCTGGTGTTTCAAGCAATCCTGATCAGCTTGTCTTGGCAAGTGCCACCTATTACTTTTACCATCCCAACAACTCATTTTTAACCCAATAACTTTACCAGCAATTGTGGGGTTATTTTTATTTTCTCCCTGGTTGCTAGTAACGTATAGCACTGATATGTGAACAGATTGCAGCTGGAAATATATCTGTCAAATGGCTATATAGAATAAGTCTTTCCAGTTCCCAATTCTTCCAAATGTGTTAATACTGATCACACTGCACCATACAGCTAATTTTTCTTATTAGAATGTCATTCAGAACTAAGTCAAATGACTTACAGGAGTCTAAGCATGCCATGTCTATCTGGTTAGCTCTATTAAACTTGTAGGCTTACAAAAAATTACATAAAACTATTTGAAAGTGCCTCTTTCAAGTTAATGTCATTCAAATGACATTAATTTGGGTTCTAGCTTATAGTTATTTATTCAGGACGTCCCTTGGCTGCTTGTTTGTGGAGATGGGTGTTCAACTAACCGCTCTCCAGTTTCTTGGATATCTGTGTGAACACATTTAAATACTGGTAAGGCATTGGGGTTTGGTTTTTTCCCCCCAGTTATTGCAGGTTTCCCAGTGTGCCATGATTTGTTATAAATAAAAAAGTCAATGGTTCAGTAAGCTCATTAGCCAATTAAATACTCTTGGATGTAAGTTATCCTCCTGCAGATTATAAAAGCTGTTACTTAAACTATTTCTCTTCAGCATCTTCCTTAATTCCTTATGGAATAGAGAGTATTTCATTACCCCTGTAAAATATTAATATTATCCATTGTTGTTTCAAATATGGAGCAGGAATATTTCTTTTGTGCAGAATGTACCTTTACAGGCAGGTTCCCAGCGACTACAATTATTCGGATTCTCGGCTGCTGGGGCTTCCTGCTCTGGGATCAGCACTGCAAAATGTGAGAAATTGGAGAGGGTTCAGAGGAGAGCCATAAATGAGCTACGGATCGCTCGTGATTCCTGCCAGTGGGAACGTCGGAGGGGTGGTTGGAGGCACCGTGCTTGATCCTTGGAGTCCTGTGTGCTTGCAGGTGCCTGTTCTTGGGTCCCAGATTTACCGGGCAGGAAGGGTGACAGCACTCTTCCACGGAGCACGGTGGGCGCAGGGGCTGCAACGCACCCCCTCGCTGTGCTGGCACCCGTCGCCCACCCCTGCCTCCCCAAGCTTTCTGAGGAGCAGGCTGCAGAGTTTATCCAGTGTTGTCAGTTCTTCTGAGCAGTGCTTAGAGGCAGAACTAGATCCAGTGGCTGCAAATTGAAGCTGGGCAAACACGTATTAGGAATGAGATACATTTTTAATAGCAAGGGTAATTAATCTACTAATTAATTGCATCTTAGAATAGCTTGTCATGGTGGAGGTAGATTTCTCGTCTCTGGATCTGCCCTGGTCCAGACCAGAATTCATCCTGTGTGGTGCTTAGCCCATGGCCCAGAGAGATTGGACTGCTTAATTACAGATCCACGATCATAGTCTGTCACTCCTCCACACTTGTCGTTACCACCGGTCTCTGTCACTGCTGGCAACGTGTTTGGCCCCAGGGTAATGAAACAGCTTCACATTTCCCTTGACAGCGCCGCTCACTTCACTGATGTCTCTGACTTCCCCTTATTGCCTTCATTTTGGTGGAGGTGATGCTGGTTTGTACTGGCTCTGTCAGCTTCCTTGCTCTGAATTTGGTGTCTGCACTGATTTCTGAAGAAGACACTCTGAAATAAAAGGTGATGCTACTTTATAACTTTATTTAAGCATTTCCTCGTATTCAGTGTCTCTGAATTCAAAGCTTTGAGACTTCAGGCCTTTTTAAGCACTGAGCAGGTTTCACCCTGTGGGACCGGGTGGCGTTCGTGAGCTGCCAAAGGACCGTGGGGCTGGGTGGGACACACGAAGGCAAACCCTCCTCTCACCAGCCTGAGGTGAGGACGTTGGGGCTGCCCTGAGACCCTTGCAGTGTTCCCACCTGAGGAGACACTCCAAGGACCTCTGGCTGTGGGCAGTAGGACCCTCGGTGTTTGCCCCCAGCTGCAGCCCCTTGCCGAGCCCTGCTGGACTCACGCCTGTGGCTGGCTTGGCCCTGCAGCGGTTCTCCCGCTGCTGAGTGTTTCTGGTCCTTCATCATTAGGAGCAGGGCTCTAAATGCTTCCTGCTCTCCTCTTGCCACCCGGAGGCTCTGCAGCAGATGCTGATGCTCCTGTGGTACCTGCTCAGTGGGTAAAACCCAGGTGAGCACAGCGCGTTGTACCCGGGCTCTCTCAGCCCCGCTCTGTTCCTCGGCTCATCACCAGATGTCAGCAGCGCCGCTCACATCCCTCCCTCCCTCCCACCTCCATGTTCCAAGGCTCTCCCTCGGGATTCTGGGCTCTGGCCAAACACGGGTACGTGTTTCAGAGTGGCCTGAGACTTCTTAAATTTGGTGCTACGCCTGGCTAGCCTTACTTGGGCTCCTGGAAAATACTACAGCAAGTAACTCGATGATTTGTAAGTGCCTGGACACACACAAAGTTGGTCAGACCGATCCTGCTCCCTCCTCTATAGGCCAAGAGCCTGTGGGAGAGGGACTGAAGGAGCAGGTGCTGTGTCTCTTAAATGCCTTGAATTCATGCTATTTTGTGTAACACTCTCAGAAAGAAATTAAGAAAAGATAATACAGAGTGAGCTACTATGACATGAGAGCATAACTAGTCAGAAGACCTTATTCAGAGCCATTTGTCGGTAGCCAAAGAGCAGCCACGCACAGAGGGTGTTACCTGGAGGTCTGTCCTGCATCTGGCACTGCTCTAGAGTTGCTCGAGAGTGGCACGAAGGAGCAGCCTTTGTGCAGAAGCCTTTGCTTGTCAGTCTGGGAAAACGAGCCGTTTTCAGGTCAGGAAAACCCGTCTTTGGGGCTGCTTCTCGGCTCTCTGCTGAGCCACAGAGGTCACGGGGGCTGGTACACAGGACAGGCCACCGCTGCTGGCCTCGTGCAAGGTTTAGCAAAAGGATGACCATGTGGTGTTCCTCCAGGATGCCAGCTCTGCCCTTAGGTCCTAAGATGCACCACTTTGTTTTCCTCTCTTTAAGCCTTTCCCTATTTCCGAAACCCTGGCTTGGGACAGGTCCTTGGAAGTAGCCTTGTTCTGCTCTGAGGTCCTGTCAGCGGCAAAACCACGTGCCTGGAAATGCTCTTTCTACTCTTAATGAAGATCTGGATTCTTATTGCTACAAATCTGCCAGGGCTAGTTCTAAAATATGTTCCCTGGCCATGGAGGGTGCCTCCTCAGCTGCTACAGACAAGTTTTGCTGTAGGAAGCTGAAGACAAGAATCGTGAGGGGCAACTCGAGAGCAGGGTGAAAGCCTGAGAGACTGTATTGTCAGAGCCCAGCTGGAACCACCTGGGATCTCCTTGCACCCAAGGTGCCTGCTGGGGCAGGACTTGCATATTGGCTGAGCGTGCCAGGGGAGCCAGGGGGCTCAAGCCAGGGTTGGTTCCTAGAGGACCACTTGTGTTGTGGTCCAGTAGTAGAGTCTGAGCCTGACACCAGCCCAGCTTCTGTTAACACAGCATCACAGCCACAGCAGCCCATTCTCCAGACTTTCCAAACTTTGAGTAAATAATTTTGCAACATTACCCTTGCTTTTAATATGCTTAGTAGCTACATTGCAGGAATGCCTAGAGGCCATGACTAGATTTAGCCCTGTTGTGCTAGATTCTGCATAGAGATCGTAAGTGGAGCAGGTAGAAGCATAAAGTTAAGGTTGCATAGCAGTTTCCATTAGAAAGACCTGCTTTCATTTGCCAGTCAGTTATTAAACTTTAACTGTTGCAGTTGTGGTTTGCCATGCTGTGTGCCTGTCTCAGGCTGAACTGCTCCCATTACAGATGCAGCAAAAATTAATTGGCCTCTACTTAACCAACAGCCTGTGCGCCAGGAATACGCTCCAGACTCCCTGCCTCGGAGGAGCACGTCACAGCGAGGGAAGGAGAGCTGGCTGGGACGTTTCTTCTTCTGCCCAGTAGCACGAGATCAACTTTTCCTAAATTGCCACCTCTGAGGATCCCATTTTGCACGTACCAAGCAAAGACACTTTTAGAGGCTGACAGTTTTCTACCAGGGAGCTTCTGCCTATGATGAGCCATCCGAAGTTGTGCCAGATCCTCTGCTGACCAGACAGGTCGCGTACCGCCTTCAACATAGATGGTGTGTCCAAAGGCTCAAGGATTGGGCAGGACTCTTCCCAGTCTTGCCTACAGACTCCAGAAATACAGGCAAACTGACTTCCATGCTCATATCTCTGTAGGAAGGAACAGAGAAGAAGCGGAAGAAGAAGCCTCAGCAGTTTTAATGCAGAAAACAGACAAGAGGAGGAGCGGGAAGCAAAGGTGGCCTGAGGAAGGCGGGACAGCTCAGGCAGCGGTGTGATGGAGGAGATGGGACAGACTGGTCTGTAATTGCTTAAGGGCACTGACTGCAGAGACTGGACTTGAAATTGGTACTTGCAGCCCAGCCTGGTGAGCCTCAGGACCAAGTGCTGAGGCTGAACGTGGAGCCATGACCCAGCACACACAAAACAGGAGGGAGAGAGCAGGTCTTCTCCTGAGACTGTTTTAGCGCAATGTCTCATAACATATAGAGCAAGGTCCTGAGATGTCTCTGGACCTGAAGGAGCTTTGAGCAACCTGCTCTGGTGGGAGGTGTCCCTGCCCATGGCAGAGGGCAGGGTGGTCTTTAGGGTTCCTTCCAGCCCAAACCATTCTGTGATTCTATGATTCTGTTGACAGCTGAGAGTGCAGTGAGACCAGGGGCTTCACAAATTGCACGTGTAATTAATATTTCTCATGTACCTGGTGTGTTGGACAGTGGATCTTCAGGCACATTAAGGGAACATACCAACTGCTTGCAAGTGGGGGATGGAGCTGGATAAAATGGAATAGAGTGGCTCCCCATGGAGAAGGTGTGTGGGGAGGGAGAAACGCCCGGGGAGCAGCACACGGAAGAGTGGAGGTCTGAGCCTCAAGTGGAAGCCATGGAAACTGCATTTCCACTAGACAGTGACAAACCGAAGATCAGATATAGCACACAGAAACTGGGGAAGCCCCTGGAGGTCTAAGGGGTGGTGGAGTTATCGTGTGCAGCCTGGATCCTCACCCTTCTATCAACAGGGTGGACCCTCACCATCCTGCAAGGATGGTGGACGTGGGAGCCCTCATCTGTGCTTTGTTCCATGCACTAGAGTACAACAGTACAATATTTACTTTATTTTGCTTGCAACCCATTTTTTTTTTTTTCCCAGGCCTTCAAGACTTTTTCTCTGGATCTTTGCTTTACCATTTGACAAATGAATTTCTACCTTACTTTATTAAAAGGTCTCAAGAGACAAAGTAAGGCAGAGTGGAGTACGTTGTCAGGGTCTGAGTACATTCTCCTCCTCCTGTGGGTTTGATCTCTGGAGTCGGGGCCAACTCAGACAATGCTGTGGTCTGTCCTTGGGGAACCTCAGCAAGAGCCTGCCCTTCTCTGGCTGAGGAGCCGCTTTCAAGCTCAGGCCCTTAGTCTCTGCCTGGCCTAAGCTGGAGGTACCTCCCTTGTACCTTGTCCCAGACCTTGTACCTCCCTGCTCCTGACAACGACCCCGACCCACTGATTTGATTTTCTGGCTTGGCCTTGGACTTGCTTCACCATTTGGAGAGTGGGACGTGCTGGGTCATCACTGGACTGTTGGTGACCCTGGTTACTGTCAGCGCATCTGCTCTGCCCACCTTCCTTGAGTCCCGTGGGACCTTGCCTGTGAAGCCACTGCCCTGCCAGCCTCGCTGCAAGTCTTACTCCCCAGCTTCCCCTCCCTGTTGGAGTGGCTGCTCCTGGTACTGAACTGACGTTCAGTGTTTGAAGGGAGACAGGGGCTGCGGGTAATGCAAGTGTCTGAGCAGGTAAGCAGAACCTTAACTGGGAGTCATACGTAGGGACTTACAGGGTGCAAGCTATTGATTTGCAGGGGACAGCACGGGAGCTTGTGTCACCAGCTCCAGGAAGGCCCTGCTGCTGCTCTGGGCACACGCAGTCATCCTCCCGTGCGGGAGCTGTGGCTCTTTCCCCAGCTTTCTCAGTTTCCTCAGCAAGGTCACTGAAGATGCTTCCTATTGCTCTCAAATACCTTGCTAACTTATTTGAGGGTGTGAGGTGTGGGTTGAAGGTTACACAGAAAAGGTTCCTTGAACAAGTGATCAAGCTGCAATTGCTCAGGAGTTAGGAAGTTGCTTGCACAGCCTTGATTTGGACCCTTTTGAGTACAGGTCTTGAGATCTGAGATCAGTAGCTTACACATGGCTATGCTTTTCATTTTCTCGGTGGGCTAACATGCTTTGATAGCAGTGAAACGAACCCAAGCTGTGTGTGTGACAATGACTCCAGCCTGAAGGTTCCTTTCCCGTGGGGACATTTGGTGGATCAGGCAGGAGAGCTGGGCTGAGGACAGGTGGAACACGGATGATGCCTGTGGACCTTGAGCATGTCTCTTACCATGTTGCAGCTGATTCCTTGGGTAGGATTCATCCAAATGCTAGTCCCTGCCTCCTTCCCAGCCTGAAATCCAGGTCTTCATCCCAGACTAGTGGCCGAATGGCCTGTGGCCTATGAAGAGCTGCATCTCTTCCCCAGTGATCTGAGGACCAGTTGGTGGGAGGTGTCTGCGTCAAAGTGGTGATAGGGATCCTTCCTGCTGAGCTTCTGTTTAACGATTCAATGGCTGAGTCCGGGTGATCATTTTGACATCAGCTTCTCCACACCTGTTTCCCTGGCTGGGGACAGGGCAGCTCTCGATGCAGAGAGGTATTCCCTTGAAACTCCAAGAATGTGCCACAGAGAAAGGAACAAAGACATGAAAGAAGGAAGATCTGTGCCAGCCCTTGGTACTGATGTCACAGCTGGACCCTGGGGATTCAGATTCTGCCTGTTCGGTGGAGGAAGGCTGCGTGCCACACTGTCAGCCTGACGGGCTCATTTAATGCTCCACGCAGGATTTGAGTACCCAGCTCCGTGGCTGGACTGTCATGTCCCACACAAAACATATGATTCAAGGCTGCAGCAAAGCCATGCTCCAGCCCTCCCTGGGGACAGAGCAGGAGAGGGTGGTGGTGTGTATTCACATCGATGTCCACGCTGCCAAGGAGGCCAGACAGCCGAGCAGACAGGGGTGAGGCATCCCTGGGCAGAGGGTGAGCGCAGGAAGGAACACATAGGGGTCCTGAGAAGAGGACCACCCCTAGGTGAGAGCTGGCGCGTAGCTGTGCTGCTGAAAGCACAGTGAGAATCAGTTTAGACACTCCTTCAGCTCTGGCATTTCTCAGCGTCCGAGTGCTTCATGGGCTAGTCCTGACGCTCTCCTGGAGCAGGGCTTTAATTTGCTCGAAGTTCGTCATATCACAGGCCCGGTGAGCATCTCCCTGTAGGCAGGAACACAACAGAAGTGCCGAGCCGGGGGGAGAAGTACCCCGTTTTATGACGGGACTCCCTGCACGGGGCCAAGCCGCGCTCCCCCGGGGGGGCTCCGGAGCTCTCGGCCCGCACCGGTCTCACTTGCTCTGCAGAGGGAGCGATGGGCAGAAGGGCCCGTCGGCAGCGGGTTCGGGGTAGCGTCTGAGCCGCGACGAGCCCCCCCGGGAGGGACAGAGCCCCGAGGCTTTGCGCGGCTGCAGCGCAGAGGGATTACCGAACCCCAGCCGCGACCGGCCTCGGG